>JAQFVV010012543.1:207500-807500 GCA_028023455.1 Epiperipatus broadwayi | reverse complement strand
CAAATAATAAAAATATTAGATCTTTTTAAATGTTTAATTTATAATAAAATTCTATTTTAAATTCAAAATTCTTTAACCCTTCAATTATTTTTATTAGAGGAAATGTAGAAAATATCTACAAATGTTTTTGTCTGTGTTTATTTCTACTTTTCCTTTATTATATATATTCACACATACAACTATGTTGCTGAGTATCATGTAACCCAAACAGTTACGATATATATATATATATATAATGCTGCTTAAAATTCAGAATTTATATTGATTTACAGAAGGCATTGCTGAATATTTTAACATTTGGCATCACATCACATCAGATTGGAATGTGTGGGATTATTTATTAGTAAGAGGAAGTTATATAGTAAAGATGGATTGCACTTAGCAAAACAAGGAAGTGAAGTTCTAGGAAGTTTGATTTATAAAGAATATAGTTTGGGAATCTTAATGGGGTGGGATTAAATTGCAGTGTCATCAGAGGGAAGAAAGGATGAGATGTAAGAAATAAACAAAGGGTAACTGATTTACATAGAAATGTAGATGTGGAGAGGGAATGGATCTGTAAAAGTAATAGTAAGCAAGTCATTTATAAATGTAATGGAGAAGAAACAGTTAAAAGAATTTATAAAAGAGTAGTTAGGAAAGAAGAAATTGTTAAAATTTGATATTTGAATATGCATGGTGATAAAAGATCAGAAAAGTGGTTGGACTTAAACAAATCAGTTAAAAATGAAACCATACTGGAATACTTGATATGGTAGGGTATAAATAGAAAATAAAAAAAGGGTTGTGGTGTAAGAGTTGTGTCTACAAATATTTAAATATTGTTAAATGTGGAGATAGTCAAACTATAATGAAATGGAATAGTAACATTTATGAATGCCTAGTGAAAGATATGCAGAATTTCAAAAAAGGGGGGAAGAGAATAATGGTTATAGGAGATATGAATGAGCATATTGAAGAAATTGATGATGTAGATAACAAGAATTGAAAGCTTTTGAAGAATTTTAGTCAGTGAGTGACTTTGAGCACTTAAAATTTATCAAATATTTATGAGGGACAATACACATGGTCTAGAAAAAATATATTGCACATGAAAGATTATATATTAGTAGAGAAATAGGGAATGAATAAAGTATAGAAAATTAAAGTGTTTGATAATGAAGAGAGAGTATGTAATAGTGATCATAATTTCTTTATAATAGAATGGTTAATAATGTGATAGAACAAAGTAATAAAAGTAGAAAAGATAGTGAAAGATGTGGAAGAAAATGAAAGATAAGAATAAGTTAGAAGAATATAAAATAAAGTTGAAGAAGTCATGAAAGAATTGTTTGGGGATGGTGGCAAATAGGGTTTTAGATATAATATTCAAAAGAATAAAAATAATAGAAAAGTGAAAGGAGGCAAAAGTATAAAAGAGAGAAAAAAGCATGCAGAGAATATAAGTGTGCTACTAAGAACAAAGAAAGTGAAAAAGTTGTTAATGATAAATGGAAAAAGTATTTGAAAAAAAAAGATGTTGCCTAAAATAGATAATTATAAAGAGCGAACAAAATTAAATAGTAAATTATTGGAGAATATTAATAAAAGTGGAAGAGGTGGAGTAAAAACATTTGGAAATACATTAAAAGAAAGAATGTACAGGAGAGAGAAATAGTATTATTAGATAATGAGTAAATAGAGTGTAGCTCTAGAGATGAATTAGAAACAGTGATAACAAACTTAAAAGCATATAGTATTGGAAATATTGGGCTTATAGAAAATGAACTGAATGAGGCAGGGAAAAAATTAGAAGGTGGAAAGGCAATAGGTTTAGATGGATGGGCAGCAGAGATGGTAATGAATTTAGTAAATAGAGAAAAATTAAATCTATTATCATATTTTAATAAGATGGCACAGAAGAGAGAATTTCCAGATAGCAGGAATAATAAAGAGTAAGGCTACTATTTAAAGGAAAGGGTAAGGATCATAGAAAGTTAAGCAATTATAAACCAATAGTGGTAATGTCAGTATAATATAAAATTTTCACATATATGGTGGCTGGAAAGGTCACAAAATAGATGAAAAAAATAATATAGTGGAAGAAATGCAAGGAGGTTTTTGATTAGATATGCATATAGGAGAATGTTTATTTGCAGTTACACAAATTATAGATATGAGTAGAAATATAGGTAGAGAGTTAAATATGGTTTTTTATAGATATAGAAAAGGCATATGATAAAGTAAATAAAAATAGATTATGGATAAGTTTAATAAATTTGGAAATGGATGGGGCTTTAGTGGATCTTATTAAGAGATTGTATGAAAATAATTACTTTATATATAATTAGGAAATATAGAATTAGTTAAAGTTAAAAATGTAGTGTGACTAAGGCAAAGATATCCTATGTCACCTATTTTGTTTTTGTTGTATTTGAGAGAAATGAAGAGAGCAATAGAAACACTAGGAAGAGGGATAATGATACTAATAGGTGGCAAGGGAGTATATACATTATCAAGCTTTTTAGTTGCAGATGATGTCTTCTTATGCACAGAAAGAAGGAAAGACATGCATAAGAGTGGGTAAAGATATAGAGATTAAATTTAGTGAAGAAAAATCAAAAGTAATGCTGATTAATATTGGGGAAAGAAAAAAAAGATTTTTTTATTGGGGAATATAAAGTGTGGTAAATAAATATATCTATTTGGGGAATCGTTTTAAGTAATCAGAGAAATTGCTTGGATGAAAGGGAGAAAAAATTGATAGATGAAGCAAAGAAATTAAATGGACTGATAAAGAAATCAATAGTATTTTCATATAATAAATATGATATAGCTAAAATTGTATGGGAGTGGAAGTAGCAGGGTTAACATATAGTAATGATGTGTTATGTTTGTAAAAAGGTGTTACATTACTTAGAAAAAGTACAAAGAGAAGTAGGAAGACATGCATTGGATGGAGATGTGTGGACAGTAAAGAAGGCAATTCAAAGAGAAATAGGCTGGTCAAGTTTTTATATGAAAGATGCAAAAAGCAAAATCAAAATGTTCAGTAGCATGCAGTTCATGGATGATAAGAGAATAGCCAAAATAGTATTTAATTGGGTTATAAGTAAGGGTAGGCAACAAAGTGGGTGAAAATGGTAGTATGGTATGCAGAAGATTTGGGCAAAGAATGTATGTCAGTATTCTTATACAAAAGATAGTATGATTGTGTTAGGAGAATTGTTGAGTGTAATAGTGGCAAGGAATGAGATAGAAGAATAAATGCATTAATAAAAAATAGAGTTAGAGAAATGGAAAACTAGTATGGAAACTAAAAAGAGCTTAAATATATATAGAAGTAAACAGAATATTAGGTGTGAGTTAATTTATGATAATAGCAAGGAAAGTAGTTTATAGTTTAAGGCTCAAACAGGATCTTTAGCAAAAAGTGAATATACACATATATGGAAAAATGTGGGTGATTTAATCTGCAAGTTGTATAAGGAAAGCATAGAAAATATTAGGCATCTGTTAATTGAATGTAAATGTCTGCAAGCAAAAAGGATACAAATAATGAAGTTGTGAAAGAATAAATATAAACGAAGTGATTATACAGAAAGTGGGTTCTTGGTTTTTATGTTGGGTTTGGGAAAAGATAAAGGGAATTTAGATATGAAGGCCATGGATCTGACAAAGATAATGTTGTGGAAATGGAATGGAATAGAATAAAAAAAATATGAGAAAAACCTAGGGCAGGGAATAGAAAGGAAAAATAAAGTGGCTAACATTTTCTCTGCAAGAATGGCTGAGCATTGGGAGATTTGACATTTGTATATATATAGAAATTTGAAAATCAGGCTTAATGTAATTTAAACTGTACATCCAGTCAAACCCATATTTTGGTTTTCCATGTGTATGGGGTTTGGTGTTAATTTCAGTATGACAAGTGCCCTAGCCTAATCATGTTTTCTATCAATAATTATTAATAACAAGGAAACATGCATCAGTTAATGTGAAATATATGTTTAAATATTTTTATCAATGAAAATATTTGATTTTACTTTATTTAAGTCTTTATGTCATATCTAATTATTTTATAAATATTTATTTATAAAGGTAGAATGTTTTTTATACATGAAATATTTATCATTTCAATAAATAATTATTGAAAGAGTATAATGATCATATAAAGAACTCCGATTATATCTTATAATTTTGAATTATATGTAACATCTTATGAAAACATATGGCATTGAATTGTTTAATCAGATCTGTCCATCTCACTGGTGATTGACAATATAGATACTGTCTTTCCATTTTACTTCAATAACAACTATTAAATTGTGGTATGTATCTTCATTATGTATCTGAAATATTTATATGTTTCTTTGTTAGTGATGACTATTTCTTGTTCACTTATAAGTTCTTCTAAATAATGCATTAATCCTTGGATCTATGTGGGGAATTATAAATATTATTCAGAAACACAACATTTAAATGCATTGTCTATGGTTTTATCTAAGTTTTGAGTCTCTGACAATTTTAATTTTATGAAATATGAGAATATGATAAATCATACATTATTAGTAATAGAAGTAATATCAGCATTATTATTATTAAAATTATTATTTATTATAATAATTTAAAATCCACCGAAATCAGAAGCACAAAAATACTTTAGTGCAGTGTCTTTGTCTTTTTGGGGATTAAATAAAGTAATTATAGCTTCAAAATGTCTGCTTTCAGTATTTATCCTATAATTAACTCACAGGCCATTTTAACGTAAAATTTTGTTGTCTAGAAAATAATAATATTGCTTTAAAGTATACATTATTACATTTTTCATTCCAAAGTATATTAATAAATTGATATTTAGTCATAAAGGGTGTACAATATATAAAAATTAATTTCCCCAAAATTTAGTAAAATTGCAAAAAAAAAAATGTTATAATAGCTTAATTTATCATATTTAAATACAACTATATTATATATACTTTTAATCTAAATGTAATTAGAGGGAATTTGAACTTAGATTTTCAAGCTTCATTTAGTTATCAACTCCATCTTATACAATCTATAAATATGACTATATACATGCAAAAAATATCAATGATCTGCAGTATATGTATTTCGTGCTCAACCAGCACTCATCCGTTTGTTCAGATAATCATCCTCACACACATATATATACAATTAGTTTATGGTTTATATGAAGATAGCAATTCGTCAAATTTTAATGGACAGGCCTCAATCCTCTCCACTCTTTAACCCTTCAGCTGTCCATATTATTGAAAATCTGATGATAGCATGTATAAGATCGAGTTGATGACTAAATGGAGCTTAAAAGTCTGGATTTAAATCCTTTATAATTATCTTAATTTATATATATTTATAATATTTATTTTTAGAATATATCTTTTTTTTTAGGAAGTCTACATAAATTTATTCAAGATAAATTCAATTTTTTTCTCTCTCCCTCTCTTATTCTTTGATGAACATTATTTTAATTTAGAAGAGAATATCCTTAATAGATATTTTAAATTATGTTTAGAAGTATTTATATATTGCAAACTTTAAATCAAAAGTAATAAGTTAAAATATTTAATGTATTATGTATTAATTAATTATAACAATAGAAGTTTTCTAAAGGAAACAAATATTAAGATCGTCTAAAGTGAGATCATCAATTTTAGAGGTGGTAGATTATCCATATTTGATGATCTGAAAAAAATACATGCTTTTCTTTAATATTAATCTATCCTGTTGCACACAAAAATTGTCCAATAATCCAAGTATACAATTTATCGTAACAAAATATAATTTATAAAAACCAAAATTATATTATGTTAGAGTTAAAATAATCAAAACATTAATATTTTTTATAAATTTGAATATATTAATAAAATGTAAACTAAAAATGGTAATTCGACACTAATTCCAAAATTTATTCATTATCTAATAAAATATAACCTAACATAAGATAAAATAAACTAGCTGTAGAGTCAGCAGTTATAAAAGTGTTCCAAACAATCACATTATATAACAGTTGTATTTGTTTTTACTTTTATAGCCAATTGAATTTCACTTGACAAACCAAAGTAAAATAAAGCCATACAACCTTTTTGTAGGAATACTTAAATACTCTTTTATTTACTAATAATGACTAGCTGAATTTGCTAAAAATTTTCTAATTGGACAAAAATATCAGAATTATGTTTGTAACATGACATGATTTTTATATTTATTATTCTCTGATTTAAAGTGATGCTGCGATACTAACAGATATGTACCTAACCATTACACTATGAGGCCCTTTAAAGCTGAAAATAATATATACAATAATTATAAAAACATAATGTGAAGGAGTATGAAGAATAGTGATAGGTGATATACATTTATCTCCTGAAGACTATGTATATCAATCTCAGAAAATTATCTTAAAGATAAAAATTATGATGGCAGAACCCAAAAGTTCCTGAATCAGTAGAATCTATGTAAAAATTGTAGTCTGGTTATGATGTTGAATATACTATTTTGAGATTTTTATCATTTTGGTACCAAAAGTTTTCTTATTATCTAACCATGTGATCATCATCAATCATCAGTTACTAAAACCAATAACTTATCATTGAAGATATGTCAATCTGTCTATAGCCATATTTGTTTTGGTTGAATGTTTTAAATTTACTGCTATTTTTATGGCTAATCTCCAACCTTTTTTCCTAAAATAGAAATTATTTTACATTATTTAACATGTTCACAATAGCAATTGTAATAGCACTTAGCAAATTATTTTGAAGTACAATATTTATTGGAATTAGCTAGAAAGTATTATCAAAATATGCACATGCTCAAACGAAAGTATTTTTAGTATAAAATACAACATATTAAACAATTAAATACATTAACTAACATCTTATTATATAATTTATATAATTATTTAATAGATAGGATTCAAATTGTATTTTATATTATTTATTAGAGTATAACACTAAATGCTTCAAAACCTGTCTGAAAGCTACTTAATATATTGTACATAAAAAAAAAAAAAAAATAAGGATTATTGAAATTGCTATAGATAACCTACTTAACATAAAAATATAACATATTAGTACATCTTATTTTTATCAAACAGGTTGATAAAGTAAGTTGAAATTGCAAGTCATCTCTCCACACATAAAAAAAATATCACTTGTGGTATATAGGTAATGAAAAATATAATTGTATATAGCTAGTTGCTATGTTAGTGTGGATAAAAGCAACTGTACAATATTATAATTCATGTCAGAACTTAAATAGTCATCATCTAGTTTCTTTTACAATTTGAAATATTTTTGCTTAATTTTTTGATTCAACTGGAACAATTTATACAACACATTTTATCATAAATCAAAAGTATATACGTTTTAATATCTATGTTGATATCAACACCTCTAATTCACATTTTTTTAAATATCTAGACTAAATTATAAAAAATTGTTTTAATAAATTAATACTAATATATCACAAATACTGGACTTTAATATACAATTATTGGAAATTTGAACACAAACTTTTAAGCTTCCTTCATCTATCATCTCCATCTTATATAACCAATATGCATGACCATACATATGTGGATAAGATAAATGATCTCCAATATATGTATATTGTGCTCAACCAGTAATTCATCAGTTGGTCCAGATTATCATCTTCCACGCACATATATAATCAGTGTTCAGTTTATATTAAAATGGCAAATCTTCAAACTTTAATGGAAAGACTTTAATCTTCTCCATACTCCAACTTTTCAGCCATCCATATCCTTTAAAAATCTGATGGTGGAATGTGCAAACTCTTGTTGTTTCTAATGTTGTTGTTATACCCACATTGACCTTAAGTCACTCTGAACCCTCATTTATATGATCTTAATATGTCCATTTAAATACACAGAAGAATGGGCAGAATTCTGGCTGAATCTGTAATAAAACAATACTAGTATATTGTAAATACCGAACTTTAAGCTGTAATTAAAAAGGATTTGATCACAGACTTTTAAGCTTCTGTCAGCTATCCTCTTCATCTTATATAACCAATACACATGATTACACTGGAGAACATTTAGCTTATTCACATGTGTGTGGTCATGTGTATTAGTTATATAAAATGGAGAGGATAGCTGAAGGAATCTTAAAAGTCTGTGTTCAAATCCCCTTTAAAAATTGTTTTGCATTATCATTTTAATTAATGTTATTTTAAAAGTTATATGCTAATATAAATACAAGCATATTTTATATTTAGTGCTATATTGCTACTAATATATAGAGTATACAAAAATTATTTGTACTTAACTTCTATAGGCAAAATTATAGAAAATAAACAATGTTTATTTAAATTTTTAGCAGTGTTTGAATTTTAAAATGAATTTGCGAGTAAAGGGGGTGGATTCCTGAAATTGAAAAAACTCACAAATTCAATAAAGCCCGGAAGCAAAGGATTTTACCCGAGAGAAAAAAAACATCTTTGCACTGCTGGAGGAAAGGGTATAGATTTACAGTAGAGGTTTTGAATTGATTTGTTAAATTCAAGACGCATATATATATTTCTTCTGTCGTAGAATAAATGTCGAATGCCTTTTGTAAGAAATCTATAACGTAGCCTAAAATTAGCAAAAAAACAAAAACAAAACAACAATGTTGCTATATTTAATCCGAATAGATAGAATAACAAGTATTCATACGTCCACGTTTAAATGATTATTAATTAGATATTGGTAATAAATCTTATCATTATCATCATCATCATCATTTTCAACCATGAATCATGCGCTGCAAAATGAACATCCAAGTTTAATCCACATTTTTCAGACTCTAGCCTCTCTTCTTTTTAACATATCAGGAACTTTCTTATTTCATTCATCAGTAATCTTTTAAAATTTTCTACTTTCACTCGAAATCAAATTTAATCTAAACTATTAACTGTCCATGTATTATTATTATCTTCTGGCAATATGTTCAACCCAATTTCATTTCAATCTCTTACTTTCTTCAATGATGTAAATGATATATGTTTATCTTCTTAACCAAATACTTCACTTTCAATTCTTTATAATTTTTTTTTTTCATATGTCTTAGCATCTGCCGGGACGCGAACCCACACCCGTCTGCAACCAACTACTTGCTTGCATGGCTGCTGCGATACCTCTCGGCTAACAACGCAAGACAATTCTTTATAATTACACTTAACATGGAACAAATAAACACTGTTGAGTGGTCTGGAGATTCTTTATTGTTTTTCTTTTGGATTTCCAACTCTTTCTTTTCAAACAATATGCACATATTTCCATTTAACTATATCATTTCATCAAAGTGATTAATTTAATCAATTCTGTTTCATACTTTATTAGTAATCCTTATGAGATATTTGCAATTGTTAATCCTAATTCATGATTATACATCTATATTTTCTTCTTTTAAATATTATGTTAAACAATACTTTAATATTCTAAGCATATTTATTTACTTCTACAATCATACTTTCATCTAATAACTCTTGCAATACTTTCTAAAACTCTAAACCTTTATTAGCACAAAAACATCTTATGCAAAACAAAATATTTTAAATAATATCCATTTTATTTTATTCCATTAGTTTCCTAATTTAATCCAGGATTTTTTTTTATAAAGCTACTAGAAAAGGTTTTGGAGATATAGAATCAAGTGGGCTTACAACTTTCTCAATATTAATCTTTTTACTATCATTATCTAATCTAATCAATGATGTTGTGTTTTAGTAAATATTACTTCAGAGAATGCAAAATCCCAGGACTATGTATGTATTGCTGATCCAAAACATTAATCATTGTCAATATTTTTATATAATAAAGTGCCCTTTTTAACCTACAAACATTAAAAATAATGATAACTTGGACTTTCTGGTTTTTCATATAACTTCTCTCAACAGTTGGATGTCATCCACTGAGATGGAACCACATTAATAACCAGATTGTTCTTTTGGTTGATCAGAATCCTTATGTTAGCTGGAGATGAGTTGTAATATTCTTGGTAATGATTTGCTTTAAAATTGATAGAAAACATATCAATGTATAATTTTTAATATTTTCTGTATCACCTTGAATATTGCACACACCCAATCCTTTTGTATTTCTATATCATTTATAATTTTGATATATAAATTTACTAGCAATTTTTTTTACTTCTTTACTTAATTCTTTTAAAATAATATAATAATTCAAACATTTCCTAGTATTTTTATATTCTTTATACATCAATTGCATGTACCAATTTCTCATTTAAAATGCTTGTTAAAACAGAAGAACTAATAATTGTAAAGAATATTTTTCTGTTTTTTATTACTATACATCTCTTTATAACATTCTAACCACACTTTTATTAATGACAACTTTTTTTTAGTTATAGTTTCATTTTTTTTCTCATATTGAAGAAACATTCTTTCCAATAGAAAGAGTTTGAGATTAATTTTTTTTTTACAATATTTCTTACCAATTCATGAATATATTTTCTTAGATAATTATTAATTAGAAGAAATTCTTGAACTCAGACTTTCAATCTGTCTACAGCTATTCACCCCATCCTATACAACTATAGGTGTAAGGAATTTGTAAGTCTGAGTTCAAAAATCCTTTCTAATTACACTAAATTCAGTATAATCAATATTCTTGTATTTAACTATTATATCATTATTAGCTGTTTTTTCATACTTTTTTTTTTTTTTTTTTACAAAATTATAGATATTTACTTTTTAATAAATTATTTTTATAAATTTTTATATTTCTTTTTTTTATGCATTATCTTGTCTGGTAAAACATTTATTGTTAAATTGCAACTTTTTGCTCTAGATCTCATAGCAGTTCTTGGAAGATTATCAGTTATCATTTTGTTGATTACAACCAAATCTGAATCATATTTAAAGTATGTTAATATTTTAAAGTAATGTATATGTCTAATTTAAATTCATTTGAACATTTTAAAGCTTGAGAATATCAGCTATTAATACTGTTTTTTTTTAAATACTTTCATCAATCTAAATTTGGATTAACACCTATCTTTCATCTTAAAATACATATTTTCTGTTAATCAAAATATAATCCAATACTGCTGTAAAGTTCTCCTATTCATTTTAAAAGTTTTATAAAGAGAGAATTCATAATATTGAATTTTTCTTTTACTGCAGTCTTCCTAAAGATGTGTCCTCTATCATTTTTCTCATTATATTCAAATTTTCATACAATACTTTCATCTTTCCACATTTACTAAAACTAGCATTAGACTTTATAGGTCACATTTAAATTTCTGGTACTTCCATATTAAAAAACCCTACTTTTTCAACACAATGAAAAATTGTTGGGGCATATACATGAATTATCTGTATTTGGTATTGTCTATTAATTTTAATAATTAATCTTGACACTCTATATAATATACTACCAATTTCCACAGTGTTGTCTTTCTACTTTTTATTCACAATGAAGTCTACTCTTCTTGTGCTTTTGGAATAAAATACATAAATACTTTTACATTAACTTTCTACTCATCTTTTCTTCTAACATTACCAAGTCCAACTTTGTTCCTTTTATATTAGACAGTTTTTCCCCCCAATTTATACATTTTTTTTCCATGTCAAAGTGATCAACAGTTGCGGGTTCATAAATAATGTTTTTTTTTTTTTAATTAAATGACAGACTGGTTATGCAGTCATGAAATCTTTAGCATCTCTGTCCTTGATCATGAACTAATGCCTTCAGTCATGGCTGTAAAAGCCTAGGAAAAAGAGACACACTGTAGTTATGCTTGAGATTGTAATTATCTACTTAAAGAATAATAATCATTCAAATTTACATCCATTTTCTTTCAATCAAATATATATCTTGCAAATGAAAAGAATGGTCATGGTGCCTCTTGATCTTAGACTCAAAAGTTAAAAAATCAATAAACTCACCATACTGCCTAGAATAGGTAGGTGATCAGTTCTCTCACATTCATTTATTATATGAATAATTACATAGAGATAGTAGCTGCAATGAGAAGAAAATATAGTCACATGACCACCATTTATTTTGCTTGCTCATAACTGTTATTAAAACAGGCCAAACTCTCTATACATATTGCCACTCAACCTGTTTTAATGCAAAGAATATATAGATTTGACATACTTCCCTTTCAGTTAATAGCAAATTTCTTTATACAGCAAATTAATAATATAGATATATATCTGTGTGTGTTTATTTTAGTATTTTATTTAGATCTACCCCATAACAATTTATTTACATTTAATATTTATATACATAAAAGTTTTTATTTTATTTTAAATGTCTACATTTTATTCAGTTATGTTATATAAAAAAGAAAAGAACAAAGAGCAGTGACACGGATATATATTTTTTACGTCAATAATCATAGAATCATTAACAGTCTTAAAAATTAAAAAATGATAGATTGATTTTATAAATATTATGAAATGCTTTTATTGAAGATGGAAAATCAGCTTGTTTGTTTGTTAACTTTTGATCTTATTTAAGTTAGAATAAAATTTTAAAATCAAGGTTTAATATATTTAAAGTCAATAGCATTACATGAAAATAGATATGTAACTAAGTTATACCAGCCTATTCCATTTGAAACATCTTTTCAGAATGTCAATTAGCTTCATAGATATGAAATGGAGAGTGCAGAAAATATAAAAAATATACAATAACTTCATATATCACAGTTAATTATTCTTAGTACTTGGACTTGTTTTAAATTAAATCATGATAGGGCAATATATTTTTTTAATGTAACATATTTTTAACCATGTACATGATTATATATATATTGAAACAGACACATTGTTTCACAAATATATTCTAAAATTTATTCTCTCCTTCTACCTAAAGTGATTGATTAAAGTAAAACAGATGTATATATAAAAAGAAAAAAACATCTTTTCCATAATCTTATTTTAAAAAAAGCAAAATGTTTAAATTTAAGAGAAAATAATGATTGAGAGTTGAAAAAAAAGATAAATCTTCATTATTAATTTTTATAATTTTTAAATCATGAAATAAATACATCTTTAAGCATTTAAAACTGGCATTTATTAAAATATTATATTTTTAATTTTTGAACCGATGTTTACAAAATGTAATAATCGCTGCCTTGTTTTACAAATTTGATAATCTGCCTAATTCCTCATCAATTCTTGCTGAAACTAAAATATCCAATCATCAATAAGAGAAGGACACATGGGCTTAAATGAAAACTGTTTGACAAATCAGATACAGTGGAGTCATGCTGGATTAATCCAGAGACTTGATCAGGGTATAAATAGTGAAGTTTAAATTGTGTTGCTTAGCTGTTTAATTGCCAAGTGATTTTAGTGCAGAATCACCTTTGGAATATTATATTTACAGCCACACAGCTTATTCCAAATGAAAAATCTAGTTTTACTAAGTGTGAACCATACAGTTGCTGGACATTGAACAGAAAAGTATTAATATGGAAATCATAAGGATAGCTTTTTTTCTATCTACCACCATGAATCTCCAAACCAAGTCTGGGTAAATACGAATGGAAATTAAATAATGCCATTCAGCTTAAATAAACCAACTCCTTTCTGAAATGCAATAATAACCTGTAGTGTATGAACACACCAGATGAAAATGAAGGTAATAATTTTATGAACTATTAAATACTTATATGTTTATAATAAAAAAACATCTGTCTTGAAATAAATCATAAATGATTATATTTCTATATGCAAATACATTTTTGTTAGGATAAATCTTAAATGCTTATACATTTTATATACCAAATACATTTGTGTGGAAATAAAGAATTAATACTTATATGTTTATAATAAAAATGTCTTTAATGGAATAAATCATAAATGATTATGCAAACAAAATATGTCTGCACTAGTATAAATGATACATGCCACATATATCAATCTGAATGAAATATAAACATTATATAATTAAGATACATCTATAAATGGTGGAATAATAAATGCTATGTACAAAGCATGGTTATACTGGGAAGGATTAGAAGTGCTTGAGAAAATAATACACATCTATAAGAAAATAAATTACAAATGCTTGTCAGTAAAATACAGCTATACATGTATCAAGGAATATTTGAATCACAACAAAACAATTAAAGGAGATCACAGATAAATACATCACCAATGAGGAGTAACTGATCAATGGAACCCAAGAAAATGTGCACATATCAGAAAATGTATCCTAAATATGAACTATATCAAAAATGAACTAATGATAAACTTTATGGGCTTATTGTCCAAAATAACTATGGAGAACTAATAATCTTAACAAATGTTATGAAATAAATTTATTGTTATATAAAACCAATCCAGTTGTTTATGTTGCATCACTTGTCATTCATTGCACTTGTTCATGAAAATCTCATGCCTCCTGAGCTATGTCCAACTTAACTAGACCTAGGTAAGTCAGATTGTAGTGAGATGGAACTCTAGTGGCACTGTTTGGGGAAACCAAACACAGAAATTTCTAGATGTTTCCAGTCTCTATGGTGCTACATCCCCTGATGAGCAGGAAATATTGTTGTAGGTAGGGTGAGGTCTGTATTGGGGAATGACAATCGATGGTTTCTTCATACAATATGCTCATCAGGAAATAGTTACAACTGAGGTAAAGATGTTGTATGGGGGTCTGGTTACAATATATATAATAAATCAGTAATAAATTGTTTTATTTAAAATTGTTTGATAATTTTTGTTTATTTTAAAACAATTATTTTCTAAAAAAAAAAAAAATAAAGTAGAAAATTCCCACTATTTAAAATGATCAGAAAAGCTAAAGAAAACTCACTATAATTATTTAAAATTATAATGGCAAATTTTTTATTTACCTTTCTTTTTTAAAACAATTGTTTTAAAATAGAAATAAAAATTATCAAACAATTTTAAATAAAAAATATAGTTACTGATTTATTACACATATATAATAATGTGCACATACTAAAATAATATATACATTAATAATGTCTAATGACTTGTATACACTATATATATGATATTACTTTAAAGCAAAATTTTATGTATTAACCTTATCTACTTTCAGAGCACAATAGAGATGCTTCAGTTTTTTAAATTTTAAATTTGCATTTTTCATTCTCTTCTGAAAACTTTGCAATGCTTTTTGTTTTTATGGCTTTCAAATTCATGTATATTTATTTTCTAAAATAATCATAAGCTTCACTGGTGATGGATGGCCATTATATATTTCATGATCTTAAACCTTGCATGTTCATTTTGAGAAAATATTATGGTCATCCAGAAAATATTACAGTGGTGTAAAAACTTCATTTTTTGGAAAGTTTATGATTATATTGGTTAACCTAATTATGTATTAATTATTGAAAATGAAAAGTAAGTATATATATTCATTTGTTACAGAAATGTTTTATTTTTAAATAAAAAAGGATATTTTCTTTTAAATATTGTTACTATAGATATTATAATCACAGGAAACACTGCTATCTACAAAATAAAATCATTCATCTGATTGGTATTATATTTAGCAATATTGTAAAAATTATGAAAAAAATGTAAACTTTTAAAGCATAATTTGATAGATTTAGTAGTTATTAAAAATAATTCATTTAGATTTGTAAATCAAATTTGAAACAAGGAAGATTTTGTTAACTTTATAAATTGAATTGGTTCATTTAAAAATTTTATGATATGCTTAAGTTTTGTTTTGAATAAATATTTTTTTAAAATAGTTACAGAAATCAAATGTGATTTTTTAAAATTTATTTAATTTCTAAACAAAAATATCTATCTAATTAGGTCAAATTTATTATATTCTTATAAATGATAAATGTTTAATAACAAAATGAAAGTTGAAAGCTTAAATCTATTAACCTTTTCCATGATGAAAACTCCAACTGGCTGAGTGAAGTAAAACTCTAAACTTTTGATTGGTCAATTACAGAATCAACAGTAAAAATATATTCATCTTTTAATATTATATTCATTTCAGTTTTATTTGTAAAAAGTATATTAATAATTTGTCAGGTTATGAAAGTAAATCAAAGTTTTTTTTAAAGTAAATTTATAATTATAAAAATATTTGATAGTGGAAAAAATAAAAATAAAAATCTTAGCAAATTACAGGGTGATGCATATCATTGATTTCCCTCATCAATTTGCATTATTATAAAAGTTAATAATTTTTTAGTAAAATCTTACCATATTTCTAAAAATAATTATATTTTCAGCATATTTTACCAAAATACATTATAATATGTAAATAAATGCCAGAAAAATATTCTAAAACATTATTTTTGTTAGAAAATCAAATAAATAACTTGGGCAATCTAAACTTTTGATAGATATCAAAATCATTACTATTCACTGGTTTCTTTTTTTATTTACATTCATGTAAAAGTATACATTTTTTTATTAAATGTTACTACTTTTGTAAAATAACTATATTTTCAACATATTTTATGAAAATAATTTATAATATGTATGAAAAATAATAATACAAAACACTCTAAAACATATATTTTCATTTTCAGTGGTGAAAATTATTTATCGATAGTCATTTTTTGATCAAATAATCATCAGCCAATCAGTGTTAAGAATGGACAGCCACCTCCTTTGGTTAGACTTAAACCCTATTATTGATTTTTTACTTCTAAAATAGCAGCATCTTACAGAACTTTTTTTAAGCTTTCAAACAAGCAGAAAATCATCACTGTAGTTCAAAAAATGACTGATTTCAAGCAACCTAAAGCCATTGATGTGGATGAGCATCCAGAGCTCAGTAAAGGTTAAATCTAGTGAGAACAAAGAAAGCTTTCAGAAAAATAATGAAAATTGGTAGGGTTAAGTGAGGTTCATTCACAATATATATATTATGTACACATACTAAATATGATATATACCTAAGGGGTATATATTTTAACTTATAGCAGAAATATCTAGTGGTATATATATATATGTCAACTATAAGTGTCCAGTCAATTTTGAATATAATATAGTTATACATTTCTATTTACTGTATCAATAATAATAAAAGTTTAAATAATAGAGACAATTTTTTATGTTAAATATTTTTATTGACTGCACTCTAAAAAGAAATCAAATAATTGTTTCTTCAATCATAATTGGAGTTTTTAAATTTAACTTGAAATATAAGCACGGGAGATCCAGAAATTAATTAAATCATTTCCATTTTTTAAACAATGAATTGATTAATTAATTTCTGGATACCACATAATTTTAATTTCAAGTTAAATCTAAAAACTCCAACTGTGGTTTAAGAAACAATTATTTTTTTTTTTTAGTGCACAGTCAAAAAAGGATTTAATATTAAAAACAAAATTATCTCTAGTATTCTTGATTGTATATTCCACAAATAAAATGTTATTTATTTATAATCTGAGAGATACTGGTTTTCATCTCTTAATTATATATATATATATATATTTATAAAAATTAAAAAAACAAATATAAATTGTTTTTATTTTATGTTTGTATGGCAAATATGACACAGTAATATAATGTATTCATATAAAAAGTACTTGAAAATATGAGAATTATGTTTATATATATATATATATATATATGGGTATGTGTGTTTGTGTGTGGACATATGTAAATAATGAACCAATCAACTTTAATGATACTGTTAATAGCTTTGTGCTAGATGCTTGATCAAATTGCCAGCACTTATATAATGATCATTGATATATACTGTCTGTGCAGTATCACAGGCAAATAATTTAATATGCCATGCATAAAAATAAATCTCAATTCACACATAAATGTAAATAAAATATTTTGACATTAAACAACCACTGCATATCACATGATAGAAATAATGCTTAAAAATTTTAAACCATCATGTAAAAATAATTTGTAAATAAGTATTAAATTAAATAATTGAAATAGCATTTAATCCAAATATTAATAATGAAATGGTCAACCCATTATACACATGTACAATGAGATATATTGTTTTATCTCACACTTTTCTTAAATGCAAATTTATATACAATTAGTCTTATTAATTATCTCACTCTCCCAATTGAATTTAAACATATAAGGTAGTAGATCCATCATTTACTATAAAAAATCAGACTTTTTCTTTTACCTTAATAAATGAAAGATAGATTTGACATTTAATGTCTGATTATTAGCTTTATATTTATGAACTTTATATTTATTTACAAAATTTGAATAAATTTACAATTAAACAATCATTGTACTAACCTATTACTACAAACATATATGTATAGGTTGAGCAAATTAAAAACGCTTTGAATTCTTTATCAAGAAAAAAGTAATTTTTATATCATATCAAGTATTTTACCATCTAAGAAACTTGGATCTACTGAATAGTAAATATAAAATAGTGGATCTTCATAATTACTTATATCTCTAGTTCAATATCTAATTATTTTATTTATACTTTTCTTGGGAAAGTTTAACTGTTTCTATGTGGCTGCAAAATCGAATTTAAATTTTCTATACCTCATAAGATATGTAGTTAGGGTATATTAATAGTTTAAAACCTTTTGAATTATATCTACAATGTGACAAAGACTTTTATGTGTAAAAGTTTAAATTAATACGTTTTTGGGAGACATACGATGTAGCAGATTTACTCCATTGATTGAGAATTTATTCGTATTTTAATACAAACAGGTCATATTTATAATACCTATTTTTTCCCCCAAATCTTTAGCTTACAGTAAAAAAGATAAACTGATATCTTAAACACGTGTATAAAGAGGAAAGATAATCGAATTATTCCGTTAGATTATGGTTATCAATCTGATAAATTCGGATATATATTTTAAAAAAGTATTAGAAAACGAAAAAAAATTAGCTAATTAATTGCATTATGATGCAGTATTTAGTAATATATATATCGAGTTATAATAAAATAATGAAACAGGTGATATGAAAGATACTTCCCAATTTCAGACATGCTATGTATATACAAATACATATATATGGTTCAGATGTGTGTGTCGTTTACATAGTTTAACATTATTATCTTTCATTATAAAAAGTAAGAAGATTGCATGTGCTTTTAGCAATAAAATTAATGTGTTCAAATTGCTTTGTAAAACAAAATTGAGAAAATAACCAATGTTCATTATAAGAAGGATGAAACAACATGATCGATTAAAAATTCTTTTAATTCATTATAAATAAAAGGATTATAAACAAATTATACAAAAAAAAAATCATTAACTTGATTAGTTAAACCAAAACAGATATATAATTAAGATACAAGACAATAATATTTTCAAATGTAAATGAATTTGCTATTACAGTGGAAATTTAAATTCCGGTAATTTGCAAATGTCAGTAGGTAATATTTTTCTACCTTTGCAATCAACGTCAATTTCAGGTAACCTGATGCTAAAAAGAAAGACAATTTTCTATTTCTTTAGGCAATAACAATATTGGAAATGTTGATAGAGTTTATCGTAAATACATTTATTTAATATATCAGAAATTATTAAAATAGAAAATAAGTATTAAAAGCTGTTGGAAAGATGAAACATTCTCATTTTACAAGAGCAATTAGGATGAAAGCATTTGAAAGGGTGAGTGGATTTCTAAACTAAATACGAACAAATAGATTCCATTATTAAAAGCTAAAAAAATATACAAACAGGAGAATTTATTTTCGACAACAATTTTAAAGAACTTTCATCTAAAACCATCAACCTATCTAGCTTTTATATATATACTAACACATCAATTCAATAGTTTTATAAAACATATTTAGTTATATAACATGAATCTTAGATATCAACACATAGAAAACAATTAATTATACCGCGATGGCGTATGAGAATTTACTACTCCAGAGATGTATTGTTTCTATTATTCTTCATCATTTTTAATTGCTATCGTAAATATACTAATATTCTGCTTTAGTATTATACTATATTTTCTCTTAAGAAATGTTGAAGATTACATGATTAGCAGTACTAATAGTAATGCTTACAGTTGATGCAGGAATATATGTATTACTATCCCAAAATACCAGTCCTTTTTTTTTACATTCAAGTATTTATTAATTATATTTAATAAAATAACTAAATCCTCCACTGTCAGAACAAATCCATGTTTTTAATGACAATAGATTTCTGCATTTATACCAGTAATATAATAAATACTTTTTAAAATTTAATATCACAAATAATATCAAAGAAAATTTGATTAAAATACAACTATTCTGAATTAATATAATAAGTTCATGCATTTAAAAATCATCTATTAACTCATAATTTAACAAAGATAGAAAGATCTTATATAATAGCTGATTTCTGATCTATGAACTAAAATAACACAGGATTCATATCATTGGTTTCAGGAAAACAACTATCATCAGCTATTTCAAGCTCAAATATATTAATTTAAAAATCTGGCTGTTATATAATATCTTATATATTACTTAAATAATCAACTAATAGGAAGTGTTTATGTACTCTCATTAGTAATATTATAAGATGTTATATATTTATTCCAACCCTTTTCAATAGTTATAAAATAGACATTAATGACTTCAATGTTTGCATTAATAAAAAGTTATACCAATACTGACTTTAGATTGTGATAATTCTTAATTACAATTTATTATCAAAAAATCACAAACTTTTATGAAACATATGTTATAATCTAACAGATTATTTCCTTAATATGGCTGAACATTAATCAATTCAAAGGCATGGCTAGACAATGCATTATATATATATATATATATATATATATATATATATATATATATATATATATATATATATATATATATATATACTAAGTGTCTGTGGATACATTGAGATCAGCTGCGATTTTGACAGGATTACTAGCATAAAAATATTTAAAAAATACAAATAGAATATTTTTAACATAGAATACCCAGAACATTGTGAAGATTAAACAAAGTAAAAATATTAGTTATTTTATTAACTGTAAGATATTAAATTTTAATAACTGGATTTTAAGTATATAAACAACTTCAGGACAAATATAAATACCTTTACAGAAATGTAGATATCATTTGGTAATTGGATACATAAATACAGTGGTATAAAGATTATAATAATCAAATTATATACTACTTAAAAAATGAAAATACAAAAAGGAAAATTGGATAAAGATATAAACATTTTGAAAAAATTAAACATATATAAAACTGTCAAATTTGAGGAGAAAAAAATTGTTGCATCATAATATAAAGTATTGTTCATTAATAAAATGTAGTGTAAATAAATGTCCATGTTATATACTATACATTTTGAAATGTCAAAGAAGTGGTCTTTGAAAATTCTAAAGATTTAAAAAAGAAATCAATGAGAAGATGGCTTTTTTTTTAAAATACAAATTTGAAATTTAACAATATATTACTATTTGAGCATAAATAGTATGCAATAAATGTAAAATGTGAAAATAATAAAATATGACTAATTTAATATATATATTTGGGTCTCATTTTATGCAGTAGATAGGTTCCTCAGAAAATGTGCACAAAAGAAATCACACAAAAATAGACTTAACTTACCTTGAAAAATGGGGGATACATACTGTAATTTTCAAAAATCACATAAAAGCAAACAAAGCAACAATGGAAAATACTTTAAAATTTGCATAAAAAAATAGGAAAATAAAATATGACTAATAAAAAATTGATACAAGACAAACCTTTTTTACTTTTTTTTATTAACTTTTTACATTTTTTCATACATGTACAGTATTTTAATCATTATCGCTATTTGACAATATGCAGGTTCATTTGTGAACTGCTAAGACATCAGATTCATCCCAAGAGGAAATACAACTAGTGCCAACTTCATTTTTATAATTGCTCTTATAGTGGATTTTCACAAACAAATGTTTTTCAATCACTATTGATCTTTCCCATTTTGCTAAGTGATATAAAAATGACATTTTTGTTTCCAAAGAAATTCATTTTCTTGAATGTTTTTTTTTTCCATTAGGGTAAACTAAAAGTTTAAAATAAAAATAAAAACTTAGACAAAATAATAAAAAGACACCTATTCACTACTGTTGAGCAAAATTTAATTAAAACTAACAATTAAAAATTAAATTCTTATTTTTGTCTTTATTTTTTTAATTTTTAATTCCATTTAAAAATCAAATTTCACTGTTTCACATCACATTAATTTTAGATCACATTATGGAATTTTTAAATTGTTAATTAGAATTAAAAATCAGATTTTAATTTTTAATTGTCAAATTTAATTGTGCTCATTGCTGTTATTCACCTTTTAAAAATAAACTTGTGGACACTAAATGATTAATTGATTACATAATCTTTTTAAAAAAGCAAAAATAGAATGTGATTTAAAATGCAAAAACAACAATATGCATAGTATATTCATCAATAACATTTGAACAGATTTACATTATAATCTTGTAAAATTTAATGTGTGTATATATAAAATGGGGAAAATCCTGATTTTAAGTAAATTATGAACTTCTTTATTGCATAAAATCTATTACAGTACTATTATAAAGTGCTGAAAATAGTGAAATTATTAGATGGAAGTTGAACTTCAATAATGTGCTATTACTTTAAATATGATGTGTGAGTGCGCAAAATTTATAATATTTAAAGTAATAGTGCATTATCAGAGCTTGACTTCTGATCTAATAATTTGTATTACATAAAAGAAAATTGCATACAAAGATATTAAGAAGAAACATGAATTACATAACTTCAAAATTGTATTAAAAATCTGCATAAAATGAGACCCAGGTATATATGAGATTCCATAAAATGATACAAAAAAGGTAATAATGACAAAAAATGTATATAATTAATAAGTAGAAAATCTAAAAAAGAAAGCAAATATGTTAAAGGTTTAAAATGTCCTGTAGAAGTTGCAAGAACATTTTTTTTCGACAATAAAACAAAAGATAGTCATTGTTTTCCTGAAGGTTTGTGATGGTGGTATTTTAGTTGTATTTATATATTGGACTGTTTCCATTATCTAATATAATGTATCAAATGTCTTTAGAAAAAAATAATTTTATTTAAATTTTACAATTACTTTCAACTGTTAATAGTAGAACAAAGGTTTGGATATGTTCAACATTTTCATTTCCAAGTGGTATTATTCTGTTCTCTCCTTCAGTCATTGCTTGCCTTACAGATGACAGTACAGTACATGCATATAATAGAATGTGAACCATTATATTTGTGAATATTGAATTTCAATGCAACACTCTAAACTGAGCCATCCTATTAAAAACAACAGTCAGTAGAAATTTTATATACTTATCTATGAGGTTTCTCCTGAAATCTTTAATTTTTTCCTAGGAGCAATTAGTGTTTTCCATACATTGACTTTTTAGGTTATTCACCATTAATTTACATTAATCAACTTAGGAAAAAGTGGAGAAATCACAAGGAACTTCATAGATAAGCACATGCAATTTTTATTGACTGTTGTTTTTGGCAGGATGATTCAGTTGGTTAGAGTGTTATTTTAAAATTCAATATTCAAGAATATAAAGTTTGAAGTTCAATTCCCATGCTAATACTGCCACTGTTCAGGCCAGCAACACCTGAAAAAAAAAGAGTAGAATAATATCATTTAAAAACAGTTAAATTTAATTGGAAAATCTAAATAAAGTTAAATTTTTTAAAGATATTTAATACTTAATATTAGTTGTTGGAAATAGTCCAATATATAAATACAAAAAAGGATAAATATATTATAAAATACAGATGACAAATAAAGTGCGAGGAAAAACATATACCAAAAAATTATGCAATAATTATATAAATATAACTCATAAAAATAAAAACGTTTTATGGATTTTAATGAGGTATTGAGTTATAATCTATAAAAAAAATAAAAAAAACTTTTAAGATATATATATATAAGAATTATATTAATATTAAAACAAGACAAATAATAAAAAAATTGTAAAACTGCACAAAATCTCCAAAAAATAAAATAAATTAAAAGATTACTACAAATGCATTGATATTTTAAAAAGTAAAATAAAAAAGATTAAGAATTATTAGAAGGTAAATTTTATATTTCTTATAACCATCAAATTAAACCATCATCTGTTTATTGCAGGATAAAAGTTATCCAAATTTTAATCCAGCTTATTTAATGTTCACATCACTTTTTCACAAAGTTCTAACAAATTTCCCTACTTCGTACCTCGTTCTCACCTGTCCTGTATTTTTAGATTATTTACAAACTTTTGAGATCCCATTTACACTTTATTTTTTAATTATTATTTTTTCAAATGATAGGCCCATTACAGACCCTTAATTCTTTTAATGATGTCAGTAATATTTGTTAGTTTTCTCATCCATATGTTCACTAGGATTATTATAACCCCTTTATAAAAAAAAAAAAAAAAACTGGACTCAAATCATTTAAAAAATATCAACAAAAATGTAAACTAAATTTGAAAGTTATTATGTTCCATAGACTTTTTTTAAAAGTCACCTAGTATCATTTTTCTGAATGTATAGATGAAAAAAAAACCATTTAACTCTAAAACACTTTTCTGTGATTAAATCTTGGAAAGATTATATCTTAGCTGCATAATAATCAAAATGTTGATATATCAAATATAAAAGCAATTACCAAAATATTTTATACTCAAAGTCTGCAAATGGCTCTACACAACTGACATCTAGATTAAAGCTTGAGTAATTAATGATTAGTAGATGACTATTGAATTTTAAATCCCCATTCTAAGTCAAGTCCTGGGATTTACTAGTGACAGTGTTATTTTGTTTTCAAAGCAGGAACTAATTGTAGATATCCATTTAACAACTATTTTTAACTCACTTTTACCACTAAAGCAACTACCTGAAATTCATAGCAGCTAGAAGATTTTGAAATCAAATTAATATACATGAATATTCTGAATGATGATGATGATAATAATAATAATAATAATGATAATGATGATGTTGATGATAATACATGATAATTTGACTCTCCAGCTGGAAAATATAACATAAAAAAATAGTGAATAAAAATTGTTGTTGTTTTTAGCATTCATAACAATGCTCTATGCATTTAAATATTTTAAACTTAGCTTTATAAACTTAGTCTACAGCAAGGTAAAATGTTTCTCTAATTATTCCTATAGAAACAAATAATAAAGCCAAAAAATAATACCCATCTGGCTAAACCAATGCTTATAAACAAAGTTATTAAAATAAATTAAAATTTATTAGATACAATTGAACGTGTTTATCTATACATAGCTATATTTTTTTTTACACTGTTGCAAGGCAGTCATTCTGTAGAGCTTGCTGTGGTTCGAGACTGGTGGTCATTGCCCTCCTTCACTCCTCCGGGAGAGTGACCCTAGCCGAAATTTCATGATAAAAGGTAGTCCGGAGCTAGTAATCTATCTCTGTTCCTGAGCTACTTGAGTAATTTGATATGATGTTGCAGACACCGCGATTAGCATTTTCAATATATACTTGCATCTGGATAGCTAGATTGCAAAGGTTAGAAAAATGGTGATTCTGATTTTCGAGAATATGCCACTCTTTATAGCCTTTTGAATGACTAAAACTTCTCTAATATCGTTTATGTATTATTTCTATTTTTGTTTAAACTTCTAAAAGTACTTAGATATGCAATTCTGATCAAAAATTGAATGGTTATATATAGTACTAATGCATCAAATATCTCAAAATACTAACTCTGCAGGAATTGTAAAAAAAAAAAAAAACATTTTCAGAGTTTTCCTAAATTTGTGCTTCAAATTATATGATAGATAGATAGGTAGGTAGGTAGGTAGGTAGGTAGGTAGGTAGGTAGGTAGGTAGGTAGGTAGGTAGATAGATAGATAGATAGATAGATAGATAGATAGATAGATAGATAGATAGATAGATAGATAGATAGATAGATAGATAGATAGATAGATAGATAGATAGATAGATAGATAGATAGATAGATAGATTAACTACTATTGTTATATATAGAGCTCGCAAAATAAGCTTTTAACAAGCTTTGAGAATATTCCCAACCCCAGACCGGTTTCTGCTACTGGCGTCGTGTGCCATCTGACTTGATTTTTTTGTAATTAACTACTATTTTATAAGAACATAAGTATATAAAAGAACCGGTGTTTAAATTCAGGTAGAGTAAAAGTGAAATTGTTTGAACAGGCGGTATTCTTTTTTTTTTTTTTTTCAGTAGCAGGAGAATAACAACAATTAGCACAAAATAGTACAAAATATTGTTGGAGAGATAAACTCCTAGTTTAAATGCCCTATGATATTTAATGCAATATCTTTCAATGTCAAAGCTGTAACGTAAGTTCATGAAAAGATATCTTAATGTAAATGAGCAGAAAGATGTCCATATCTGCTTCATTCAAATCGGCTGGTAATCTAGTACATGCTAAATAGATTGATTATCTTATATATATACTTAAACACAATGCTGTCACAGTAGGTTATTTTAAAATATTTTCTAATGCCTCACGATCTTCTACTAAAAAAAGATGTCTTATAAATACTGTCTTATAGTAATCCAACAAGTTATACCAAAAGATCATTAACAACTATTATTGAAACTGATAGATTTTAAATTCATAAACAAATATCTAAAAACAAAGCAATATTAATATCACATAACGTAATCAGTAGCAAAATGAATAGAAATATTTATTCGGAAAAAAGCATCTTGGTAAAGTATTTATTGCTCTTACATTTTTTTCTATATGTCATAGCATCGGCCAGGACGCGAACCCACAACCGTCTGCAACCAACTGCTTGCTTGCAGGGCGGTTGCGATGACCTCTCGGCTAACAACGCTTGACTGCTCTTACATTTTTGTGTTGTAAAATTCACGTTTAGAGAGAGCGAGGAAACTTTTTCATTCGCAGTCGGTTAAGAATGCGCCCAATTTATCTTTGTTGTTTTTAAGACAGCAATAAATTTGTTATAGATAGAACTATTGGTAGTATTATTATAATTTTTACTTTATTGACATTTTTTCTTTACCACAAGCAGTATTCTTAAAAAGAAATTAATAAAACAATGTTTCGCAATAAATGCTAGAAATAGACAAAATGATAGTAGGCAAAGACAATTTGCTTCTCTTATTTATTTACTTGTTGTACAAAATCATCACAAGCTATACATATATATATATCAATCCAGTATAAGTGCAGTACAAATATATAAAAAGTACTTTACAATACTTTTTTTTTTTGCATCCCAATATTTATTTATGCAGATTTTGATTTATGGCCTAGATGATAATGGATGCCTATTAAAGATTAACTTCAATAGAGTATTTCTTAACAAATATCAGATTTTTTTACATTATACTTTTAGAGATTAAAGTGCAAGAATTGAGCTGGAAAATACAATTTAAGTTTTTACGATCTTTTGTTGAAAATAAATCTTGAGTAAAATTGATAGAGAAATCTTCAATAGCAGCAATTTTTGCCGAAGGCTTAGCTAAAGTTTTCCACCCGTGTTTTGATTATTGATATCCTCAATTAAACATATTTGAGAATAAAAAAAGGAAAGCATAAATTCTTTAAATCAGCATCTCTTTGATACTATTTGAAGTTGTAAGAGTTTGATTATCGTTTTCTGTCTTATTTAAAAAGACAATGCAATTTACATCTTTGTTTGATTAACCGTAAATTCTTTACTCGGTAGAAACTCGGGAAGACGATCAATTAACCTATTTACGATTTTAAAATGTACAAATTAAATCAGTTTTCAGCTATATATTATTTATATGAAAAGTTATTTTTTTGTTTACGTCATTCTAAATATATACATATGCGTTATCAATGACTTATCAAGCGAGCATAACTTTTCTTATTTTGTTTCTTTTATCGGTTCAATCGGAATCGAAAATCAGAGGTTTTATTTACGCATCAAAAATTTTATTATATAGCAATCTATCTCCAAAGTACTTATGTACACAATATTTATGATTGACCAAGTGTTGACTTTTTTTTTACCTATATGCTATCAAAAAAATAAAATAAAATTATTGAATGGTTTATTAGTCGGGATTTCAAACGAAGTACGAGCGCTGATTGTGATGAAATGCTGGACAGCAATTCATATATTTTTATTTCCAAAATCTGACAATCTATCGCTTCACCAATCCACATTGAACATGCACTTATCTATACAAATGTATTTTAATGCCTTATTTACAAAAAATTATTTTAAATAGCAAAAACAAATTAAATACTTTGTAATTAGATGGAAAACATACTTTAAACATTATATATATATAATAGCTTATTGCAAGGCAAATACGTCTCTCCAATAGCGCCTTTAGAGAAACAATAAAAAAGATAGTATTCATCAGTATGGTTAACTGAATTTAAATCATCCAATTTTATTTTATTATCTAATTAAACCTAAAGTATTTCTCTGTTTTCTAAATTACTGTAATATTATTAAAATGTTATGTACATTTAGCAGAAAGGCTAGACTTTTATATAACGTAAACTTTATTTTTAACTTTATTCCTGCTGAACATTTATCGACCAACATTAGGTGGTTAATTGAATAGACTACCTTCTGCTTATATATATAAATCAAGTTTGTTGAAAGAAGTTCCAAGATTTATTGACCCTGATTCGAATACAAGTCAAAGAATAGTTTATAGACTGTTATTATTGTACTACTAGGTTCTTCAATATATATATTCGATACACACATTTATTTTATAGAAATCAAGGTTAATAATCACTTATTATAAAGACCTTTCAATAATCTTATGAATAAATATTAGTCGTTTTATAATAAATTAGAACATACAACACTTAATTTAATCATGAATGCATCCCTGTATAGTTTAGAGCAGTTGTTTTCAACCTTTTCACACCTGTGAACCAGCAAAAATAAGGATAAGATTTCAACCAGCAGAAGTCTACAGATAAATTTTCTTAAAGACAAAAACAGCTTAGCCTTAGATGAGCATTATTGTTATGACTGGCCAAAACAACACACTAGTTACTGTGTATTGTAATGGTGTTGCTTACCTTCACATGCTTATCCACTTTCTCGAGTTGTGCAGTCATATTGCTACAGAAAACAGTACAATAACAATCATTCTCATTAATGTGCCTGCATAGCTACTTTTATTATTTCATTGTTAAAACATGCAAGAATAAAATGTTATTCACCTGAATGTTGGGAAATATCACAGCTAATGTTATTATATGACAATGATTATGATAAATGTAATATTTGTATTTAATGTTAAATATACAAGATGAAGTTATATATATGGAATTTGTATAATAAAAAACTTTTTTTTAAAATTTTGATTTTTTTTAGAAAAATTTAATCCCCCCCCCCCCATTCCCCATAAACATCTGTGATAACTAGTAAAACAAATTAATTTATGTATGATTGATTAGATTTTGTTTTCATTCTGTTTCTTTTTTTTTTAATTGGGCAAAAATGAAATGAAAAATAAATAAAAATTGTTTATATTAATTAAAAGTTTAAAATCTTATTATTTTGTTATTACAAACTTTCCTGCCAGTCTAGCGTGGACCGGCAGAATACTTCTGTGGCCTGGTACCAATCCATGGACCAAGGATTGAAGACCGCTGGTTTAGAGCAGTGGAAGAGTGTTGAACTATAAGAAATCAAGCTCAATGAATGATTTTGAACAGTGGTCTAGAACTTTTACACCTTAATAAAATTTAGGATATCCAGAATATTCTTTATAAAGATCAAACATAATATTCACTTTTTAATATACCAACTTTTTTCAATTTATTAATTATGATAATCTCATTCTTACATTCAAAAACACAAGTAGTAGACTCAAGAAAAAGGAGATGTGTGCTTCTAAAAAGCATTTAAATTGAATCATTTCCCCTCCCAATGAGACAATAGTTCTACATAGTCTTTCAAAAACTGAACTTTGCTGTTTTTGCATTTATTGACTGTATTTATTGACTTATATTCTACAAAGATATTATAGAACTGTGCATTTATTAGAAATCATTTCTTCTCAACAAATGTCTTTTAGAAATAATATAGTAGATTAAAATTTACACTTTATTAGATTATGATGTAGACCATTAAATTTAAACTTATTTATAGAATAAGCAGCTAAATTTTTAAAGAATCATTTAAATTAACATTTAAATAATGGGTGTTATTTACAAGTTTATTTAAAATGATCCTTTAAAAATGTAACTGAACTCTTCAGATTTGTTTCCCTTTATGGATAGGATTGTATTATGTGCTTATTAAAATCATTAGAATCACCTGAAACTTAAAACACCTGCAATATTATATATGTAGTTGCATCATAATCTCCATTTTTTTAATCTTTCACTTTTTTCTACTCCATCTTTTCTACCAATCAAAAAAAAAAAAAAGACTTAATAGGCCAACATGGATTTTAATAACTATTGGCAAGTGTTTTTTTTTAGGGAGGTGGGTGGGGGGAGGGGGGGGTATTGGTCTGTTTTTTTTAATATCTGTAACTCTTTTTGAAATATAATACAGGTCATTAATGGTAAATAAGATTATAGTACAAGAGAAGAAAAAAAACAATGTTAAAAGGTGAAGATTAACAAGTAACTATAAACAAGAATACTGCATATAATACTAAAAAATATTTACTTTCATTAAATATAATGACTATAATTAAAGTTATTAGTAATCATATGTGTACTTATTAATAGGGTCATTGCTGTGAATAAGTATTTATTTTTTAAAAAAGCAATTATTAAAAAAAAAAAATTATTAACAAAAAAAAAAAGTAAAGTATATCAATAAATTGTATGTATTTCACTTTACTCATCTGCAGTGACATCTATTATAATTCTCAATAATCAAGAAATATCAGCTAAGAATGTTATTATATAAATATTTCAGACCAGTTTTTGGCCTATGGCCTTTCATTTTTTACTTTATTTTTGTTTTTACTTTCAGAACTTAAAATTCAAAGCACCTTAAGATAATGAACTTAAAGTAACATATTTATATACTTTACAGATCTGTTACTAGACCAGAAACTATATTTTCTGTTATCAATTTACGATTTAAATATGATAATTAAGTGTATACTGTTGATTATAATTTATTCTAACACATAAATAAATTTTCATTTACTTTTCTAGAAACTTTTCACATCTTTTATTATACTATGTATGAATCACATTATTTTAAAGTAGTAGAATAATAGGATTCATGTTATACGGAGCAAAAAAATATCTCTAGTTATTCTATTTATACGAAGTATATATATAGTAAATAGTAAACAATTATATTATAAAAATATGTAAATAAACAAGAACGACATTTCATACAAAGTAATAAATGCTTTTAAACATTTAAATAATCATCAAACTGGTTTTCAGTACTTTTTATGGTATTTCGCAGCCAGTAAGAATGTCAATTAAACTTTGAAAAAAATGTCAACGGTTTCTGATCTTTATATGCAAAAGTCCAGTTTTAATTAAATAAAAATTAGATCAAGAAATGTAATATACAATTCATTGTTGTAATTTTAATAATAATAATAAGATTATTATTATTATTATTATTATTATTATTATTATCATCATCATCATCATCATCATTATTATTATTATTATTGAAATTAATGCTACCTCTTCTTAATTACATAATTCAACAATTACTCCTTGAACAGAAATTCATATTACCTTCTCTTACTATGGATGCATTTCATGACGAGTCATTGCTTTACATATACTTGAGATGTATCAAACATCTGAATCTTCATGTCCAAGTTGATAACTAAATATTTATTAACACACAATTCTCAAACAAGGAAGGGAAAGATTCACTTATGAAAATGTGAAAAATCATTTCATAGTAAATATATGTTTTGATTTTTTGTTTGTTTTTATCAGTCCCTCTTTCAACTCAACTCCATCACACTGCAACTATCCATACATAAGAAAACTAATATCATCTTCTCTTACTAGTCAATCTTTATGTGAATTTGTGTAACTAACATCTAAATCTTTATATCCATTGACAGGTTGCTGCTTTTCATCACATCATTCTCTTACAAGATTTGGATTGGTCTCTTGTGGAAAGATGAACAATCATTCTGTGTTCTTTTGAAAATATGAGTTATAGGCACTTTTGCTTAAGAAAGTTAACAGATACAAAAATTTTAAATAGAAAATAGTTAAAAATGATAAGTTTTTTAGATAAAGTAATTACTTTTCAGCTTACTTTTACAACACTTTATATAATAAAAATGCATATTTAATTACTTGCTGAAGAAAATTTCAATTGTATTTTTTTAAAAAATGTTTACATTCATGAATAAAAATTATGGTCTTCATGGGATAGAAATTCTTTGGTAGAGTGCAGAACAACTGACATTAAATAAATATTATGTAAGATATATTTCTATTTAATATAACTGAAATTTTATATATTATTATAGATCATCTTTATGGTTTTAAATACAAATAAATAAAATGTGTACAGAAATCTTGGAAAAATGTCAACATTTTGCAAATATAATACTATGTTGATGATAATAATAGGCTTACAAATGACAGATATTTTCTCTCTTTTTTTATTTTCATCTTTTAATACTAGCAACATTTACTGAAGCTCGAATTATTATAAGCAAAAGCACTTATATCATCAGCAAAATCAATATGACAAAGAAAATACATATATTTTATTTGTTTAGCTTCCTATTTTCATCGAACAAATTACTTCATGTAAATCTGCCATAAAAATATTTAGACTTATGGAATTATCTTGTCATACATATTTATTATGCTAATCATAATGTCACCATATAATCTATTCATTGCTCATGCATTTTGACAAATATTGTTATAATATAATATATAGTTAAGTAAGTAATAATATTAATTTAAATGAGCTATTAAAATAGGTATTTTTTTAAATAAAAAATCATATAAGAATTTATTTTTTAAAATAATAATTTAAAAGCACTTTTAAACCATGCTGATATCAATAAAGAATTGCTTCAGTACATCTTCTTATCTACTCAATATTAAGTATTTTATTTATCCAAACATCATTGCATATAATGTCTGATCAGAGAAAAATAAAATGGTATTAATTCTGATACATGAGACTAATGGAAATCCTAAAAAATTAACATTTATAATACCCATTTTGTTTCTATGTCACCATTTAAATATAATAAAATTATGTAGAATAAAATAGAATAAAAATATAATTTAATTTCTAATTGAATGTTAAACATTATAGAATTTATAGATTTATGTTTGGTTTCAATTTTTATCAATTATTTTGATTATTATAGAGAGAAATTACCTAATAGTATATATATCAACTACCAAAAAAATAACTTGTTAATATAATAACTAAGGTATACTAATTCCAAATAACATGACAAGTCAAAATCAAATTCGAAATTCATCACCAATATTTTTCTTATCCAGGAAGATATCTGAAGTAAAAAAAAAAACATCAAATTAACATATACACAAAAATGATGATATAATATTTGTATTGGGTTTTTTTTCATATGTCAATGAGTTGACTGGGAAATGAACCCAGGTCAGCTGCTTGGAAGGCATCTCTACTAACCACTAGGCCACCAATACGTGACTAGTATTTGTATTGTTTCATGCTATTTTTGCACTTTCAGAAGTTTGCTTTCACAAGGAAACCATGGAAGTGAAGTTTTAACTTGATTTTGAGTAGCAACTTAATTTTGAATTTGTGCATTAGATTCATATATAAATGTACATTCTTATTTATTTCAGTAATGCATTATAATTTTTTTGTTTTATTTGTATTAGTTGAACATTTTTAGTAAAAAAACTTATTGTGCAAAATTAAGTTAAGCAATATTACTAACCATTTTATTACTGGAGAAGAGGTTTTTAAATATGGAAAAGTTTATTGTTTTTAATGATTTACTTTATATTAAGTAAAATTATCTATCAATCTACTGATTGACCAACTTATGGCCCACCCACCAACTGACTGATTGACCTACCCACTTGCCTACCTACCCGCCTGCCTACCTACCTACCCACCCACTCATCTACCTACCTATTTATCCATTCATCTATGTATACATTCATCTATCTATCAATTCATCTGTATATCTATCTAGCCAACTATCTATCCATCAATCCATTTATCCATTTATCCATCTGTATTTCCATCTATCCATCTATCTATCCATCTATCCACCTACCTATCTACCTACCCATCCACCCACTCTCCCAAACACCCAGATACCTATTTATCTACCGACCTATCTATTTACCTACCTATTCATTCACCCACCTACCTAACTTCCTACCTATCTATTTTATCTATCTATTCTTTATCTATCCATCCATCCATTTACAATTCCACCCATTTACCTACTTACTGACCAATCTGTCTATCTGTCTGTTTGCCTGTTTTTATCTATATATAGACAAGATTATGTGTCTCTTGGCATACAATCACATAATAGTGTGTTCATACACACATACATATATATAAAGTTTTAAAGAAAAGTAGAAATAAACACAGACAAAAATTTTTGTAGATATTTTTTATATTACACAGAAATAACAATTTAAGGATTAAATAATTTTGAATTTTAAAAAAAATATTATAAATTAAATATTCTAGAAAGGTGTAATTAATAATTTACTAATTCTCATTTTGAAATTAAAGCAAGCATGTTTTATGTTAAATTAGATATACTGTTAATAATAAAATCCCCCTATTTTGATTAGATTACATTTTTTTAATTAGCGCTTGCATAAAATATTTTGATCTTATAAAGTTGATTTTAAAAGATTTAAAGTGAATTGAAAAGAGTCACTAACTTTTTTTAATCACAATAGAAGAAAACTTATTTTTAATTACTGTACTTTTTTCATCCTGACAATAAAAAGTTTGAATAAAAAATTCAGGGGAGTTTTTGAGATTTTAGACTATGACAGAGTTATTATAAAGATATAACTGAAGGCAAGGCAATGTAAATTCAGCTGTTTTTATTATTTCACAAAAGTAACTTGGATTCACATGGAAGCAAGGTCCAGCTCTATATGAAAAATAGCCCATATGTATATGGATTAAATGTCATAGAAATTGAAGGGAGCTCATTGCTGACCAACAATTACTGGATTATGGCTTTCCTGAAAATGACAATAAGCCAGTCTACTATTTAGAATGAACCAGCTTACCCAGAAAATCCATCAGTTTTCTGAAGAATTAGATGATACATATACTGTTTTATCTATATGCAGAAAGTCATAGATAAAGATCCTGCATCATATATATAATGTAAGGCTAGTAAGTTATTTAAAATAATTTCTTTAGTGAAACTGACATTTAAAATCCATATTTTAAAAGTAAAAAAAGGAAATTATTTTTGGTGGAATTAAACGTCTAAAAAAAACAACAAAGGATTGTTTCAGAGACAATTTTATTTTTAAAAAAAAAAAAAAAACTCAAATAATCTTTTTACATTAGGGAAGAAAAAAACTTGCTATAGTGTTTTTAAAGATGCTTATAATTAATCAAGAGTAGCCTATTAAAACATGTTTATGAAGAACTGTCTATAAATTAATATTATTTTGTTTTTTAAAAAACAATAATTTAACATTGACTTTGATTTATACTATTTATATTTTTAGATATATACAAACAACATATGCATGCATTTACATAAAAAAATATTTTTAATAAGTTTATTATTTTGACAAATTAAAATATATAATAACAATGTCAGTATGTGCACACATCTTCATGCACACCCATACATGTTAAATCTGGCATTAATTATGCTTTATAAAAATGAATTTATGTTCATACATTATTATATGACACATGTGTGGTTTTTTGTGTGTTTTAAGTAAACCCATAATCAATGTGATATCTAATTTGTATTACTCAAAATTAGAAGGCTTAATTTATATGTATAACCATATTCAGCAGAACTTAATATCATTTTTGTTATTAATATATTGATATTTCATCACTAAAGTTATTCCCATAAATTTACTGAATCCTAAATAGTTTTAGAATATTTTATATTAAGGTTATATCTCTTGATTACAATAACACATAGAATTCTTACTTCCAGATCTAGATTTATGCATAAGGTCTGTAATATAAAATGGGTTTATATTTAGTGTTTATGAAGATCCAGTATATGGTGATCTTGGATTAGTTCAGTGGTGATATTTTTTAAAAGCCATGCACTGCATTTAATTTATTTTAGTATTTATTAAAAATTATGTTTATAAGTGGGCAGCCCATTAATGGTACTAAGTGGTTAGGGCAATGGTGATGATGATCATGTTTTAGTATCCAAGCATTATGTTTATTTTTATATATTCTGATGAATAATGACTTAAGTCTGTACAACCAATTAATGTTTAAATAATCTTCCCCAAGCTGTCAAAAGCTGAATAATTAGCCTGGTCAATAACAGATCCATTTCAAATCCAATCACAAAATTGACTGTTGAACTTATTTTGTATTTCTGATCATTCATGAGAATGAATGATTATTACCTTTGTGTAATGCTGGTGAACTTAAAATTAGTTCTATGTTGATCTCTCATGATCATTTTTCATATTCATTTACCATTATATTTACATTTTATTTTCACTTAGGGTTAATGATGATTTTCCCAGCATCCCAGGTTCACTTTCAATTTCTCTGCACTATTACAAATGGCCCCCAATGTAGAACCAGTGATGATCAAGTACTGTTGGCCATTACAACAAAATTGCTACTCAACTTGGTTTCAAATATAACCACATCTGAGAAAAAAAAGATCCATTTTATGCAGAATTAATTTTAAAAGTACTACTATGAAATATGTGGCAAGAGTATTGATGATTATAAATTATAAAACAGCAGTTTTAATGTATATTTTAAAATTTTATATTTAGAGTTGAATAGAAAATCTATGATTTTGGATATTGGATCATATTTTTCACTGTTGGGATTTGTTTAGTTGTACTTTCAGTTTTGATGGTTGATAGAGAGTTTTGTCATTGGCTTGAGGATACGATGTTTTCATGCACTCCAATGGATTATTCTATCTTAGGCATTGCTTCAACCCACTTTCTGATTTTCCATTGTTTATTATGATGCAGTTAACATTGTCCTGTCATGATCTCAGCTTCTATGTCTCCAAGAAAAGAAGCAAGACATAGTTTCATATTTTTCAGCACCTAAGAGTCAAAGGTGCAGGGCTTTGCAAAGATTTTTTTGCATTATTTTTATTTTGTGTTGTGGTAGCTTATAGTATCTAAATTGAGACAGATCCTCTTGGAGTTCAAGATACATTGTGTACTTATAGTCTAGTAGCTATTTTTTTATCTATATCTATCTCAGAAATGCAGGTCATTATTTATTCTGTTAGCAGTTAGATGCCTGTCAAATCTGTAAAAAAATTGATGAACACATAGTTTGAGGTATGAAAATTGTGTTAATTATGCATGTATATTATGTAAAATATTGTCAGGTTGGTGTTACATTTTTTTTACCTTGTCCACATGAGGATGAATATGATGCAGTTATGTGACTCATGACATGGAGCCACATAGTAGATGTGTGCATATATATATATATATATATATATATATATATATATATATATATATATATATATATATATATATATATATATGTAAAAGGAATAGTAGAAATTAATAGAGACATAAAGTGTTTGTACATATTTTTTATATTACACTGGAATAACCATTAATGATTAAATAATTTTGAATTTAAAAAAAATTAAAAATTAAACATTTTAAAAAGACCTAACTAATATTTTACTAATTCTAATTTTGAAATTAAAACAAGCATGTTTTTGTGTTAAAATAGATATATTGGTAATTATAAAATTTCACTATCTATTTTGATCAGATTAATTTGTTTTAATTAAAGTTTTTATAATACATTTTTATTTTATAAAGTTGGTTTTAAAGGATTAAAATGTATGCACTAATTTTCATGGGTGCACACCTGTATTAACCTTTTCATAGTTCAAATTCCCCTATAGGCTGAGTGAATTAAAGTTCTAAACTTTTAATTGGTCAACTACAGAATCAGCAGCAAAAATATATTCATCTTTTAATATTAGATTTGTTTTAGTTTTGTTTGTAAAAAGCAAATTAATAATTTGTCAGATTAGGAAAGTGAATGAAATTTTTTTCAAAAATAAATTTCTATTTATAATCATAAAAATATTCTATAGTGGTGAACCTAAAAAGAGCATTCACAATCTATTAGAAAATGCTCTGTAAACCATTGACTTCTTTTGCAATTTATGTTCATGTAAAAGTAAAGAATTTTTAGTAAAATCTTAACTATTTTTCTAAACTAATTATAATTTCAGCATATTTTATCAAAATAATTTATAATATGTAAAAAAATTAGTTAAAAAATACTGTAAAACATTCATTTTTATTTTGAAAATCAAAACAAAGAACTTGGAGTGGTAAAAATTGTTGACAAGTACTCCCTTTTCTTCAAAATGATAAACAACCAATCACCATCTTCAAAAGTTCATCTTTTCCCATTGCTAAAACTTTAAATTTAAATATTATTGATTTTTTTTACTTGTAATATAATTCTGGAGAGGGCAGAATCTTACGGTATGTTTTAAGCTTTTGAAGAAATTTTGTCAGAGAGTGAATTTGAGCATTGGAAATTTATCAAATATTTATGAGAAGCAATACAAATGATCTAGAAATAATATGTTTCACACAATAGATTATGTACTGGTAGAGAAAGAGGGAATGAATAAAGTATGGAAAATTAAGGTGTTTGATAATGAAGAGAAAGCATATACTAGTGATCATGACTTCATTGTATTATAAATGATTAGTAATGTGATGGAGAATACAAATAAAAGTAGAAATAATTGTGAAAGATGTGGATGGAGAGCGAATTATAAGAATAAGTTGGAAAAGAACAAAATACAAGTTGAAGAAATCATTGAAGAGTTGGTTGGGGCTATAGGACTGATATGATGAAATAGAAAAAGTGGCAAATAGGGTTTTAAGTGAGAATATTCAGAAGAATAAAAGTAATAAAAAATGAGAATTAGTAAAAGTGTAAAAAAAAAAAGGAAAGAAGTATGCATAGAACATATGTGTGCTATTAAGAATAAGGAAAGTAAAAAAGATATTAATGCTAAATGGGAAAAGTACTTAAAATAGAACTTGGCTAAAATAGATAATTATAGAGACAGAATGAAATTGAATAGTAAATTGTTGGAGGATATTAATAAAAGTGAAAGAGATGGGAGTAAAAAAAATGGAATTACATTAAAAGGAGAAATGTAGAGGAAAGAGAGATAGTATTATTAGATAATGAGGGAATAGAGTGTAGCTCTAGAGAATGGATATAGAAAAGATAATAGATGTGAAGGACAGAGTTATAACAATCATGAAAGCATATAGTAATGAGAATATTAGGTTTACAAAAAATGAAATGAATGAGGCAGTGAAGAAATTTAAAAGTGAAAAGGGAAGAGGTTTAGATAAATGGGAAGCAGAGATGGTAATGAATTTAGGGTATAGGGCAAAAGTAACGCTATTATCCTCTTTTAATAAGATGATACAGAAGATAGTTTTTCATGGTAGTTGGAGTAATCCAAGAGTAAGATTATTATTTAAAGGAAAGAGTGAGAATCATAGAAAGTTAAACAATTATAGACCAATAGCGATAACATTAGTTTTATATAAAGTTTTGTTATATATGGTGGCTAGAAGAGTTGCAAAATGGATGGAAAAAAATAATGTAGTGGGGGAAATGCAAGGAGGGTTTCAATTAGATAAGCATATAGGAGATAGTTTATTTATATTTACAGAACTTATAGATATGAGTAGAAATTCAGATACAGTTATATAAGAGTTTTATAGATATAGGGAAGTAATATGATAAAGTAAATAGAAATAGATTATGTGTAAGTTTAGAAAATTTGGGAATGGATGAAGCTTTAGTGGATATTATTAAGAAATTATATGAAAATAATTACTATATGTATCAATTAGGGGATATAGAATCAATTAAAGTTAAAAATGGGATGGGACTAAGGCAATGATGCCCTATGTCACCTATTTTATTTATGTTGTATTTGAATGAAATGGAAAGCAATAAAAAGATTAGGAAGAGAGATAGAGATACCATTAATAGGTGGCAAGGGAGTATATACTTTGTCAAGTCTTTTTTTTTTTGCAGATGGGGTATTTTTGTGTGCAGAAAGAAGATATAAAAGTTATGCTGAAGACATGTGCAAAGTTGGGTAAAGAGATGGGGATTAAATTTAATGAAGAAAATTCAATTATAATGATGGTTAATACCGGGGAAAGAGAAAATGTAGAATTTTTATTGGGGGATATAAAGTTAGGTGTGATGAATAGATACAGTTATTTGGGAAACATCTTAAGTAATCAAAAATATTGCTTGGATGAATGGAAGAAAAAATTGATAAATGAAGCAAAGAAAAGAAATGAACTGTATTTGCATATAATAAACATGATGTAGCTATAATTGTATGGAAGGGAGTTGCTATAGCAAGGTTAACATACAGTAATGATGCATTATATATTAGTAAAGGGATATTAGATTACTTAGAGAAAGTACAAAGAGAAATAGGAAGACATGCATTATATGCAGATGTGTGGACAGCAAGGGAGGAAATTCAAGGAGAAATGGATGCTCAAGTTTTTATATGAGAGATGCAAAAAGTAAAATGAGAATGTTTGGTAGGTTGCAGTTTATGGATAATAAAAGAATAGCCAAAATAGTATTTAATTGGGTTACAAGTAAAGGGCAGGCAACAAGATGGGTGAGAAAGGTAATGTGGTATGCAAAAGATTTGGATAAAAAATTTATATCAGTATATTTGTACTAAAGGTGGGATGATTGTATTAGGAAGATTGTTGAGTGTTATGGTGGTAAGGAATGGGATAAAAGAATAGATGCATTAATAAAGAATAGGGAGATGGAGATATGGAGAACTAGTATGAAGAGTAAAAAGAATATATATATATATATATATTGTAACAGGCACATACGCCATTACATTATTTTTTTAAAAACAATTGAGACATTGAAAAGTTCGCATTTAAAAACTTCACTTTTTTTAAGACATAGAAATTGAAAATTAATTCTATCTTAAACTCATATATATATATAAAATCGCACAGATGAGAAATTAAAAAAGAAACTTTATTTTAAAAAAAAGGAAAAAGTTTTAAAACTAAATCTTCAACAAAACTTAAAAAGATTTAGAGATAAAAATATATCCATAAGTTTGGAAAACAAATTAATTAATCATAAAATGGAAATGATTGTTTTAATTAGGTAAAAGTAAACTAGCCCTTGGGCATTTAAAATGTATAAGCAACAGTCAGATAGGAGAAAACAATAAAAACTAATAGCAAATAAAAAGAAATCCCTCAGGAATCGAACCTCAACGAAAGGGTCTTCAGCATCATGACGTAATGTTGAGTTAATCCACAAAATTAATATAAAAGGAAAGGTTTGGAAATAAAAAATTAATTATTATTAAGAGAGGACAGATATGTGTTAAGTCGGTGAGGGTTGGAGGAGAAGGGATTGAAAGATGCACTTTCAATTCCTTCAGTTGTTCAAAAAAATGAAACATCGTTTTCCAATATTGCAGACCACAGGACATCAAGGCCCGGAAGAATACCATCAACCATAAAGGACCAATGTTTAACTGCACACTGATCTCCTTATGACTTCGTGGGAATTAACACCTTCCATTACAAGAAATTAGAGACTACAGACACTTTTCAAAACAGTAAGAAATATATCATTAATAAACATTTCTAAACAAAAAGAACTCTAAATGCTAAACTTTTCAATATTTTAAATAGAAGAATTTCCTATCTGACTAAATTATTTATAATTTTATTTGATGTATTTCTTTTATAAAATCATTTTCATTTTTTTTTTTTTGTTCTTTAAGTTTTTATTATGATTTCTGTTTTTCATTAAACTAAATTATATAAATGTTAAATTTAAGTTGGGCATGAATGGCTATATAGATTTGTGAAGTTTTATTAGGGGAGAGTAATCTTAGGTTATTCATTTCGTAGTTGAATTAGGTCAATGGATTGGATATGTTGGTGTAATTAGTAGATGTAGTACGAGGTTCGCTACAGGCAGAATCACTAGTATATGCCACACACCCCCTTTTGCCTATGGAATGGGATAGTAAGTCGGCAAAAAGGACCACAGTCCCTTCCTATGGAGTTTTTTTTATTGTTCTTCTCATCAGATAGATGTAGTATTCCTATCTGGATGAGAGTCAATTTCTTCTCTTAACCTATTTTTGTGCTGCCGTATTCATATTACATTGAATACATTGATATATCGGATGGATTGACATTGGTTTAACTGCAAACTTTTGGCCTAAGGTTAAGTAAGGTATAGAATATTTTCTTTTCAAATGCAATCTATGTAGTCTATTCATACTCGACACTCTAAATAAAAATACTAAAATCATCTGTGCGAACTTATAATAGCTTATAAAAATTAAAATGTAAAATCAAATTCTAAAATCAAGTTAAAATCCAAAGTAAAAGTTATTCTAAAATAATTTTAAATCTTATATATATATATGTAAATAAATGTTTGTGTGTTAATTACTGGCAGTGGCTTATTTATTCTTTTTTTAAAAAAAATATTAATATATTTTGATAATATATATCATTATTATTTAATCTCTACTACTCTGCTGAGCTAGTGACAATGGACTAACAGTCAGAATCAAAATATATAAAATAAAATAATTTTTTTTAAACTTACATATCTGCCTATTATATAAATTTTCTAGGTTCTAAATAGCCTAGTGGCGCCCTCATAGTGCAGATACATTAAGACTCCTTTCACCCCAACCATTATAATATATATATATATATAAGTAAACAACATTGGATGTGAGTTAATTTATGATAATAGTAAGAAAAGTAGTTTATTGTTTAAGGCTCAAATGGGATCTTTAGCAACAAGAGAATATACATGTAAATGGAAAAATATGGGTGATTTAGTCTGCAAATTGTGTAAGGAAGGCATAGAAAATATTAGGCATCTGTCAATTGAATGTAAATGCTTGAAAGCAAAAAGAGAACAAATAATGAAGTTATGGAAAAATAAATATGAACAAAGTGATTATACAGATAGTGGGTTATTGGTTTTTATGCTGGGTTTGGAAAAAGATAAAGGGGATTTAGATATAAAGGCCATAGCATTGACAAACATTATGTTGTGGAAATGGGATGGAGCAGATTATGGGAAAACTTAGTGTGGGGAATTGAAAGGGAAGGTAAAGTGGCTAAGGTTTTTTTGGGCATAGTTTCTGAGAGATTAGAATGAGTATAAATTCGCTACGATAATGTAAAAATTACCATTTTAGCCAATTCGATTAAAATTGAACCTGACATTAAAAGAGTCAAATCAGTCATTAATTATAATAAAAATGAATTTTATTTATAGGCTTTATGACAATTCATATATGTTCATAAATTATTGGACTTCACATCTGTGTGCTTATATATCAGTGTAATCTATTTAAATCCATTATGAGATAATTGTAAAAAACAATGTGATAGCTAAATGTATTAATCAAAATCAGAAGACTTAATTTATATGTATAGCAGTATTCAGCATATCTTAATTGCATTTTTATTCTTATTAATAAATTAATATTTTATTATCAAAGTTATTCTTGTGAATTTATTTAATCCTAAAATATTATATATTATTATATGTCGTATTTGAAAAATAATATAGGCATTATTGCACCTGACCGCAAAACTACTTTTTAATTAAAAGCTAAATAAAATTATATTACTCTGCAATAGTACCTATATTATTTTTCAAATGTATTTTCACACACAAAGTTTTTGATTTAGGTTTGAATTACAATGTTATATGTTGTATTATATCTCTTATTCACAATAATGGTTATAGAGCTTTTATTCCTGAGTTTGATTTGTGCATAATAATCCATTACATAAAAGGGGTTTGTATTTATTTCTTATGAACATCCAATTGATGAAGATTCTGAATTGGCACAAGATATATCCTTTAGTGTTCATGCACTACATTTCATTTATTATTTATTAGAAATTAAGTTTGTAGATGGCAAGTACATAAATGGTACTAAATGGTCACAGCATTGATGATGATCAGCATGATTTAGTATCACAACATTATTTTTTTAATTGTTATAATTTTATAAATTAGCACTTATATTTGTGCATCCAAATTATGGTTTAAATAATCTGTACCAAGCTGGCAAGCACTGAATAATTCACCTGATCTATAGTAGACACATTTCAAATTTAGTCACAAGGTGGACTGTTGATTTAAATTTATTTTGATCATTCATGATGATGAATGATTATTACCTTTGTGTAGTGCTCATGATGAACTTATATTTAGTTCTATGTTGATCATTCATACTCATTCCTCACATTCATTTCCTTTTACCTTTAACTTTAAATTATATTTTGACTTGGGTTGACGATGATTTTTCCTTCATCCCAGATTCTCCCCCAATTTCTTCATACCATTACAATATATTTACTGAATATGCATATATATAAATAGAATATTTTGGGAGTTAAACCATACATTATTTTGAATTAATTACTAATGTTTCAATGAATTAACATTCATTATTGTCAATATCAAATTATTTCATTAAAACATTGGAAATTAATAAAAAGTAATACAATAGTTTAATACAAAATATACTTTATTTATGTTATAAAATCATAAAAACATTAAATATGTATATAAATTCATTTAACAACTTAGATGTTAAGTAAAACTGGACCTCTTTTTATTTCAATAATAAATCCTAACAACAGGTTTATGAAAAAAGTTTTGGTTTGCCTCAGGAAGATTAAAATTTAGTAGTAATCAATAGTTTTCTGGCATGTATCAAAGGCAAGAAGTTATTTCTGTTTATATGGATAAAATATCTTTATTTCTGTTTTTATCATCATCATCATCATTATCATCACATCGTCATCATCATCATCATCATCATCATCATTATTATTATTATTATTATTATAACATTCCATGAAAAATATTTAATTCAATATATACAATTCTGGAGTAGTTAAAAATATTATTTCCAGAATGTCAAGAAATGTTATTGTTTCACATTTTTACAACTAAATAATATAGTTTTATGGAATTAAATCCATTTAACAATTTGGGGTTTAAGAAAACAAGGACTTCCTTTACTTCAGTAATAAACCCTAACAAAAAACTTGTTATATGTTTATAAAAAAACATGTTTAGCTCAGGAATATTATCAATTAGAAGTATTTGATAGTTTTCTGGCAATACCAAACACAAAAAATTATCTTGGTTTAAATGGATATAATCTCCTTATTCATATTCTTTATTATAATAACAATCTATGAAAATATTTAATTCAATATATATGTATACATCATTTTGAGACAATTAATGTCCTACATGGTTTAGTGCAGTAGTAAAATAACAGACTTTGGAATGTAAGATCCAATATCAGTTCTTGGTCTGGAATTTTTGGCATCAAACCATTTATGAACAAACAATAAAGTAATGTGATTATTTATTTATTGCAATTAATAAAGTGTATTATTTGTATAATATTTTAAAGATAATAAAAGTGGAATAATTTTCATTCTGCATTTACTTCCTGAACAATTTTTGACTTTTATCAAATTGTGACAATTTGGTTGCTAACTGTAGTTTTATTCAAGGATTTTCATCAAAGTCTATAAACTTTATTGTATTTTTATTTTAAAAAATAATATTGCTTGGTAAGCTGCTCAAGGTTTTATGTCATATCCAAAGATCAAGTAGGATGAACACAATTCCATTCACTTAAACTAATTTTGGTCATGATTTTACCATTACATACTGCATGCAACTCCATAGGCTTTTATGTGCTGAAGATTACTGAATCAAAGTTCAATAAGTAATGATCATCAACTTTCACATCATCACCTAAGCAATTAATTTCACTTATTTTTCTATAAACGAACTAAATTTAAATGATTGACTAAAATATGATGTCTTGAAAATTATGAATAGGCAATTCAAAGAATAAAAATACAGATAATTGCTTTACAATTATGATTTAATGAGAGCATAAAGCTTATGATGTATGTCTAAAATTAATAGATTCTTAGGATAAATTATTTTAAACTATAAGATTGACTGTCAGCCACTTACTCAATTTACTTTCAGGCAAAAAACTTTATTATTTGCATAATTACAACATTTTAATTAAGCTACAAATGTGTTAATAATAGGATTTCAAATCTTTTATTTCACATTTGTAGTAGTGGTAATGGTAGTGATAGTGGTAATGGTAGTGGTAGTAGCAGCAGCAACAACAACAACAATAATAATAATAATAATAATAATAATAATAATAATAATCATCATCATCATCATCATCATCACAATCACATACTATACTCTAACAATACTATATCACATAGCCTTTAGTAATCAAATAGACTCACTTTTCAGAAAACTTCTGTGGGGAAAAAAGGTATTGTCAATATCCATAAGATGTTTCAAAAATTCACTATCACAATATGCCCTAGGGCCTCACTTCATTCTAATATTCAAAATCCAAAAAGCAATTAACATAATCTCTCAATGTACAAAAAAAATCCCATATCTACAAACAGTCTTTAAAATCACACCAACAGATAAAACACCTCCAATTCAAAGATATCTGAAAGCTTCACTCACTCAATTGTTGCCTATAAAAAACTTAGGTTTTCAAACCACTGCAAAATAAATTTAAGTACTGGAAAATTCATTTACTTTTTCACCCTCTACAAGACAATTATAAAACTGTGCTCATAATCACCAATAAACAACTGTGCGATAAATATAAATTTTAGACACATGAACAAAAATATTTTCACTTTTTACTTAGAATTAACCTCAATTCACTTCCCACACAACACTTCCTAAAATATAAAAGAAATTGCCAAAATGCAGACCATCTATGCCCACTTTGCCCATATATTCAGAAACACAGGATCACCTTTTTCTTTTATGCCAAAAAACTTAATAACATTGGTCAATAATATACATATTTCAAAAATAAAAAGAAGATTAATATTCTATTTGATTCATTAAAAAAAAGAATCTTTGCTGACATCAAAATCAGTATATTCATCCTATTATGCCCTATGGTACACAAAGCATAAATTCTTATACAACAATAACCCAAGAAGGCACCCAAATGAACTAGATAAAATATATAGATAAAAGATTAACAATTCAAAAAATTTTCATTGACACTTGGTCTCAATTGCAGTTACCTTGAAGCCTTTAACAAAGAAATCACTCAAGATTAATAAATCTGAAATGAAAACCAAAAATCAAAAAGTATCATGTGCCACCAATACAATATCACATGTGAAAAACAGCTCATCCCATTGTAAACTTTTGGTTTGTTATTTGTAATTTTAGCAATCTAATAATATGTATGCAAAAGAAATAGTGTATCCTTTCTTACTTTGTTGAATAAAATCATTTGAGAGCTAATAATAATAGTAGTAGTAGTAGCAGTGATAGTAGCAGCAGTACTAGCAGCAGCAGCAGCAGTAGTAGTGGTAGTAGTAATAGTGGTAGTAAGGGTGGTAGTGATAGTAGTAGTAATAAATTCAGCATAAGATTAGCAACAACACCACAAACCAACCCATAATATTACAAATCTACAAATATATATATATTTTCTGATGCAAATTTTTGACTTCTTTAAAAGCCAAATTTTTTTATGAAAAATCTAGCATCATAAATAATTGTCAATATCTTGATTTTTGTTTTTGTTTTCTTGTCAAATTTTTTCAGTGAAATCCAACAATATTGGATTTTTTAGAGTTTCTTTGAGATAATCATTAGAGTGAAAATAAGGTCTCTCTTTCTTCCAAAACTCATAAACACCTTTTTTAGAAAGTGTTTTATCATTCTGATAGTTTTACATGTTTTAGCAAACAAAAAATTGGGGTTTACAATAATACACCCTACAGTGTGTCATATCCAGCACACTAAAAAATATTCTGTCTTATGATCGTACTATCTTAAACTCTAAAATCATTTTTTAAAGCCTGATATAATATGAGATCCATATCTTGCTTCCACATAATAAATTAAGTAATAAAACATATAGCTTTCTATCTGTAATTAATAATAGTTGTATTTTTACATGAAATAAAATATCTCTTAATTTGCTAAAAGTAGCAATTACTAATTAGGATCTGTGTTATATGATATATCTAAATGCATTATTCTATTTTTTTTTTTAAAAATCGAGAATATTTAAATGGGCTAACACTCTCAAAGAGGACATGCGATTTTTGTACATTAATTACTAAATCATAGTCTTTATATATTGCATTCATTTTTTGAATTGACAAAGAATAGCACAATCATTAGCATATTGAAAATTCAGAAATCGTTATATCAGTGGAAAACATTTGGAAATAGTATATATAAATGTCTATTCAAAAGCAAATTTAAAAATCTATCCAAATATAGGAAACAACTGCCACTTGATCAACTCACGTATTGTATTGTAACTCTTTCCTCAATTCATTTTAACAACTCATAGCCTTTAGATTATTAAGATACGTATATATCTATAATGATAAAAAAATTGAGACAAGATAGAGTTATTCATGCCTTTTCATATGCTTTTATGCTCCGTTTTTGTCCAATAATTATTTAAATAGACTTCAGAAACCAGCTCAACAATTTCTCAATTATCAAAACAGATGTCTCAGAGCAGTCAGAATAAAAGCTTTCACTTCGCTTCTCTCATTATGTTTACTTTTTTTGTCTCCGACATAATTTCCCTCCCAAGATGACGGATCAATAAATGAATTCATTTTTATAATATCCTCTATAATTGAACATTTAATTTTGTATTATTATTTCAATATTTTCTTTTGATATTTAATTCATAAGTACGGAACGTTTGAAAAATTAACTCCCTTAGTTATTTGGTTTGTTAATATATCTAAGTGACATTTTTTTCCTACTCTTCCCTATTAGGAAATAATGGTTGAACCCAATAAGTCCGGAAAAGTACATGTAATTAGAAAATTGAGTTACTTAATGTTGAGGTTAGTTATTGCAAGAAGGCTTTCGGACAAGATATTAAACATTCACTGGCCGTTTCTTGATGAATGATTGCGGCCACAAAATAAACAAAAGTAACCGCGTAAGCATCTATTAAAGTGATGAGATTTTATTGAAATAAATTCGGTTCAAACTTAATATTGTAGCTAATTTATATTTTTAAATATACTTTTGTTTATTTAAATATTACTCGTGAAAAAAAAAAAAAAGCATAATTCTTACTAACACTTAAATACTAATTGCAAATGATTATGTTAGTTAAAAATTTCAATATAAAATTAATGTGCATTATTTGAAATGAATGAGATTTTATTTCTTTTACAAAAGAGGTCTATACATATTACCTTTATTATTTTTCTTTTACTTGCTTTATTATTTCTATTGTTTATTATTATTTGATGAAGGTTTCGCGCAGTGGTAGAAGGGTCAACTCAAGTTAAAAGCTAAGTAAGTGTCTCCGGATTACAATTGCATGATATAATTTTATATTATCTGTCACTTGGATGTTCGAACTTCAGACCATCGCCCAACCATTATCATATAATTATAAGCATAAAGAGTAGTAATATTGGAAGATGTTGCTGACCGTTAATAACAGTCTTGTAATAAGGTATCATGCTTTAAAGTGAATGGGTCAACACAATTATAACTCATTCCCATATAATATACTGAAAATTTTATGAACATTCTGGGTGTTGTTCATTCATATGGCAGAATATTAATAGCAAAAGTGAAGATAATAAAAAATAAAATTGCAATATGAAACAAAAAAAAAAAGAGAAAACATTAAGTTTCATATGATGCAGTGCTCTCAGATTCAAGGCTCCTCACTGATGAAGGCCACAAGACAGAAATTAGTCTGGGGATATTGGATGAGTATGCACTAGATAGGGATTTTATGCACAAGCCTTCTGGCATCCATTGATTACTCTGGTTGGCACAGGGTGGCACTACTGTATGCAGAGTTTTGCCTTGTTTAAAACATTGTTATTAATTGAAAGATAAAATAATGTAGCTCTAATATAAAATGTAATGATAATGTTTTTTATTTTGGAGTTCATGTGAAACTTCCACACTATTAATTAAAAGTTGAATTTTGATGGAAAAACTTTTAGTATTTAAGGTATTGTTCCATTACTGTAGATTACAAATTCAAGTCACATTTAGGAACAAAAAATTATAGATTGAGCTTCAATTCAATAACTTTTAGCCTTGGAGTTTTTCCCTCTATATTGTAATAAACCATGCAATACATTAATATAATGTAAGAGGAATATGTTTTTGTTTATGAGGATGAAAAACAGAGACAATTGACTCCCGGCTTTGATGTAGCAATATATCTTAACCATACAACATTGCAATCAAGTTCATTAACCTGCCTTCAGCAGAGATAATATTTTATAGATTTAATTTTATATTATAGTTATTGTTTACTTTATGATGAAATTTTAATTATTACAGTTTCTTAATGTTTACATATTGCTCTAAATATGAGAATAAATTGCTGTTAAAAAAAAAGAAGATTAACAAGGTCTAAATTGTTTTAGTGTCTTTTCTTCTATTATATTTGAAGTCATACCATTATATTGAGTAATAAGTCAAATATATATATATATAAATAAACATGTCTTGAAAATGTAATGTCATGGAGTATAATCATTTATTCACCTAACAACTGCTCATCTCCAAATTGGAAAATATTGTAGTATTAACATATTAAAGTAGTTATCATATTGGCATGGACGATTGGCTTTATTCCAAAGAAAATAGTTATGGTTTGTTATTTTAAGTATATTCTTATTGTAAAATATTTTCTTAATTTTTTTCACATATATAATAACTGAATAATGAATAGTTAATATGTGATGATATTTCTTCAGATTTCTTTATGTATATAAAATAAGATCATATAAAACTAAATATTTGCTAAAAACATATTTATACTAAAATTCTCTCATGATCATGTTTTTTATCTATATATTTTTTCAAATGAATTTATATATAACAAATAATCTTCCCATACATCAATTTAAAAATCATCTATAATTTCAAAAAAATGTTTTTATAAGATTGATGGCTTCAGATTCAAGAATATTTTTTTATCAGAATATCTTTGACACCTTTTTTTTTAATTCATTTTTTTTCCTTTTATAAGATCACCTCTGTATTGCCAAAAAATATTTTATGACCAGTATTCATTTCATAAATATACAAATCTGAGTTATAATACCTATTTTTAACTCTACTCTTATGAACTTTAACTCTTTCATTATGTTTTAATTTACATTGACCTATATACATTTAATGACAACTTCTGGGAATCTTGTAAACTGTAGCAATTTATCATCAATTGATTGTTTTGAACTGTTTAATAATGAAATTAAATTAAGGTCTTTCTACAAAGCAACTTTCATATCATCTAATCTATAAATTAATGACTTAAACAGTAAAGAAATATAATTTTTTATTCTCATTAAAATTTAATTATTATCAATATCAGGCTTATAGATACTTTTATTATAGAATATTCTTAATAAATCTTGATTTTAACCTAATTTAATATAACCTGAAGCAAATGAACTTCTTTTAACCCTTTAACCACTAATTATATTATTGGATGTGTGAGGTAAAAATCAAAACTTTTAATTGGCCAATTCACAAACTGAAGTGTCAATTAACAAAGTCAATTGTCAAAATATATTCACCTTTTATTAATATATTCACTTTAGTTTCATTTGTAAAAAGTATATTAATAATTTGTCAGATTATGAAAGTGAACGAAAGTTTGTTCAAAAATAAATTTTGATTTATAATTTGAAAAATATTCAATAGCAGCTGAAATTAAAAGAAATGTCAATTGCCAATTGCCAACATCATGATTTCTTCCCACTTTGCAATAAATAAATAATTCTTGCTAAAATCTTAACTATTTTTGTAAAATAATATTTATTTTTAGCATATTTTATGAAAATAATTTATATTTCGTCAAAAAATACTGTTAAATGCTCTAAAACATTTGTTTATCATTTTCGAAATAAAACAAAAACCGTTCATAACTCTTTACTTTTTGGCAGCCATTTTCTTTGTTGACAAAATTTAAACAGCCAATAAGATTCAAGAAAATATGGTGCTTTCCTTTTGTTTGACAAATATGGTCATTATTATTGATGTTTTACTTCTAAAATAATTCAAGAGAGGGCCACATCTTACAGAACATTTTTTCTTCTAAAAAAATGAGCTCAGAATCATAATCGTAGTACAAAAAGCGACCAATTTACAGCGACATCAAGTTACCTCATTTTTAAATGAATCGATCAGGGAAAAGCATTACTTTCAAAATTATGAAGCCTTTATTCCTATAATAAAAATTTAATAAAAATGATTTTATGAGTAAAATGTTTACATCTCCCAGGCCTTATCAAGCTTTTAACATTTTTATGCTTACTAAAATAAATATAGTGTAAGGTATTATCAACTTTACCAATATTTAAATCTGAAAAATTTATCTTAACAGAATGAAAAGTATTCCTCTCTCCCTCAATAATAAAATTAATGTTGGAATCAAAATCATCAATCTATCAAAAAATGTTTCAGTTTAACTTTCTAAAACAACACGCAATCATCAACATATTTAACAAGTAATTTTAAAGAAACAGAAAAAAATGATATAACTGCATCAGATGAGAGTTTTTGGAAATGCTTAACCCCTTTCTTTTTTTAATAAAATCTTTATTTTATAATAAAATTCAATAAATTGGATTTGATTTACTTTTAATTTAATTTTACAAGCAAATAAAGTTAAAAAAAATCATACTTGACCATTTTAAATATCTAAAAACAGACCTGTGTATATAACAATGTATCATAAACATGGATCATAGAAATTTACATAAACAGTAAAAATAACAATTAATAAATTCATTTTTATTTTAAGTTTATTTTTAATATGAATGAATGACAGTAGATTTATGATAAATTTATTAAATTCTGCTTTATTTTTTTCAGACAAAAATAAAATATTTTAAAAGATTTTAACATAAAGTCAATTTTGATATATAACAACATAATAGCCATTGCCATTTTTTTTATAATTTATAATACAGTCAAGTTTATTAACTTTTATTTTTAAAAATGAAACATAAATGGATAAATTGAAAGTTTCCTGTGTATTTTTTTTATAATAATCAACCCATTAGTGTGTAAAAATCATCAAAAAAACTTTATAAACAAGCAAAACATTATTTTAGAATCAGCTTCAAAATCATCACATGAAAACTAAACCAGAAGAATGCTAGTTATTAATGTGGATATTATAGATGTTTTATGGCTCCTAAAGTATTCTTTAATTTTAAGTCTCATAAAAAGAATTTAATTTATGGTGAATTTTTGATTTTAGAGGGGATTGTTAATAAAATTTTGAAGTTCTTATAATTTTTTTATTAGATTACTAATTATTTTGATCAATTTTATGTTTTTTTAAATGTAATTATAAAGTAAATGTTTTTGTTTAAGAGGAAGGTTGTGTGTTTGATAGTCTAGTTATTGAAATTGGTATCAATAATAGTAGATAGATTAAAGTATGAATGTATTTATTTCTGTTTTAGGAAAACATGAATATTTTTCTATGTATAAGATTAATATTATTCATGATTTGCTTTTATAATTGGAAGATTTAATGTATTTTATGTGTAATAATGTGCTTTGTATGATTAAAAAAGTATGGGTTATTCGTTATGTTATTATTCTGTAATTGAATTTTTGAATCATAAAAACTGGATTTTTTTTAATTCTTTGCTACATTTTTTAATATTTTAAATTTGCTATTTAGTAATTTTAAATTTCATGGAGTAATAAATTACATCCTTCATGCATGATTACTTTTACAATTGAGGATTTTGTTGATTAAATAAATAGTAATAATTATATAATATAAAACTTCTCTTTTTTGCATTTTTAAAAAGTAATTTCATTTTCTAATCATTTTCAATTACATGTATAGCCTTCATGAGAAATTATAAAATGTTTTATATTTCATAATAAAATTTTAAATGTTAAATACAAATATATTGTACAATTGTAAGTTGCTGCAAAATATGTTCTGTGCACACAAATTTATGCACCCAGAAAAAAAATTTTAAATAAAAAAGGTTACAAATTTATTTATATTTGATATTATAATATAATTAAATATAAAATATTTTTAGATCTCTGATGCAATTTGAAGATTTAGTTAAAACAAAAAATAAAATTGCTTTTAAAAAGTGCAAAAAAGAGAAGTAATGTATTATATTATATAATTCTGAGCAATAAAAAGATAGAAAAGATATTAAGTCATATATAAATATTATTTGCTGCTCAATTAACTTTGATTTTTGTCTATGTGTGAAAAGTATTCTACTTGTTTTGTAAAATTTCAAAATAAAAGGAATAATTTGTGCCTTCTCACTTTAATACATATTAATGTATTATAATGATCGAAATGAAAGTGAAGATCGAATCTAACCACAAAAACAATATCTGCAACTACCAGGGCGCCATCTAGGCATTTGAGCCTAGAAAAATTTATAGAGTAGGCAGATACGCGCTGTTAAGATTCCACTTTATTTAAATATTCCAATCGTTAGCCCAAGTCACTAGCTCAGCGGAGATGCAGAGATAAAAATCTATATCTTAAATATAAAAGAATAAAAGCCACTGCCAGAAATTAACACATAAAAATATTTATTTACGCACATATAAAATAACATTTAAATGTTGAGGAATAAGTTTAACATTTGAGATTGTTATATTAACTTTTAATTTTACATTTAACTAAGTTTCAATGAGTTTAATATTTTATTTAGATAGTCAAGTATGAATAGACTACATAGATCTGCTTTTAAAAAGAAAATATTCTTCCCTGATTTAACCTTAGGCAACAAATTTCGCAATCAACTGGCGCCAATCCATCTGATACATTCATGTATTCAATGTAGCATGATACGACAACACAAAATATTATACTGTCAGGAATGGACATCTGAACAGTAAGTAGAATTAGAGAAGACATTGGCTCTCCACCAACAGGAATGTTACATCTGTTGACATGTAGAACAATAAACAAAAAACTCCATAGGAATGGACTGCGGTCTTCTGCCAACTTACAAACCCATTCATAGGCAAACAGAAGGTGTGTGGTGTATATATGCAATCCTGCCCGAAGCGGATCTCATACTACATCTACTAATTACACAAATATATCCAATCCATTGAGCCAATTCAACTATGAAACAAATAACCTAAGATTACCCTCCCTTAATATAACTTTACAAAACTATATAGCCATTCACGCCTGACTTAAATTTAACATTTAGATATGTTCGCACAAATGCATTTTATAAAATTTGTTTTAAAATGTTGAGTACAGATCAGCTGCACAGATTCCACGGTCAAAAACATTCCAAATTCAACACAACCGATCAAAATACAAAGTCATCGATAAACATCACTTGCATAGGGAATATACAAATCCCATTAGCATTCATCGTAAGATGCTTGCAGTGATATCGTTGACATATATTCTAATCGAATGTGAAAACCACAACATTATCAACCGCTAACGAATCTATGCAACGTCTATACCCAACCTTAAATTCCCTCATTTAAAATTTAAACAACAAATAATTTATACAATAAGAGAAAAAAAATGGAAATGATTTTTATCAATCGGAAAACATATAAAATTAAACATTATTAATTGATTTTAAACTTAAAAGTCAGATAGAAGTTCATAAGCTTGAACGAAAGTTCTTAGTTATTTTTAAATTTAGAGTTCATGTCAATATAGCTTACAGTAGAAGAGTCCAGGTTCCTGTTTTTAATTCCCGCGACGTCTCCATTGGAAGATAATGTTCTGGAGGTAGCATTAGCTGGTTCCATTCTTGTATCACAGTCTTTTCATTTTATATATATATATTTTTAAAACAAACAAAAAAATGAGAGAGAAGGGCAAGTGCGTCTTACCGTTCTCATCAAATCAAGTCCAAAAAAAAAATATCTGGAACTCAATATTTCTCTTTTTATAGTCTATCTCCAGATTGAATGAACAAAGACGTCACTAATCCAAATTTTCGTTCGGGTCCGGGCTGAGGCTTGGTGCTTCCATTGGTCAAGCTAAAATCTCTTTATTCTCTTATCTAATTTACTCTCTGACTTTTTAATTAGACAGCTTTTGGATAATTAATAAACAATCATTTCCATTTACAGATTACAGGAATTAATTAATACCTGTTTTTATTTTTACTTACTTTATTTCTTTTTTAAACTATTTTTATATTTAAATCTTTTTTTTATAAAAAAAAAGTACATTCAAATACCTTTTTTTTATTTATTAAAAAAAATATTTTTAAAATTTAGCATCTGTGCGAATATATACGTTTAACAAACATTTTAATTTTAGCGTTTAGTTTTTTTTTCTTTTTAATACACTTATTTTTATATGCGAACTTAAAAGTTTTTATTTCAATTTAACGTAACGACATATTTATATATCGTTACAGTATGTTGTATTTGTCTGAAGATTTGGGATAATGGAATATTAGATGTGATATGTTGGACTATTTCCATCATTTATCATTAAATTATGAAGTTTAATAATTTGCTAAATTTACAACCTTCAAGTATTCAATAACAAAATTCTAATGTTTGTATATTGGTTTTATTAATTTAACATAAGTGTAATGAATTAATTTTATAATTTTATTTTGCATTTACTGTCTGAAAAATGTGCATTATATTAGCATTATATTGTTATTGATTTAAATCGTGTAACAAATGTAGGAATTAAAATGAACTTAATAAGTGAAAATTTTTATGAAGGCAAGTGTCTAAAATAAAATTTAAATATATATATATATTATATTCACATAAAATCTTTAGCTTGTTAAACAATTAACTAATTGCACTGTATTAACCGAATAACTTATCTGACTGACTCAATACTAAGTATTATTATGTCGTTATATATTTGGATATTAGATCGATTCATATATAACACAATGCATTTTAATATTTTGGTAAGATTTTTTTTTCATAACAAAAATAGAAGTCTATACTTTAATAATAGAAGTATGATTTTCTTACTAAACATATTCATAATTAAATATTACTGTCTAAAATAATTCAAGAATTTGGAGATTACATTTGAATTCGATTTCTACAATTATTGGAACTTTTTTTTTCTAATGCTACATTGTATTAATCTTTTTCAAATAAAGAATATTAAAAATCAAATCAATTTTAATTATTATTCAAGTGTATTTAATAAATCTATTTAATAATATATTACCAAAATCACCTTTGCCTTTATTTTTGCTATAATATCTTATATAAATCCAATTTATCCAAATCACTTTGACCACTTTTTAGCAAAAACCTTTTATTATGCGTATATGCACATACACCTACATTTTGACTGTTAAGCAGTTTTTTTCAGACACAAATTTACTTTAACCATGATTAAAGTAAATTTGACTCTGAAGAAGACTGCAAGAGGTTAAAGTAAATTTGTTTCTGAAGGAGACTATAGGACAGTAGAAATGTAGGTGTATGTGTGTATATGTACAATAAAAGATTTTTTTTTTTAAAAAAAGTGTTTGAAGTGATTTGGATAAATTGGATTTAATAATATATTGTGATTGTTTTCATATATCCTTTTTTATAAGTCATTTCACAACTTTAAGCTTAGTTAATAATAACATTGAATTCTTGTGTGATTTAGATTTTTTGGTTGGGGCATAATTGAAAAAGATTGTAGTGATAACATCGTTATAGTTTATTATGAATTAATTAGAACTATAATTCATCCATTGATTTTATCTATTTAACAGAAATATAATTGCAGGTTATTTATTAATTTATAGATATATAGATAAATTTAAAACAATCTTAAAATAATATTTATATGCAAAGATGAAGAAATAAAAGAAAATATATTACTGATCCTTTTTATCAGGTAGAGCTAGGTGACATTTATCCTTTCCTTTATGCGTTAATATCCAACTAAAATGTGACTAATAAATAAATTAAGATATTTAAATAGATATAGATAACTACCTAAAAACAAGTTTGCTTGGAAATTCTCTTATGTGTGTGTGTGTGTGCGTATGTTGTACTAAGCATTTACTGAAACTGAGAACTGGAGTTTATACTTTATTTTGATATTTGTGAGTTTTCAGGACTATCAAGATGTCAGTTCATATTTTTGATAAAATTTGATAAATATACAGTTTTGAGGGCTTATCAAGATGAAAGCCCATATTTTTGAAAAATTTCATCAACAATCTTTATGTTAATTTTTATCACTTCCCCTAAAAATGTTTACAAAAGTAATTTTAACAAAAAAAGAATAAATTCTGATAAATTTCATTAGCAATATTTATTTCAATTGTTTTTTACTTCTCCCAAAAATGTTTACAATATCAGTGGAGGCCTACAATCTTCTGAATCTATATTAAATTAAAAAATAAAGTAATAAATTCTGATCAATACATTTACAAAAAAATCATGGTGGGTCTACAATTTTCCGAAGATGTGTTAGTTACCTTTACAAATAATGAATTGAAAAATTGAAATAAAATAAATACAATATTTACAGTTTATTCATGTCTACAGTCTCCTGAAGATGTCTTAGTTACATTTATTAAAAATGAATTAAATAATAATAATAATATAAATGCAATATTTACAGTTTATTCATATCATCGGTGTGCAATTTGTAATGGCTTCCAAATCATTACAGATGTTCTGAGGCCTACAATCTCCCCAAGATCTTAATTATAAAAATTTTAAAAAGATAATACATTTTGATAAATTTCATATAAATTCTGATAAATTTTATTAAGAATATTTATTTCATTTTTTTAATACTTATATTACAATGTGGATGTGATAAGAGACTTTTAATGTGTTATAACTTTCAGTTCAATGTTATTGTTTGTTGTTTTGTTTTTTTTGGCCAGTTTTGTAAATTATGATAGTGATCAAAATTTGGAATCTTCCTCTCACAGAAAACAGGAGGAAATAAAAAATACCAAGGAACCATAGAATAACATCTGGATTCATATTTAAAAGTATTTATGTGGTATCAACAACAAGATTTATTTGTAGCAATTTTTGAATCTATTATGAATTGCATGCTACCAACATAAATAAATTGTAAATATTGTATATATATATATATATATTTGATTCCTTTTTTTGTAGATGTAACTAACACATCTTAGGAAGATTGTAGACCCTTCACTCATTTTTTGTAAATGTAACTAACATATCTTCAGGAGATTTTAAACTCTCCACTCATTTTTGTTAGAAAGTAAATATAAAAAAATTAAAATAAATATTAAGAAATTTATCTGAACTTACTCCTTTTTTAAAATTTAACATTAATTTTGCAAATTTCAGAAGTGTGTTAATGGAATTAATCAAAACTATGAGCTGTCATCTTGGTAGGCCCTCAGATCTGTATACTTATTAAATTTTATCAAAAATAGGAACTGACATCTTGGTAGTTCTGACAACTCACAAGTATCTTTATTTCTTATCAATATGATGGGCATTATTACCTAATACTTCAAAAACATAATTATGAGTCAAACTAAAAACCTGCATTAGCATTTTTCTAAAAATCATTAAATAGAGTAATCATTGAAAGTTATATTGGAATGGTTCATATAACACATTATTTATAACAATATAATAATCCATAACAAAAAGATGCATTGTTAAGGCAGTGTTAGATAATAAAAAAAAGCTGAATAAAATAATATAGCCAGACAAAAATATATTATTCTCCTCCCATGATTTATTAATAAATATAAATGCAAATGGGTCTTCACAACATTTCACTGTAAATTCAAAAAACCATACATATACTGCTTTCAGTTATGGAGATTATCAATACCGATTTAATTGGATGCCTTTTATATCAATGGAAAATGGAGTAAGGCTGTTAAAATAATGGGATCAAGTATTTTTGCTGAGATTAAACACATCTTAACAAAATATATTAATAAAATGATCTTGTTTCAGCATATTAAAGATCATATCTCTTATTCCAATATTCTAAATATAAATTTTACTCAACCCTAAGAATCTATTATTATAAAGAGCTGAAAAATCTGAAATTATTTAAATGGAAGTCAATCCCCATATGCTCTCAACTTAAATGATTCACTTAAGTTTTTTAAACTCTTACTGGCAAGTGAGTGCATGTAGATTTATAATATTTAAGAAATAGCGCATTATTGGAGATTGACTTCTGTTTGAATAATTTCCATCATAAAAAGTAATATTCATTTATAAACTTACTAGTATTATTATATTATGACTGTATTTTATGCAACATAAAAAGCTTCTATAATGTAATTTTCACTACACCACTCTCCTGCAAAGTAGGGACAGCTTTCTACCACTTTTAGCATCTTGTTGAGGGAAGTAATCATAAATATATGGCCAGTGACAGGTGAAAAAAGATCTATGATTCCCAAGATGTGCATTTCATGCTGAATCAACATTCATTAGTTGACCCAGGTAGAAACCAGTCCTTACCTTGAATGTGGGTAGTGTAGTGAAAATTATACTACACAATTATTATCCATTGCTGGCTAATCTCTAGTCTAATAAAAATTACTAATAAAAAACTTTTATTTTATTTTTTTTAAATTTCAGTATATTAAAAAACAACAAATAACAATTGAAAACACTTTTGTAAAAAAAAAAAAAAAAAGAATGTAAAGCTTAATACACCTTTTAGCAAAATTAAGAACAATTTCACAGCTAAAACAAAGAAAATTAAAAATAAGAAAAGTGAAGCAGATTTAAATTTATATATGAATGCAGTTTAATAGTAATTAAAGCATGTGGTGAAATAAAAAGGTATATATGTAATAAATTTTACAAGAAAAAATGTGAAACGAAATTAAATTAATTATTCCTCGTGTCTGTATAAGTTAATTATTCTAAAAATATGAAGATTATTTTGAAAACATTACTAAGGTTAAAACATCTGTCAAATGTATTGAATTAAACTTTTACTTATTCTCTTTGTATAGAATTGCCATCAAATATTTTTCATTCTTACCTATCTTAAGATAAAAACTGCTCATTTTAAATTACGAAGTTGTTAGAGGTGTAAAAATTCATTTTAGGCCAAGATTATTGACAATATTTTAATAATTGTAATTTTTTAAAGATTTTACTAAAATAGATAGCTAAAAGTATCTTTAAAAAGCTCATTTCAGGATTAAGTTCAAACGGATTATGAAAGAAAACAATGTCATTTCTCATTAGGCATGGCAATTTAGTTGTTTTCTATTTTTATTTTAGCTTCTAGTTAATAATATCTAAAAACCAATTTATTGTTTGATATTGAATAATTTCTGTTTTAGTAATCTACTTTGAAAAAAAAATCCCAACATGATTAGAACATTAAAAAAAATCAAGTTTACAGATATAAATTCAAACCAAAGTTTAAGGCATGATAAAATGGTTGTATTATCTGATATATCAGATTATCTTAATAAACTGTCTATATATTTTTTTTAAAAAAACAACAACTTAATATTATAATATCAAGGTTATATTTTTGCATTAACGTTAATTCTAATGTATTAATTATATTACTAACCAAATGTCAATTGATTCCACATTTATATAGTCAAGTATTTACCTTGCTATGATGTCATGATGGGCAACATTGTTTTTACACGCTGAATTTTATAATTGAGCATGTATTGGCCTGTCATCTGGACAGGCAAAAACATCAGAGCCCCACCATTCCAGCACTATGTGCTGACTACATAAAATTCAGCACATAGAAACAATGTTGATCGTCATGACATCATATTTTCTACTTTAAAATATTAAAAATAAATAAATATTTTTTAACAATAAATATCATCTGATATCTATTATTGCAGTTAGTATTTTTATTTCTTTACTAATAAAATAAAAACTATTGATAACAGAAAAATGCCAAATTTGAAATAATACTTGAATTATCTTTATATTTTAGTACTTTTAAAATCCATTAAAATAATTTTAAAAAATGCATGCATTTTATTGTTAAGTCCATTAAGATAAAAAACATAATAATTACCTGTCTTCTAACAAAAACTTATCTGTGTCGTTCTGTTTACAACGACCTTTATTTGAAATTGTGTCTTGTGAAATAATTATACGTTCTTGAAATTCAGTTTGATACCATGTACCCGATAATCCAGCAGGAAAAACACAGGTATCTAAAACAAAAACAATAAAAAATAAATAACATTGATCTGGTATTTATCTCATTTTTTGTTTCTTTCTTACTTTTTTTATATATTTAGAATTAATATATCTATATAATGTATTATATTCAATACAATTTATTATAAAAACCTAAATATTTTTGTTACTTTGTTATAAGATAAATTAAAATCAAACATATAAAAAGTTATATATATATAATTTCTCATCTAAATGGTAATATTATATGGCTTAATTATCCTAATCAAACTTACAAACATGCATATACAGGAAGAAATGAAAAGATCAATGGTTGAATAAATAGGGATAGATGAGAAAATAAAGACAAATTTAAGACTATAGACAGGTAAATTGTTAGATAAAAAGACACAAACAGATGGACAAAGAAATATTAAGACAGAGAGATAGATGAATAGGTGAGTAGAGAGATAGTTAGACAGTGTATTGTAATGGGCACACATGCTGATACATTCTAATAAATAAAATTAAAAATAAAAAGTTTGCAAATAAAAATTTGTTTTTAAAAATTGAAAACTAAAAGTCATGTATATATATAAAATTGCACAGATGGAAAACTAGAAAAAGAAAACTTTATTAAAGAAAAAAAATGTATTTTAAAACTAAATTTTCAGAAAAAAAAACTTAACAATTTAAAAATAAAAATATATCTTTAAGAATGTATATAATTTAATTAATGCTATTGTAATTACATTCATATTGGCCTTTCAAGCCAATTGTGCAAATGCTTAGCGAGTGTTAAATAATAAATGAATACCCTCTGACCAATACAAGATATAGAATTTATGCAGGAATAAAAAGAATCCCTCTTATTCCTATAACTCAAATATTTATATATGAGCAAATCTGAAGTACTGGAACAGAAGGCGTGACGATAGAACGGTCACTTTAAATTACTATATACAATGTCTGAATGAATGACGCTGATGAAATTTTCTAGAATTTACTAAACGTCATTCCAACTGAAACTTAATCATATATATAAATAAGCATTTATTTTTATAGCGTCTGTATATAGACGCTATAAAAATAAATGCTTATTAGTGCTATTGTGTAAAATGGAAATTATTATTTTCAATTAGTTAAAGTAAACTAGCCCTTGGGCATCTCAAAATTTATAAGTAAAGGTCAGATAGGAGAGAAAAAAACAATAGGAACAGAATAGCCAATAAAAAAATCCCTCAGGAAACAGACCTCAGTGAAAGAATAATCATCATCATGACATAATGTTGAATTAATCCGCAAATTTAATATAAAAAGAAAAAAATGGAAATAAAATTTAGGTGTACTATATGTGTTAAATCCAGGAGAGTTGGAAGAGAAGGGATTGAAATGATACACTTTCAATTCCTTTACAGAGACCAGCAATAAAATCCAGCAAAGAATTATACCAGCCACAGTAAAGGACCAATGGCTAACTGCATACCGATCTCCTCAGGACATTGTGGAAATTAACACCCTCCTAATTACAAGCACCTATTAGTATAGACTTTTTAAAACAGAACTCTAACTAATGAACTTTAATTCTAATAACTTTCCAGTATTTAAAACAGTAAGAACTCTAACTAGTGAACCTTAATTCTAAAACTTTTCCAGTATTTAAATAAAAATTTCTATCTGACCAAACCAAATCATTTATTAATAATTTTTATTGAATGTATTTTCTTTTAAAATCATTTCCATTAATTTATTTTTTCTATTCTTTTATATGTTTATTATGATTTTTTTTCTGTTAAGCTAAACTTTTAATTAAATCATGTTAAATTTAAGTCGGGCGTGAATGACTGCATAGATTTGTAAAGTTATATTAGTTTAAGGGAGGATAAATCTTAGGTTATTTGTTTCGCAGTTAAATTGGGTCAATGGATTGGTGTAATTATTAAATGTAGCATGAAGATCCACTATGTGCATGATCACATTATATGCCAGACTTGGCAAAATAAGTCCCATTTCTTACTGACCATCAGAAGCAGAAATATTCCCTGCTCCTTGGATCACTCCTTTAGCCTTTGGAATGGGATAATAAGATGGTAAAAAGGACCACAATCCTTACCTATGGATTTTTCTTTTTTATTGTTCTTCTTGCCAGACAGATGTAACATTTTCTGTACTGGATGAGAGACAATTTCTTCTCTATAACCATGCTATTCAGATGTGCATTCCTAACAGTATGGTACTGTGCTGTGGTATTCATGCTGCATTGAATACTTTGATATATCAGATAGATTGACGTTAGTTTGACTGCAAACTTTTGGCCTAGGGTTAAATAAGGGATATAGATAATTTTCTTTTTCGAGTGCAATTATCTCTATCCATACTTGACACTTTAATAAAATATTAATAAATTCATCTGTGTGAACTTCTAAAATAAAAAGTTAAAAAATGTAAATTAAATTCTAAAGAAAAAGTTATACTAAAATGATTCTAAATTTTATGTATGTGCAAAATAAATGTGTCTGTGTATTGTTAATCTGGCAGCGGCTTATTCTTATTTTTTTATTATCTTTCTTTCTTTAAAAATAAAGTATATATTATCTCTGCTGCTCCATGAGCTAGTGGCTGGGCATAACAGTCAATATAAAATAAAAGTTGGATATTTAACTTAAGTATATGCCTACTATATAAATTTTCCAGGTTTCAATAGCCTTGTGGCACCCTGTATGGCAGATATGCAAGACTATTGATCACCCTGACCATTATAGTATGGATAAATAGATATAAAAATATAAAAATGGATGGATAGAAAAATAAACATGTAGACAGAAATAGATGAATGTATTGATGGATGGACAGACAGACAGACAGACAGACAGACAGACAGACAGATAGATAGATAGATAGATAGATAGATAGATAGATAGATAGATAGATAGATAGATAGATAGATAGATAGATAGATAGATAGATAGATAGATAGATAGATAGATAGATAGGATAGATAGATAGATAGATAGGTAGATGGATGGATGGATGGATGGATGGATGGATGGATGATGGATAGATAGATAGATAGATAGATAGATAGATAGATAGATAGATAGATAGATAGATAGATAGATAGATAGATAGATAGATAGATAGATAGATAGATAGATAGATAGATAGATAGATAGATAGATAGATAGATAGATAGATAGATAGATAGATAGATAGAAGCAGTTGTATAAACAGTAAATATAGACAGATAATAAGATGAATAAAGTTTATAAATATATTAAATACATAGATGCAGAAAGACAAAAAAATAGATCGATCATAATTGGATAGATGAACAGACAAAAATTCGATAAAAAAATTAAGTAGGTTGTCATTTGTTTTTACGTTCATCTAAAAAGATACAAATAAAAATAAAATTAGTCACAGCATTAACTAATTAAAGTTCCTAATATCTAGACAAAAAGATATTGTATATACACATATTGAAATGAAGATTTTCACAGGCTATATATATAACTGAAAGCACTGACTCACAACAATACTGAAAATTCTATCAATAAAAAACATGGGTAGATATTTTTTAAAAAAGAAATTATTTAGATTAATGGTTTTAGATGAAATACACAGGCTTATATATACATGTGTCTATATATGTAATAGACAGGGTATGAGCACAGATTTTCACATGACCCACCACTCTCCACACTATCTCATAAAACTGATACACCCGAACACACATATGTCGAAAAGATAAATAATCACCAATATACGTAATTCATGCTAAACCAGCAATCATCAGTTGGTCCAGATTACCATTTCTACACATATATCCTACAAGTGCTCAGATATATATTAAGATAGCAAATCCTTCTATTTTAATGGACAGGCTTCAATGTACTCCACACTCCGACTTTTCAACCATCCATCCAACATGGATGGTTGAAGAGTTGGAGTGTGGAGTACATTGAAGCCTGTCCATTAAAGTAGAAGGATTTGCTATCTTAATATATATCTGAGCACTTGTAGCATATATGTGTAGAGATGGTAATCTGGACCAACTGATGATTGCTGGTTTAGCATGAATTACATATATTGGTGATTATTTATCTTTTCAACATATGTGTGTTCAGGTGTATCAGTATTATGAGATAGTGTGGAGAGTGGTGGGTCATGGGAAAGTCTGTGCTCATACCCTGTCTATTAATGGTTTTCTAAAAAAAATATTCATCCAAATAGAAGATAATTAGAATGTATTATCACATTTGTTAATACAATTTGACATTGTTGCAAGTGTGACATCTGGATAGAATTCCACTGTTAGAAAACTCAATACTTTGACTTGTATCCATAACATGAAGCAAAAATGATGATGATGTGGAATGCTGTCTCTATCACTGATGTGTGAATTATTAATATACATATAAGAAACTTTAGAAAAATCACATGAAATTTTATAAATTCTATGGGCTTCAAGAAGGATTGAACATTAAGCTTGAAAAAAATTTACTAATTTTTTGATAAATAGTATATGCAGTTTTTATATTATAACTCTTTAGAAACTTGTCTGTAGTTCCTTTTATATAAGGGATACAAACTATAACAGTAGTTTTTTTCTGTTTCTTATTTAGATTGATTAGGTTTTGCATTAAGGCTTGGTATGTAATTGTATATATTATAGTCATTAGCTAATAAAATATTATTTTCAAGACTTATTTTTTCTTTCAGATATGATTTATCTGAAAGATTAATTGCTAGATATTTCTAGGTCCTTATGGTAAATATTTATTTTAAAAAAATTGTGAACCTTTGAAGAAAGAATGAAGTAAAATATTAATTAAAACTTTATGTGTGGTTTGTACAATTGTATGGTTGTAAAATGTGGACAATGAGAAATAAAATTAGGACCAGATTAAAAATCTTTTACATGCAAACATGAAAAAAAATGGAAACAATCATTTGGATGAATAACATAAAAGAAAAACTTTTGAAAAGAATGAATGAAAAAAAGATTTTGGAAATTATAAAGAGAAAGAAACCCTGGATTGGACATATATTAAGAAGAAAGCATAGTTTAATGAAAGATATTGGAGAAAATGCTGACTGAAAATAAGAAGAAAGGATAGGAAAAGATCTCATTGTTGGGTGATATAAGAGATGGGATCAGTTATGTGGAATTGAAGAGCTGAGCAATGAAAAAAATGGAGTGGAAAAATTGATGAATTGATGATGTGGTTACTATCTCAATCTGTCCAAGGGACAGAAAACTTGGACAGAATACTATTGATTGATATTGAATATCTTTACTTATATTAATGAATAGTAGATATAGAAAAGATGTAATTCGAAGAGAATGATTTTACAACAGAATATCAATAAGCAAGTTGTGCCTCTCAGAGACATAATGTTTATTAAGTGTTCGTTTTTACAAAACTGCATTGAATTGAAAACAAAATGATATAATAAAATTTTGAAAATTTGATTTTTCAATTCATAAGAAAGAAGCATTATGTGTATACATAACGGACGAAATTTTCTATGGTTTTTAGTATGTCTAGAATATTAAATAAAACTTAAAAAAATATATACATGATAAAGCCTAGTATTTATATAAAAAGACAAAGTAAATAAATAGCTTTTAAACAGCAAACTGCTAGACAAAGATTTTTCAATAATCCTCTATAAGACGTAAAGGTGTTGCCAGTACTCACCAAATTTTCCATTTATCGAATTTTTACAATGATTTAATATTGTTATACATTTCATCTAAAAATAAATAGAAGCCCACATATTGAAGAACAATTGGTAGTTATCTTAATTGGATGTGGTTATAATATCTGAGGACATATGTTTTTTATCCTTTTAAAACTTTAAAAAAATACAAATTTTATCCAGATCTGATACAATTCTGGATCATAGATTGATAGTCAAATGAGCTAACAGTCCGCAAGTTCCAACTAGTACATATAAAGGAAAGCCTGTTTTTTAATAATGAGATCAAGTGTTCGCTTTCTTTTTCTAAATATATATTTAATTTTATATATCCTTATCTGTATAGTTTGACTGCATATGTGTTTGTATATAGAGAAAATAAAATTCACTGAAAAGAAATATTCTATTTATGTGTTCATAAAAAGAAATAATAATGGATAATGATGAGTAACACTTTATTAATAATGGAGGGTTTGAATTCGAATTTTTGAGTGTTAAAAATGAATGAGTCACTTTATAACATATACATGAATACACGTTGAGCTAACAGTTTTTCCATGCATTCGTTTGAGAGGTTAATACTATGACTTTTTTAATGTTTTCATTTTCTACAATTAAAAGAAGTGTTATAAATAATTTAACTTTTAAATAATGATTCGAAAATTATGCTGCAAAGAATGGCGATGACTCACGCAGATCAAATTTTATCTTACCTAGTCATCTTGTAATGTGTAAAACTTGGAAAGTAAATTGATACCTTACAAAGCTTTAATCCAAATTATTCATAATTAAGTAATTTTGATAATGCATTGTCTTTTACACAGTTGGAAAAGAGTATTTCCTTTGTTCTTGTTTGCAGAAACTGATGAAAAGTGTAAAGTTACTTTTCGATTTAGGACTGCTTTTATTTAGTGCAAAAGTTACATCAATTTAATATATATATAATGCTACACATTTATTGCATACATTTTTTTTTAATAAAACAAAATATACTGAATGGTAATCTTAAATTCAACTTAGTATACGTAGGAGAGATTTATATAAAAGTATTGCAATTAAGAGATGTAAAATTCTCAATGGATTATTATGTAGAGCTAAATATTAAAATATTACTAAAAAAAACAAAAACAAATATAATAATAAAATGCTAACTGTTACCACTAATTTCAATTATCATCTTTGACTAGTAGTCCTTTTTTATATATAATTATAAATTAAACTTTATTTAATCCCTAGCTTACAAAACAGATTACAGAATTAACATTGATATCACTCTATTACACTAATATTTACATGATTCACGATACCTTACTGCCATTGTTGAGCTATAGTTTTACAGCTCCCCTTCTATCAAAGATTCTCATAAAGAAACTTAGTTCGTACCAATCTTCAAAAAAATACTGGAAAAAAAAACACTCCATGGCATCTCTTCTAATGCAGCATTTCCATACTTATTCACAGTCTAACCTATGTGAGTCATCATCCTACCAATCATTAGACCAAGTAAACATATTTCATGTCATTGTGTAAACTTCTGTTGCAGCTAGTGTTTATCTTTATGTTTGGCCATATCTATAATTTTTTCGAATTCTCTAAACAAATTGATATTTGTTCCAAGGAATATAGATTTATTTCTCACACACCAGATGGTAAATAGATGGGACACTGTGAGCATAATTAGGATTAAATTGATTCTCTGGATTATATGATGAATTAATGCAGTGGAGTTATATAAGTAAACAAATACTATATTAATATTAGTATTATTATTTAGAAATGTAACAATTAACAGATGATTATAAATATAACAGATTCTAAATGAGGTGAAAGAGAAACTTTTATGTACACAAAAAAAAATTAGCAACTCCAGCATCTGCAGATTGGGATAACAAATGTTGGAAATAATTCACCCTTGACCAAAATATTATATGTCTTAGGTCCAATTTTATATGTAATCTCATCTCAGAAAGGTATGGCATGTGAGGATGAAATTTCTCAATCCACTCATTAATAGCTTGCATTCTCAGTCTTGAATTAAGTCCTTTGGAAGTGTCCCCCACCAGGTTTAATTTTATAACCTTTAAAAGGAAAAAAAAACAATAAAATTAAATTATATGTATTCATTGTAACTTATTATGAATCAATTTCCTCTGACCTCCTTTCACAGCCTCATTATTGGAATATATAATCTTCACTGTTCTCTTGGGAAAAACAGGATCGTATATGCCAATGAGTTTCCCTCCCAGAAATCCCTGTACCATTATGAATTTCAAATGAAAGAAGCAGATCAAGATCTTCAACAAAAGACACTTCATGACTAGTAGTTCTTAGAGTAGAAAAATTAACAAAAATCCAAAATATAATGGAAGTAGCAAAAGTGTTTCTTTTTTGTGGCTTTCAGAATCCTTTTACAATGAAAATTTTAATAAGAGCTGTAATTGCAAACAAATGCATTTCATTCACTGTCTTCCACAATCAGTTATTATAAAACTAAGAAATTAATAAAAACACAATGGTATTCATTTCAAATCCCAAATAATTTTCAGCCAATTTGCCTATATTGATAAAGATTATTGAATTTTTATTGATATCATGTCACTACCTGTATTTTTTCATATGGTATTAATATGCTAGAGTTTGAACAAAAGCTATTATGATTGTTTAGTTAACAGAAATTAGCAGAATCTATGTTAACTAATTAAGTTGCATTATTGTTTTATGAATAGGATATGGTGAAAAGTGCATGCATCTTGCAGTTATATATTAAACTATTTCTGTTATGTAATTGAATTTTTAATTGTTTTTAGAAATATTTAAACTTCATTTATACTTTTTCTACATGTTTGTAAAATCATATAAGTGAGTATGAAATAAAACATTCTGAATTGTATTATTATTCTCTCCTCTTTAAATATTATTATATAAACAAAGTTTGTTAATTTGAGAATACTCAACTAGTGTCCAAAAATATTACATGTAAGATTATGCAAGATCTAACTAAACTCTTTTGTCAAAGGCAATAGTGATTAAAAATTTTATATACATATCTATGAAAGAACTAATATCTCCATCTGTACTTTTAAGGGCAATGCCAATGAATGACTTTCTAACATTATAAATTATTATATGAGGTTAAATTATGGATTATTTTTCATTGTTATAATGGGCAATTTTTTATTTATTTACTTTTCCCCCTCTGCTTAATATTCTTGTGTTTTCCCAATACAACATCTGTTCATATAAGTTTTGCTATTTTAGAAGCATTTGTTTATTTTTTCTAATCATTATTTTATATATTTTTTTTGTATATTTGTTAATGGAACAGCAAGTTTAACCAATATATTTTATTCCACATTCACATTTTATTTTATAAATGAAGTTTTGCTTTTCAATATTTAACTTTAGGTTATATAGAAGATTAAATTCCTTATAGTATACAAGAAAGGTGTATTTACAAAAAGTATAAAATTTGAAATTTAAAAAAAAAAATTATAAAATCAACTAGATAATGGAAATATATATATAATATTATAAATAAAATGTCATCAACACAAACCTTTAGCCAATAAATATACATTTTAATATTGTTACAGAAAGTTAAAAGCATTTTAAAACTATTCCAAACATTTGTGATCATTCTATACAATTTTGGGGATTTTGATGTTAAAAATAAATAATGGTAACATATATAAATATAGCATTTTCCTTATGTAGTATTTACTAATTACTCAAACTTACACTAGACAACTCTGGAATAGAGTAAAAAACAGGCAAAACTCTCCATACAGTATTGCCACTAAGTGCAAGTCACAATAACCAATGGATGCCAGAAGACAAGTGCATAAAATACCCATCTTCTGCCTACTCATCCAATATCCCCAGATTTGTTTCTGGCATGTGGTCTTTGTCAGTGAGGAGCCATGGATCTAAAAGCACTGCACCTAGATTTTAGGATCTAATGCAATCCTCCAGCTGCCACCTTTTATCTCTACAAACTATGAGTCCTAAATTGAAAACATAATATTTTCAATCCAAGCACATTAGCTTATATATTCATATAGGTCTGAACTCAGTTCAGTACCTATACATTTTGGTGTCTTTGGATCTTTAATAACCATAGCCACCACTATTATATTAGGCAGGATTGGTTTTTAAGCCAATACACATCACATGACCACCATTTCTTATGCTTGCATATAATTGTTATTAAAACAGGCAAAACTCTCCATACAGTATTGCCGTTCAGTGCAAGCCAGAGTAATCAATGGATGCCAGAAGGCAAGTGCATAAAAAATCCCCATCTAGTGCCTACTCATCCAACATCCCCAGACTAGTTTCTGACTTGTTTTATAGTTAAGTAGAGATAAAAGGTGGCTGCTCAAGGGTTGCATAGATTTTAAGATCTAGGTGCAGTGCTCTCAAATCCATGTCTCCTCACTGACGAAGGCCACAAGCCAGAAACTAGTATGGGTATATTGGATGAGTAGGCATTAGATGGGGATTTTATGCACTTGCCTTCTGGCATCCATTGATTACTCTGGCTTGCACTGAGTGGCAATATTGTATGGAGAGTTTTGCCTGTTTTAATAACAATTATATGCAAGCATAAGAAATATGAGATGTTTATCTAGAATAGAGTGTTGATAACTGATTTAAAACTGATATGTATATATAACTACTGAATCATTTACAAATGTTTATTATCTATATTTAAAAAAAAAAAATGTTTCATTCACATGTCTAATTATATGAAGACAGTCAGAGAATAATTTAATCATTGCAGACATCAGTAAAGAAAAGATTTAATTTGTGCACTTAGTTTTTTTTTTCCTCTTCATTTAGTTTTTTTTTTTGTACTTAAACTATTTAACAAACTAACTAATTAATTGATTATTTTCTTGATTCGTTATGAACCGCCTACATTTCTGTATATCTTTATTTTTCTTTCTTTTTTTTTTTAAAATATCATTTGTAATTTTGTTGTAAAACATTTATTATGAATTTATATATGTTCATAAAATTAAGCTATAAATAGGCAACTGTAGTGGAATGATCTTTTTAACTATCTTATTTTTAAAAAAAATCATGAAAAAGGCACATTGAACATCAGGTTTGCCGGCTGCTGGATAGCAGAATATTTGTGTTTATTCATCTTTGATTTACTCTCTAGCACAGAATACCTGGATGGTCATTTGTCAATTAAATTTGAATTCGCTAGTAGGGATGGCTATGGATAAGAATATTTGAAAAATATCCTAAACTTATAAGAATGTAAAACAAATTGAAGTTTTTCTTGTTCTAATTTCTAACTCTCTATTGTGAAATAATATGCAAAACACATATAATTATTAATTGATAACTCCATAAACAAAGAGTTGTGATTACCTCGATAATTGTTTGTATACATATAGTGGATAAAGTATTTAAAGAAAAACGTTTGGATTAAATGTATCCATATTGTGTTACTTTTTGTTTATTTTTATTGCAGTTTTAAAAGTCACAGCTATATTTAAACATATATATTAATTTATCTATTTCAGTATATTTGTCTATCTATTGTGATATCCTTTTAATTATAAATCTATCTGTCCATTCACTTATGTATTTACCAGTGTGTCTATCTACCTATCTATATATTTAATATACTTTTGTGATTGATTGTCTTCTATCTTGCTTGCTTTCTATATCACACGTGATGTTTAAAGCAATTTTTTACTAATATTATTCTGAATATATATATATACCTTGTGTTTTAGATTATATTATATCAATTAGCATCCTCATAAAAAAACTTAATTTGATTGAATTTCAAATTTTATTAAGAAATTGAAATGTTTTAATCTTGTATATAATTTGATCATCAACCCATAGCTAGCCTAGTTGTATAAATATATATATATACATAATAATAAAATATAACATGTTTATACCATATGTAAATTGACGAAGCAGTTGTCTATGTCATTGATTAAGTGACCAATGCTTGCTAAGAGAAATGCTACTTGCTCTTATATTTATGCAGTTCTTAGAGTTGATTAATGATCCTGGTTCTTTCAGTTTTTTTATAATTACTTTCTAGCAAATAAATTTTAGCATCATCAGATTTAAAAAAATGACAGTTTTTTTTTCTCAAAGTCTAGAAACACCCATAAGTGCTATTATATTTAGCTCTGTTATACTTATTAAGACTGTAACCTCAAGAATATGCGCGTAAAAATGCGATAATAGGGACCTCTATAGATCTTAACCACAAGCTTACATCCAAAATGTAAGCTTGTGGCTAAGATCTGAAGAGGTCCCTATTATCGCATTTTTATGCACATATTATTATGGTTACAGCCTTAGTAAATATTACTTACGTAATCAATGTAATCAATGTGCGTTTCAATAAATTTATAATTAGCTCTGTTATAGAAATGAGCATGCTAAGTGATTCTCAGTTTTATGTTTGCAAATATCTCTCAGTAGTATCTTGTTTGCAATATTGACAATTCAGGTCATATACCAATTGACTTGCATTATAGTCATGCTTTATTAAAGATACGCAGTACTGAAAACCTGGCTAAGCAAAATAATAAATATTGTTTTATATCAAAAAAATGTTAATGTCATAGTTGAGAATTATCTACATACTGTGGAAAAGAATATATTTTATTGTATATACAAGTCTTAGCAAAATAACAAAAAATTAAAAACGTGATACCTTTTCTATAATAATAAAAAAGTTATACATTTCAACCATATTTTTCATTTTACTGTCCAAAACATTAATATTAATTTGTCCACCACAGAACCTATACTTTCTAGATAATAATAGTAAGATATCTATTTAAATATCAGTATTAAATTATAGGCAGAAATTTCTAAGAGTTTTCTACATAAAAAATAGTATAAGTTGATTTGTAACTTAAATAGTACTTTAAAGGTCATCTTTCTTGTTTTGAAACTCATTCAAATGAGCCAATCAGCATGCCACATTCTTTTTATGTTTTTAAAAAAATCCTTTACCAGAAGCCAATCATATAAACTGTGAATACTATATCTTCTCTATATGTAGTATTGAAGATATTTTATACAAATTTATTAGATTTTTAATTAACTTTTTTAACTGCCTATCACCATATATTTAAAATGAAAGAGTAAAATTTTCTATTTCTTATAGGACTAATAATATGTAATTATTTTTAAAAAAAACTTTCATGCAACATTTATATGAATGCAATGCTATCTAATATATAAAATTCTGTCTTCTTTCATATGCCATCCAAGATCTTTTAAGGATAGTAGATTAGACATTGATTTTTATATTATAAACCAATGCAAACTGAGTCTGTGATGGTATCTCTGCTCATTGGATCTTCAGCCTAATAAATATTATTGTTTAACCTTCTATTCAAATAAGATCATGAACATCAGATGAAATGTGTTTGCTTTTTATGTACAATCTGAATGACTTTGTTATTAGAGGAAATTGCATTAATATAGTTCATGCTTGGATATTTATTACTCCACTTATATATATATATATATATATATATATATATATATATATATATATAGTATATATATATATATATAGAGAGAGAGAGAGAGAGAGAGAGTGTGATTTTTTTTCATCACAGTAATTGTTAGGTTATTTGTTACATTTAAGGTTTTGTAGATCACTAATATATAAATCCATAAGAGTATTTAAAGAAAACCATAGTGAATGTACAAATTATTTTCCTGTTATGCCCACAAAGTAAGATTCAAGCCTAAATCTTGAAATTTTCTCATCTCAGAAAGAATTTATATATATATTCAGGTATAAAGCCTATTGCAAACACAAATCACTATTTAACTATCTATTATTTTCTAGTGGGTAAGGAGACTGTGGTTGCATGGTTTAGTGAGATAAATAGTATCATAGATGATTATAAAAACATAAAAATGGCATATAAATGTTTTCAGCTTTTGTTTGTGATCAGAAAGTATTATACTTATATGTGGAAAACATATTTACCTTTACTTTAATGTATATATAATATTTAAATACAAGTATATTGTCTATACTGAAGTTAATTTAATTAGAAGATATTTGAACTCAGACATTCCAGTGTATCCACTTCATCTTATACAACCTATACATATGATTACATATATGTAAAAATGGTAAATGATCTCCAATATATATATATTATACTGATTTTATTGTTTTCTGTCAATGAAGATCTGTCCATAACCATCCCTTTATAATGATAAAACATGATAATGTTATTCTCAAAAAAACTTTTATTTTTTTAATGATAGTTAATTCTAATAAACATTTTTTTTTGTTTATTTGATGGCTATTAATCTGAAATATGTTCAATTTGATGAAGTTCTAAATGAGTGGTTTACTAACTTAATATGCTTACAAGTTATTGTACTGTGGGATCCATGTTAAAGGCTTTTATTGAAATACTTTTTATATCAAAAATATACAAAAAATGAAGAAATTAGATCAACTTTGATGTAGATCTAATCCAAATAAAATGTCTACATATAAGAGATTGAAAATATCATCAGAAAGGTTCAAAGAATTTGTGTTCAGAACATTATTGCTTAAGTTTAATTTAAGTATATATTAGAAACATTTAAGATATCTAGATATGTATTAAGTTTAGATATAAAATTATCAAATGCACTGAATTCTAAAAAAAAAACTGAAACTGAAAGGCATTTCCAAAGATGATTATGGCATTTATATAGACATAAATATTTATATAGTAAAATAAATTATTTTAAAAGAATGGTAATTAATAATGGTAATAATAATCAAATTCAATCATTTGATCTAGTACTCTTATGTTTACATACTGACATTTTCTTTCTAAATATAAATTTATTATTGCTACTATTGTTACATGTAGATTAGTAGGGTGTTAGAAAGGGGGTTAATTTTTTGTTTCAATGATTGTGTATTTGTATTGAAGATTCTGAATGTGTTTTAATTGTTTATTGTGTTGATATTTTCCTAGAGCATTTTATGTGATGAGTTGAATTTGAAGCATTAAGTTCTAGGCAGTTGTGGTATAGTGAAAAGGTTCCATGTGTCTTTGAACCAGACTTCTGAAGTAAGGATTTCATCTCCTTTCTTCATTTTGATTAGTTTTTGTAAGAAATAAGTGTCCTCATTCAGGTGTGGCATTGTGAACATTTTCATGCACCTAACTGTCCAAATAGTGCATGTTAAGAATATCAATAGTCTAATAACTGCTATTGTTCTGGTTTTTAGGCAGTCTTTTGATGAAAGCATTTTGTAGTAATAGATTTTTTGAGTCGTGAAAGATAATGTTTCTGATATATCCCAGAGCTGTACAGTTGAATATAATGTGGTGAAATATTTCTTCTTGTCTCTTGCAGTTGCTGCAGATTGGATCTATTTTTGTCATTTGTCTTCTATAGAATAGGAAAGTGTTGGTAGGCATTGCTTCCAGGTTGATTTTTATTATAAGGTCAAGATACTTAGGTTCCATATTCCAGAATTTGAAAAGTGATGTGATTCTTTTATTGGTAATGCCATATTTTGAGTCACCAGTTTTAACATTTTGGTTAAGGAGTTTGTATGCATCCCAGATTTTAAGTTTTTTATCGAATAGTTCCTTTGTGAGAAACTTGTGAGTGTCGAGTAGTTCATTAATGGTGTCAATCCAGATCTTTTTTGTAAGAGGTCACCGATCTGTTGGGGGGACAGTTTCTATGAATTGTTTATGCCCATGTGTTTTGATAAGATTAGTGATTAAGGTGTGAAGATTTCTGGAGGTAGAAGGCTCAGATGGAGTGAAATGACATGCCATTAAATCTTCTTGGTTGTTGCATCTTTTGGATGCTGATGTCAGCTATTTTCTCACCCCAAAATAGTCTGGCACTTAGGGATTTTATTTTTTTAATAAAGGTATTTGTTATTTTGATGATTGGGAGGTAATAATTAATTTTGCTCATTATTTTCATATTCATAAGTGCTATTTTGCCTTGTAAAGAGAGGTATACTTTGGCAAGCATACTGGTGATTCTTTCCATGGACAATATAATAGAGTCTTTAATTTCTTTGGACATAGCACTAATTGATTTGTGTATTGAGAAGCCAAGGAATGTTTGTGGTTTGACAGTGAATTTGGTGTTAATTTTCTTGCCAGAACTGATTCTCCAAACCGCTGATTTTTGAGGATTGATGCTTAGACCAGTTTCTTTGGTAAATTGTTCTATGATATTGTATAGTTTGCTAAGGTATTTAGTGGATGGTAGAATCACTAGCACATCATCCATGTAAGCAAATGCTTTAATTTGTTTGAGTAGTTTTCGAATGTATATTTCTGTCAATTGATCTTCTATTTCTTTAAGCAGCAGGTTAATAGAGGTGATGAAAAGTAAGGCACTGAGGGGGAAACCTTGCAAAATTAAAATTTAAGGTTTAAATCCTTGTGCAATGTTACTATTTAGTGTTATGAAAATTTGTCTGTTTCCCAAAAGGTTGTCTAGGGTTTGTATTATCTCCCTGGAAACAGCCAAGGTATTGAGTATGAGCAGAAGTTTGTTTATTCTGACAAAATCAAATGTGGCAGTGATATCCAATTGCACTGCAATGGGTTTAGATTGTCTGTGAAGTCTGATATGGTCTATTAGAATTCTAACTTCTCCTATGGCTGTTATTGCTGAAGAACCTTTTTTTTGCAAATTGGGATGGCATAATATTTTGTAAGATTTTTGCCTGAATTTGATCTTTTATCACTGAATCCATGATTTTGATTAATAGTGGTGTCATGGATATTGGCCTTATGCTTGTGAGTTTTAAGGTGTCATGGTGTTTTTTGATGAATGGCACCAGCACCACAGGGTATAGATTAGGTATATTTCTTTTTTGTTCTGCCAGGTAGTTGATCATCTTAACCATGATAGGAATGATTATGTTACTGAGATGTGATATTATAAATTTTGGGATGCCATGAAGGCCTGGATGCATGGTCAGGGAGAGATGTAAGCTTTTTTTTAACATCTTTTCCTCTCCCAGTCTCTGCATTCCATCCATTCACAGTCTTCATTTTGATGATGTCTTTGAAGTTTTTGTTGAAAAAAGTGCATGATTTTGTCTAGCATTGGTTCTCCTATGAATGATTGACCATTTAAATTAATAGTATAAGAGGTAGTTTGTTTTCTTCCTGTCCCCAGTGCCCAACCAAGATAGCCTCTGGTCCAGCAGTGTTGAGCTGAGAGGTATATCTTAGCCTGCTTTATCGAGATGTATTTTGCCAGGGCTTTTTGTTTGAATTTATATGGGTTTTTAATGTGCATTATATCTTCAAATTTTGTTGGCTTCTGTAGAATGTTTTTCAGTTGGCTGTTCAAGTCTTCAAAATCTTTTAGTAGAGTGGTGGGACCTTTGCATTTTTGGGAATGGTGTGTAATTAGCAACTGCATGATTTCTATAAAGGAGAATCATGCTTCTTCAGCATGAGAAGAGCAGATTTTTATTTTATTAAAGTATATATAGGCTTCTGAAAAAATTGCTTCGGGAGAACTTGTTTTTGTTGTTATTCTTATAGATTTATTTAGTCCACATGGGACTCAACTTCCTGCCTCAACCCCAATGACAAGGGCCATATGATCAGAAAAGGCCACAGGCTCTAGTTTAGCATCAATCATGAAGTGCATCTCTGAGGAATAAAATAATAAGTCTATTAAAGAATTGTGATTTCTTGAGTAGAATGAGAAGGCTCCCAGGGAAAAAAAATCAATCTCCACTCATTATATTCTTATTGATGAGGTGGATGTATTTTCTGTTGAAGACATCAAATGTCCTGTTTAAGTCACCAATTATGATGGAAGGCCAATCACAGTTAGCCATTATCATGTTGAATGTGTTTATTATTATTATGTAATTTGATGCTGTATTGTTTGTGTATATGTAGAATACATTTATTCTCATTTTTCAATAACTTATGTTAATTACAATTATATTGTTATCAATATAGAGGGATCTGAACTTGTCTGGTGGGTGATTTTTGTTGATGAGGAATCCAACTCCCCCTGATGCAGTGTAATTCATTGAAAGTTCTGTGTATCCCAATTTGTCAAGTTCTTGTTTGATTTTGGGATCGTTTTTGTGATGGTACTATGTTTCTCCAATCAGAAGGATGTGTGGTGAGGTGATAGTGAACCAATAATTAAGTGTGAGGATTCTCTTGTATGAGTTAATCTCTCTAATGTTGACTCCAATTATTTTACATTTCATAATCAGTGATATGCTTTGAGTGGCTGAAGTCTACCACTTCCAAATTTATTGATTGGATTTAGTATCTTCTGTGCTTATTGGGCTATCGCTTAGTGAATCATCTGAGAAGATGAGTTCTGTGGGTTCATTTCTTTCTTGGTAATTGACATTGTTATATTATTTGGCCTGTTGGGTTTGATTTGTCCCTATGTGCACAATGTAAGTATATACAACTGTAATGCATACACACATGTATGTGCCACAATTACATAATTTTTGCCCAGATTTTATCAACAAAAGACTATTATTAAAAAAGAAGTATTCATCTTTAAAAAATTGCTTACAATCTTTTAGAATATACTAAAAACATGTAGAACACAGGTACATACATTCATTGGCCATACAGTCATATTGCATGTTAAAGTGAATGTATACATGGATGCATAAATACATATAAACAGACAATATGTATGTAGAGATGTACATAATTTTTGTATAGATTCTATTTAAGAAGGGTATTTATGTAATGAATTAAGTTAATCTTTTAGAGAATATTAAACAAAATTTTAATATGTACATCATTTTAACATAGTAATAAAGTAAAAGCTACAGGTGTTAAATGTGAATATGTATTAAGTGTACAAATTTCTTTTCTTCACGTACAAAAAATAAAACTTTATTTGAAATATTTCACTTTATTAAAATAAATAAGCCAATAAATATCACCTGATCACCATTTTTTATGCTTGCTTATAACTGTTATTAAAACAGGCAAAACTCTCTATATGTATTGCCACTCAGTGCAAGCCAGAGTAATCAATGAATGCCAGAAGACTTATGCATAAAATTCCCATCTAGTGTCTACTCATCCAATATCCCCAGACTAGTTTCTGTCTTGTGACCTTTGTCAGTGAAGAGTCTTGGATCTGAGAGCACTGCACCTAGATCTTAGGATCTAATGCAACCCTCCAGCAGCCACCTTTTATCTCTATTTAATTACAAGACTATGAGTCTTAAATTGAAAACACTATAATATTTTTAATCCAAGCTCATTAGCTTATATAGTCATATAGGTCTGAACTCAGTTCAGCACCTATACATTTTGGTGACTTTGGTTTTTAATAACCATAGCCACCACTATTCTATTAGGCAGGATTGGTTTTAAGCCAATAAGCATCACATGATTACCAGTTCTTATGCTTGTTTATAACTGTTATTAAAACAGGCAAAACTCTTTATATGTGAGTGGCAATACTGGCAATATGTATAGACAGTTATGCCTGTTTTAAAATAAATTGTCTATTCAGAAACCATTTCATATATATCATTAGTATTTTATTGCTAATAAATTTTAAGCTTGATTGTATAATCTAGTAAGGTTTTTGTTTCAATTATCTACTTACAATAATTATTATATATAAGCTACAATTTTTTATTTTAACTTAAAATATCTATCTCCACAACTTTTTCAAGAATGTACTATATTTTAAATACTTAAATAAAAAAGTAAATGGATATGTGTGTGAATCCACATACTTTGCATTAGAACTATATTTATATCTTTTACCTATATTACTTTTTAAATAATAACATTCTTTTGATAGAAGCTTTAAATTTCGATTGTTGCCTCCCACAATCAATAGACTGAGATTTAAAAACACCCTAAAGTTTTGACTGCAAATCACATTGTTTCTACTCTTAGATAGGTCTCACACATGGTCACTAATTATATGATTTAGTGATATCAATATTAAGCTAATTGTATATATATATATATATATATAAAACTTATAAATGTATACATAGATGTCAATTTAAGATTTAAAAACAATAGACTGTATTTATAATTTCATGTTGCTTGTTTGAGTAATAGAAAAAGTGTTACAAATACAAATACTAATATTGTTTATTGCAAAAGACCAACAACCAGAAACCTGTCTAGAGATGTGGAAGTAGCTTATCATCTGCTGTGCAATAGCTATTCTAGGTTATCATGATTTTATAATTGACTAATAGTGAGGGGTGGGTGGAAAAAACAGTGTTGTATATAATCTAACTAATTTCACAGCCATATTACAAATACTGAGTAAAATGAATGACCACTAAATATTGGCAAACAAAAATCTTTTTAACTAGATTCTGATTTATTAGTCTTTATGAGAAAGAGGACATGGACGTTCAACTATACATTTTAGTGATCACTGTTGAAAGAAAAAAACTTTAACTACACATAAAATATAAATTATTTAAACTCTCCATATGATTAGAGCACATAAATATTCAGATGTATATAATAAAGTTGAGCTATAGATTAGTTTTATATTTACTATGTTTTCACAGCTAAAATTTTGAAATTCAATCCAAATTCAATTCTATATTTATTACCATAGGTCAACATTTTTCATCTATATATATATATATAATCTCAGAAATATTTTATTCGCTTTATAAGCAAAAGAATCATTACAATAGTTTCCAATAAAATTCCATTAAATATTCAGTCATGTCTTGGTAAAGATGACATGTAAATAATCTATAGTCTCAAAGATCTCTACCCCATTAACCTGCTTATCGAACTGTGCAACAGATAGAACTTTTGTGTAACCAATAAATCAATGCCAGCATAAATAACTATACATTAATTGTTTGGTTAAAAAAACAGCATTATTAATAAAATTCACATCGACCAAAGATACAAAATTAGAATAAAAATAAATTACGCCTGATTATCAGCATTTTAATATATACAGTTCAGTTGAATTTATCTTTATACGCGCTTAATTAGCAATAATGTAAAAAAATGTGATTTACTAATTTATTAGTTTTTTTCATGTCAGGCGTAAAACTGGAGTGAAAGTAAAAAATATTGATTATTTTAAATCGTATATCAGAATTGCAGTCGGATCAATGAAGTAATATACAGAGCAGGAAATTATTTGAGAAGTCAAAAACTTAAAAAAAAAAGAAAAAAACGGAGAAAATAATAATAATGATGATGATATTGGGAGTAATAGTGATAATAAATGAATAACAATATTGATAATGATAAATGTGAAAACAACTTATTTACAGCATTAGTTATCACAGTTAATTTGAGTGGAGAAATAAAAGAGGCGAGAGAATATTTTAAACATTTTCCCAAACATAAATAATATAAAAGTGGAAATGTAGTTAAACGAGGGTTTATGTATAAATCTATGAATATTAGATTAATTGTCGTATAATTAATAATTATTCATTATGAATAAATAGTTGTCATTTTTTGGCATCATGTGATAATAATCTATTCTGCCATTTCAATATTTCCAAATATATCATGAAATGTAACAAGACCATTACATAATTAAGATACATATTTCTGTATTTTGTAACTATTCAAGTCAGTTGTATTTGCAATCACATCTTTAAAACTTGTTACACTTCTTACTCAGAATAACATTATAAATATGCAAACTTACCTTCACCAGATAAACTTGAAGTACGTCAATAACCATATAAAAACGGCAAATAGTGAGATAATTTAATCTGGAAATTTTTATACTGAATAAATAGTTTAAGATTTATAATATTTTTTTTGGAAAAGTGTTACAAATTTGAGATTTGATTGTTTATAGATGTTTATTAAATAAATGTATTGATTAATTTATTACATTTATACGTCCATATATAATAAAGACATCACCGTATAAAGATGAATGCATCTATCTGCTATTTACATGATTTGGATTAACCAAAAAAATTTTTTTTTTATTTAGAATAATAATATTCATCTAGATGATTGATAATTATCAGGCTAATAGTAATCAGCTTAATTTTTGGGATTTTTTAAAGAAAATTTACAACATATGTATAGAGAAAGAGAATAAAACATTTCTAAATAATAAATCAATGATTACATAACTCGATTAGATCCAGTTATCTGAAAATTAATCTAGGATTGCTTATTAAATTGTCATTCATTTAAAGAAAAATTTAATTTTCACTCATATTGAAATCCCATGTTATAGATATGTCATGGAGCTGTCATAAACATTACAACCACTTATTTGACTTAAGTCAATTTAATTCTCAAAAGCTCTCTCTCCCAAATTTCAATCTACTAAATTTTTCTTCTTGTATATTTACATTAGTTTTCAATCAATTCAAGTGTCTACCACACATGAATTCATAGTTCCAATATAGTACCATGATGAACTCAAATAAACACTGTACAACTTGAAACTAGAATGATATACCTGCTTCATTAACCTACCAATCCAAGGAAGTTTAAAAAAATCATTCCATAACTTACCTTACATGAACTTTAAATGGACAACACATGAACAGTAAGACTTAGCTTTGACACCTATACTGCTCTCCCATAAATAGGCCCAATTTATGTACAGCCATATACCAATGAAACACTAAATGTATTCATAAATATTACAATGTGCTTTTATATATTTACCTCTTAATGCTTTTGAAAATACTGTGTAAACCTAATTTGACTAATCTATCTTGTTATGCAACAATTATTATCCTTCCACCTAATGAAAAATCACTTTTTGTTGTTGTTGTTGTTGTTGTTGTTGTTGTTGTTATTATTATTATTATTATTATTATTATTATTATTATTATTATTATTATTATTATTATTATTGCTACTGCTATACTACTGCCATCAACCATCACCTCCAATATTACTACTATTACTACTACTAATACTACCACCACCACCACCACTACTAAGATGATGATGATGATGACAACTACTATTACTACTACTTCTGCTGTTACTGCTACTACTACTGCTATTTGTATAATGTCTCTTGCTCCACAATAAGTGTAATCAGAATATAAACTAAAAATGATAAAAACTTTTAAAAACAAATAGCTAATTTTTATGCAATATATTATTGACTTCCACACAAAATAAACATGTATAAGCGTACACACAAATAAAATATTATTTATCTTACAGACACAGAGAATTGAAAAAAAGTCTCATAATGATAATATTACAAATTCTGGTTCAAACCCCATATCTCATAACTTCTTGATTATTGATTTTTACTTTGTTAAGTAGTATTCAAATCCCTAATCTCATAACATCTTGATTAATGCTTAATTTCATTAAGTAATATTTACAACACTCATTGTACTATACGTTTTTCTTAACATTAATGACATGGACTTTAAATAATACTTTTTTTTTATCGTTTTTGCACTTTTTAAAGCGATTTATTTTGTTTTTTTAACTATTTTTTAAATCTTAATATAATTTTATTTATAATTACGATTTTATAATAAATGATCAAATATGATACAAATGTGTAATATATAGACATGTTATAAAAACAGCCTTTTATATTTAAAATAATTATATGGTAAAACTATAAGAAATAGGTATTAACTTATTCATTCAGTATAATGAATGTTTGCGGTAATAAATAGAAAGATTTGAACTTATGATTTTCAGTCTGTATTCATTCTCCACCCATCTCAAACAACAGATACATATGTATGGTCATGTATGTCGGTTGTTTGAGATGAAGGTGGAGGATTACTATAGACTGAAAATCCTAGGTTCAAATCTTTCTATTTAAGTAATAGTATGTAAAACAATATAGATGTAATAATTAATTGTTTACTGTTATGATTTTACTGTTTTCTTTTTGAGTTTTATTTATAGCAAAACCTGTACTATAAAGAACTAACATCTTTTGAAAAAAGTACAAATATATTTGTAATTGATGTATATATATTATTTTAAAATGTAATATAATAAAATATAAATTATTTACAGATATTTGAAGAAGACTGTAGATTCAATTAAAACAGGAATCGTCAAGCATTGGTGGTCGAGAGGTCAGCGACAGCTGCTTTACAAGCAGTTGTTCCGGGTTAGCGGGTTCACTTCCCAGCTGATGCTATGACACATGAGAAAAAAAACCAGTGATATATTATATTAAATTGAACAATAATGAACTAATGAAAATACTGAATGATGGTAATGCACACACTTATACAAATAGCTTCAAATTAACAAGCGTGAAAAGCTACTGTTGTTGATTAGTTCCATTTAATGGCAAACTTTATAGGTTGTGTTATTTAATTAGTAATATAGTTTTAATATCAAAAGTTTAATTTCAATCCAGTTTATTACTTTAGCAATAATATCTATTTATTAATGAGTAACTACAAACATTATTGGCACTTTACAAAAAAATAAATACATTATTCTAATTTATAGTCATGTGATGAAATTTACTTAACTTGAATCGATCTGTAGGCCTTGATCTCCCAAATCTTCTACTCTATTATTACATTAAACTACAAAGGACATTCAGTGTTTATTATTAAAAGATGGTAAACATTCAAAAGTCAAAACTGCAAATGCTTTTTCTATTTTTAAAAAAATTGACACACACTCTCTCTCCCCCACCTTTCTTTCCCTACTCTTCCCCTCATTCTCTTCCCCTTTCTCTCCCCATCTCTCACCCCTCTCTCCCCTTCTCTCTTTCTGTTAATTACTTTTTTTATACAAAAATACTTTATTTCAACATTATAAAAAAACAATCAATGCGGAAGAAATGAAAAAAAAATGATAGACAGAAGTGAATGAAAAAATGGTGATAAAAAAATGTTTTTATTTCTTAGAATGGGTATTAAAAAAATAGGAAAATGAGAAACAAAGTAGTGGATAATATATATGAGCATAAAATTACTTTTAAAAATTTTTTAAATTACACCAACTTATGATTTGAAATATAAAAACATTAACCATTGTACATCAAACTTAAATAACTAACCAATTACTTCCAACAGAATAATCATCCCATGACGTCATTATTCAACAGATTGTAGAGCACCCATAGCTTCTGCATTTAATATAAAAAAGCCTTTGCTTATAAATATTAAACCTATAAGAGATTAGATTTTAAAAAGATCACTATGACTATTTAATATTGAAAAATTGAATCAATTATAAGTTTTCTTTTTATATGTAGGGAACTTTGCATATTATATCTGGATGTTATCAAAGTTCTTCACAGCCAATTGATAATAGACATAAACTTATTTAACTTGGGGAGCTGTATGGTTTTCATGATAATTTTTGTGTTATATTATAGTTAGAAACAGTTTGTTATTTGTAAATATATGATCTGGGATGAATGTAACTTTGCAGTTGAATCTCCTAATTACATATTCTCAGTTCAGCATTACATAAACGTTTTACTATAGAGTTGATTATTAATATTAATTAATGTTTAAGACGTCAAACTAAGAGAGACTTCATATTTTTGATTGTTTATCACTGTAATTAAATGCTTCTTGTTTAAGAAGACTGACTATAAGCTATAAATCTCTTCTATTCAGTTTTGTACTGATAAGGAGCTTTGTGTATTACATTGGAATTTTCTACATTCAGTTCAAGAATGTTGTTGTAGTCCATGAAACGATTATCCTGGAGAAGCTTGATTAGTTACATTATTGAGATGAGCAAATTTGAAAAGAATTTGTTATTTGTAAATCTATGGCCTGGTGTAATTCATATTTTGATGAAGGGTATATTTGGGTTACACATTCTGTTTAATATATATAATACCTAATAGGTTTTTAATAATGATTTCAGTCAAGCAACGGACACAATGATGTTGCTTTTATTAGATTCTCGAAATTTAGCCTTTATCCAGATGAAAAGAATGAATAGACAAAAAATATATTTCATTTTATTGATTATCTTAACCAATATTATACAATACTAGAAATATACTAACAGTTCTTCATCTTTTAAACGTCATTTAAAGTTAGTGGAAGCAAGATTACTATTGAAATGTAGATAAATTAGTTTTGTTAATGTTTTCTAAATTGGGAAATAATATTCTGAACAAGAGTTCTATTTATTATACAAAATGACAATTCAATATGACTTCAGTTCAGTAATGGTTTATAAAATGATCGATTATTTACAAAAAAAAAACCCTTATTTAAATGAGTGAGTTTCCAAATTATTTAAATGAAATTCCAGTTCTATAAATTACATTGCTTATATACATATCGAAAAATGTATAATTGATATTTCAAAAATATCTTAAATAGTCAAAATAAGAGATATTATTGATAACTATTGGGGCAATATATAAATGTATTAAAATCGAATATGAAAATAATATCTATCGTCAAAGTGATTTACTCACATATTAATTAATTGAGCAGATGAAGAGTCAGTCACATTAGTATTTTTAATTTCATATAAACATTAAAAGAGCGTAGCTAAATGTGTAAATGTTTAAGACGAATAAACTAGAACAAATAACACCCCGGGTATTAAATTCTTTAATAAATTAATATATATATGTGCTCTACACACAGATAATGAAGCTATTAATTGTATGTGAAATTATCAAAATGTACTGCCAAGCGCTTTCGGGACAGTTTATAGTCCCATATTCATGACGACTTGTATTTGATTAATAACAATAATATTAATGCAAATTTTATGCAAATTCATAAGCAGATGTTACGCGGACCATTTTCGAGATAGAGAAAAGCAGGCCTCTCTTCTGTTGATTGCTGATGGGTCACTTACATTGTAGTAAGCTTCCCTAACTTTCCGTTTGATGTCGTTAGTTTCAGAGCAAATGACAAGTGACCCATCAGCAATCAACAGAAGAGAGGCCTGCTTTTCTCTATCTCGAAAATAGTCCACATAACATCTGCATATGAATTTGCATAAAATTTGCATTAATATTATAGTTATTAATCAAATACAAGTCGCCATGAATATGGGACTATAAACTGTCCCGAAAGCGCTTGGCGGTAAATTTTGATAATTTCACATACAATTAATAGCTTCATTATCTGTGCGTAGAGCACATATATATATATTAATTTATTTCAAACGCTAATGAAGTAAAATCTTAACTAAATTCTTTAATATAGTGGGGTGCCATTTATTTATAATCTGATAATAGTTTATTCCTCCTAATTTTATATATATACACACACACTTATGTGATTTCATAGAAATCATCAATTCTTTCTTAGCATTTTAAATGATCTAGATTTCGAATGTGGATGGATATTTTTTAGGAGTTTAGCAGTTTCAAACGGTTTTTTTTTTTTTGATGTGTCAAAGCATCGGCCGGAAAGCGAACCCGAAAACCCGGGACAACTATTTGTAAGGCGGCTGTGCTGACCACTCGACCACCAACGCTTGACAAGTTTCAAACGTTTAGAGATATCCATCAATTTATTGAACAAAAAAATGATTATATAATATTAACTGTTCCCTTATAAGAAAGTAGTGGTAAATCCATTTCCCTGTAAGAAAAATATTCAATATTATTTGTTTGATATCCATCCATCCATTTATTTATTTTTTCAAATCTGTCTGCCTGATCATATATCTATCATTTTATTTATCTCTTTATTTATCTAAGTATCTATTTGTATATTCACTTTGTCCATCTATTATCTATCTATCTATTTGACTGTCTTTATCAATCTATTTACATGCCTTTTTATGTATTTACATATGTACTGATTTATACAAAAAATGAAAAAAATAATAATAATAACTTTAATCAATATGTGAATCTACGGTTTGCATAATATACACACTGCAAACAATATTTTTTGTTAAGCATGCGCTTTGTTGCGATACATATTTTATTTTGTTCCCAGAGAATTATCAAAATGCATGAAATGTTAGTGTCATAAACTGAAATATAAAATGGTAACAAATATTATATACATATCATCAAATGCTGTATGAATTTGTGATTACTTATAAATTTGTATGTGCCTTTATAACTGAACTCTTTTTTGTTAAAGTAATACATTTAAATTATAAAATATATTACAGAATCAAAGTAGAAAGTTTGATGCCATTTATCTTGATTTTTGTAAAGCATTTGATAAAATGGTTCATTTCTGGTTAATATTAAATTAGGTTAATTATTTTTTAGACATGACTTTAATTGTTTCATTATTATCTTTCAATCTACCGAGTAAAGCACTTAAATAATTTGGCATAAAACAAAAATCACATCTTTAAATGTGAATAATGTTTTCATGGTTATTTTTTTAATCATTTCAAAGCAGTTGAAAATATTCTGTTAAATTATACTATATTATTTTATTTGTTGATATTTTTTTTTTGTATAATCTTTTGTATAATTTTTATGATATAATCAAAATAAACATTCATTGTAATCTAAAAATATTATTACATTAAAGGGTAATGCATTGAAATATCCACTGTTTAAATTAGTCATTCATTTACTAATTCTTTAATAAGTAAATTATATTAATTAGTGTTTATATATTTATATAAAAGTATGTTATGGTTAAATGTTTATTGTATCTAATTCTTATGCTTACAAGAATCCAATTTGTATTTAATGGAACTTGAAAATTTCATTATAAATTCAAATCATTTCAAACAAAGTTAGGACTTTTATTCAGAAATGAATAACCATTCAATCATTAATATGGTAAATAGATCTCTGCTTGTTCTTAGATAATAAGGGACATGAAAAAAAAAAGCTAATTTTTTTCCATAAGTGAAAATTGTTCAATCCGTTGGATCAAAACAAATTTAGTGTACTAATTTTTGCCTCTCTGAACAAATGACTTACAATTAAGACCCTCATATTAATATGCATCAGTAAACATCACATGATCACTATTTTTTATGTTAGCACATATCTATTATTAAAACAGGCAAAACTCTCCACACAGTAATGCCACTCAGAGTAATCAATGGATACCAGAAGGCTTGTGCATAAAATCCCCATCCAGTGCCTACTCATCCAATATCATCAGACTAGTTTCTGACCTGTGGCCTTTGTCAGTGAGGAGTCTTGGATCTGAGAGCACTGCACCTAGATCTTAGGATCTAATGCAATTCTCAGCCACCACCTTTTATCTCTACTTAACTACAAAACTACAAGAATAAAATTGAAAACACAATATTTTCAATCTAAGCTCAATAGCTTATATAGTCATATGGGTCTGAACCCAGTTCAATAGCCATACATTTTGGTGTCTTTGGCTTAACAACTATAGCCACCACTATCTTATTAGGCAGAATTGGTGTTAAACTACTAAACATCATATGATCACTATTTCTTATGCTAGCACATATCTGTTATTAAAACAGATAAAACTCTCCATACAGTAGTGCCACTCAGTGCCAACCAGAGTAATCAATGGAGGGTTGCATTAGATCATAAGATCTTGGTGCAGTGCTTTCAGATCCAAAGTTCTTCACTGATTAAGGCCACAAGCCAGAAATTAGTCTGGGGATATTGGATGAGTAGGCACTAGATGGGGATTTTATGCACAAGACTTCTGGCATCCATTGATTACTCTGGTTGGCACAAGTGGCACTACTGTATGGAGAGTTTTGCCTGTTTTAATATATCAGTCAATAGTTCTATACTTTGTATTTATTAAAAATTTGTTTAAAATATATAGGATATTTATGAGATCATTTAAACAACTTTTTAAATTTTAAACACAATTTATCAATGTAAGGCAATGAATCAATTCTTTATGAATCATAATCACTATTTCAACCAATATTTCCATGAATTGTTATTATAATAAAAAATAGAAATAAGTAGGTAATATAATATCTATGTTAAAAAAAAACTTTTAATCTTTACTGTTATCTAGAAATTATCAATTACTACTTATTGAAAATTTGTGAAGCCAAACAAGATTTTTAATTAAACCTATAACAGCACTTTTGTTTAAGTTTTCTAAGTTTATATAGTTTTAAAGTCATATATATCCTCATTAGAAAGATGCTTATGAGATATTTGTTTATCCTAGTAATTTTAAAATGTTTTACTTTTTAATATTGAGGTGGAATTTTTCTACCTCATATTATATTTTATATTTTTATTTCTATCCATTTTGTCATATAATATATAATATGTTAATAAAATTTATATATCTAATATGTAAATTGACTAAAATAGTTTGATAAATTTAAATAGTGGCTAATCAAAATCTATTTGAAATTTTTTTAATAAGAGTCTGGTATGTTAATGTCTGGGAAATAATACATGCTATTGTGAAAGTATATTACAGTAAAGAATAATTGCACTTAAAAATTTAGTAAATAATATGATTAAAGTGAGATAAGAAAATAAGATTGGCAGATCAAATAAGAAAAGAAAATATTTACTGGTTTCATATATATTGTATATGTAACCAAACTAGAAATATAGTTCAAAATTTCCAATATGAAAAGGCTAAGTAACAGGATAAAGGAGGGGCAGGAATTTATCAGAATATTATAAAAAGAAATCATTTTTCTTTAGTGAGCAAAGTTTTGTTTTTACAAAGGAAGCTACATGATGTTGTCCAGCTATACATGATTGTGTTTTCTACTGGAAACTCTTTTTTATGGCTGAATCTATGTCTGCAACTGAAAATGTGTATGATGCTCATAGGAAAAATGTTGCAACTTGCTAACAGGATGTAATTCTAACTTTAGTGTGAACTTTTGAATGTGAACCATCACATGCAACATCTAATGTGCAGTTACCAGAAAATCTCCCATTCTAGATGAGTGATATGCAAGCTGGCCAATGGACTTTGTCAGTTCATGCCATGCAACTCATCTCTCATGTTTTGTAATTCATCTGATGGACTGTGCCTAAATTATGAACTAAGTAAATATGAACAATACAATAAGGGTATGGGATTCATTGCAATAGGTTAGTAAATTTGTGTTTAAATTACTATATTACAAATAATAATAATGATAACAATGAAAGAAAATAATAAGATAGTTTATCATTAGATACATTATATATATATAATATGTACTTTATAATTCTATATTTGTGTTTACATATATTATTATTATTATTATTATTATTATTATTATTATTATTATTATTATTATTATTATTATTATTATTATTATTATTATTATTATTATTATTATTATTATTATTATTATTATTATTATTATTATTATTATTATTATTATTATTATTATTATTATTATTATTATTATTATTATTATTATTATTATTATTATTATTATTATTATTATTATTATTATTATTATTATTATTATTATTATTATTATTATTATTATTATTATTATTATTATTATTATTTAGTCATCACATAATTTAATGAAAGTAGATTCAATCTACCCTGAAGGATGGAATAGATGCTAGATTATTAATGTCAAGGTTTAAATTAAGTGTCTTTTTTTGATATGATATTTTCTAAATAAACTCTGAGGGAGAAAGATTTGTTAATTTTACCAAATACCATCTTCTAATGTGCACTCAGCTCACCTTTGGGGTGACAAAAAATTATTTACTGATGATAAATATAAATCACATTAATATCTACATCTAAATTAAATTTGTTTGTTTGCTTGTGATTATCTTTTTATCTGATATCACTTTGCCTGGATTGGCATTCTTGGTTAAAATGGACAGATCACATATATCTTTCAGTAATGTCCTTTTATTTCAATACTTATATATATATATATATATATATATATATATATATATATATATATATATATATAGTTTATTTAGAACCAGAATTCATGTTTGCCTAATAATAGATTGTAATTGGTCTTAAGTGAGGAGAAAGAAGTTGTTTGTGTAAGGATTTAAATAATGATCGACTCACTTCATTACATTTTCTTAAAGTACAGCTTTAATAACCATAGGGATAAACTAATTTTGCAGATTCTATGTGCACTTTTATTTATTTATTTAATTAATTATATATACTATCTACTAAACATTGTCAATGTATTATTTTTTCAATACATTTAAGGTGGTAATACAAACCAATTTTATTCAGGGTGTGAGTTCATGTACATAAATGACCGGTTTATTGTGGTATGTATAATTGCTGCCTACTCATCATTAGTCATGTTATGTATATGCCAACTTTTAGCACCACAGTATATATACTTGATATTCATCCATGAGTCCCTTAAGATTGATTTTTCTCTTCAACATCGCTGAAAAATATTTAGTACTTGAAAAGACATCTGGTCAGTTTCAATCAAATTATCAGACCAATACTATGCAAATCCATATACTGATAAATCAACAATATATGTTTATTTATATAATTAACAAGCACAGTATCTTCAGTTTGTGAAACAGACTTATATAATATTACTTATTAGCAGACAAACATATCTTTTAGTGTTATTCATAGACTCATGACAAACTACTTAATAAATAATTTAAATTCCAGTATATCTCTAATTCAATGCATTATCAGATTTAGCAATATACATTACATCTTTAACTGGTTTTTATTAACTGATGCACTACATGCAATGCCAATTTTCTGAAAGAGATATTTATGATCAAATTATTTTTGAAAACAAAAGAAAGCTGAATTAAGGCTCCATTTTGAGTTTTTATATTAATAAACATACCATCAAACCAAAGATAGCATACCAATTTTAATTTCTCTAATAAATGGCTTTATACTTACGACCCTCACATTAATATGCATCAGTATAAGTGATTTTATACTTAGTATTATTAACAATCTCTTTAAAATATATAGGACATTTATGATTTTTTTTTCAATTTCAAATACAATTTATCAATGCGAGGCTATGAATCAATTTCTTTTTAACTATAATCACTTTATCTTTCTATTTAAATCTATTACAAATCAACCATATATACCTAAATGTTAAACTATTGCTAAAACCAATGTTTACTAAATCGTTAATATAATTCTTAATATTCTGCTTCTTATCTACCTTAAATTAAAGTTCATATAAAAAAAATAAATCCTAAAAGCTTATAGTTTAAAAGAAAGTATAATAATGGATATATAAATCTCTTTACATTTAATAGTTTTGCAATAATTTTATAATCAAATTGATTTATATTTATATACGTACTTACAACTAACTATTTTAAATATTGTGAATCATTTTCATATTTCATTCCCACTATAAACCACAATTAGCATTCTAACATTTAACCAAATATTCAAGTAAATCTTTACATCATATAGAAACACATCTTTCATGATACTTATATATAAATAACATTGCAATTTTTATCTAAAATTGACTATTCACTGCATATTCAATCTGAAGATTGTCTATCTTAATATAAATCTGAGCACTTATTGTATATATGTATAGAGATTATAATTTGAACCAACAGATGAGTGCTGGTTTAGCATGAAATACGTATATTGGTGATTATTTATCATTTAGACATGTATGTGATCAAGTGTATCAGTAGTATGAGATAGTGTGGAGAGTTGAGGATCGTGTAAAAGTCTGAGCTCAAAATACCCTATATATTACATTGTTTGTACATGTATATATATAGCCTGTATGTTAGATATTAAATCATTGTTATTATAAATTATCTGATTCAAAATTAAACTCATTAGTCATAATAAAATTCATTTAATATGATTTCCATTCACTATAACATATTATTATTGATATTTGACTTGTAATTACTTATTGTAATTCTCAGTAACACTATCTTAATAATAATTACACATAAGAAATAACTTACAGATTCTTTTCATTCGTATATATCTAATAATATCTACAACATATTTTTTTTTACTTATTTCACCTTATTCAATGCATTTCTGAATTCAAATTAAACTTAATGACTAATTTAAATAATCTCACAAATCTAGCAATTATTTAGCCACAAATTAAAAAGTTTTATAAAGATTAAGTTCTCTAAACCAATCAAACAAATGTAGTACTATAGGGGCTGCACAACCTTTATATATATATATATATATATGTGTGTGTGTGTGTGTGTGTGTGGTTTGAAATTTTGGATATTAATTAAATATTACACTGTGAACTTTTTATCAGTTAATTACCACAATTTTGTAATATTCATTAAAAGTGAACTTGTTTGTTATTATTTATATTACATATAAATTGCCTATTGACTATCAAATCACCTCAAATACTAAAAAATATTCAGTTATGCCCTCTATAAAATAATCATTTAGAAACCTCATCTCCAAACATATAATTCAAAAAGGTACCTCTTTGAACTATAGGCTGCAAAGATAATAAATATTGGAACATGGTTTAATTCAAACAGAAAGCATGAAATTACATAAGTAATGATCTTTACCTGCTCCAAAACAATTGTATTTACTATGCTTACACAGAAGGTATAGTCTAAATTTTTTTAATGCTTGAGGTGATTTGATATTTGATATTTATTTCAGATAGTAATATGCACACAAAATACTTATTAAGGATATTATGTTTACTATTTGTCAATATTACCATCTATAAACTTTGATAATGACTCCTGAATACTGCCAGCACTTGATGTATCAATCCATATATCATACACTGAGCACAAATCAGCAATTTCTTCCAACATACATTTTCAAAGTTATAATTTCATAATTGTAAATAAATCTCATAATACAAAGTACAAAATTTACTTGGTAAAAAAAATATAATCAGAGTTTTTAAAAGTGTATTAAATGTACATCAAATGGATATATTTTTAATATAGAGAAATAAAAATAGCATGCAAAACATAGTTGGATACATTGAAAACTATGTAATTCAGAAGAAGAAAAATATATGCATAGTGTAAAGAGAAGTAATATTATATAATATCTTTAAAAATATCTTTAAAAGATATAGAAATAGGTAGTTTAAAGTCAGTTTCTAGTTATGTAAATACATTTTCAATTTGTAAGTAACTTCAGATGGAATAATGAAGAGATATCATTTGTTGTCATTTTCTTTTAATAACTTATTATATACAAAAATAAGTTAATAATAATATTCTACTTTAAAACATATATTTAAAAATAAGTTTTATAAAATAAAATTCTTAATATACTTTATAATATAAGATTAAAATAATGCCCAAAATTGATACACAAGCATGTGAATTTATAAGTGCCAAAGTTGCTTAAAAAAAGGTGTTTATTTGCTGTGCTAGCTAATTATATGGATGAGAGAACATTTTTACAGTTTGTTTCTTATTTTAGTCTTTAAATAATAAAAAACTTACATATTTATTTACAAAACTATATTAAATTGATGGTGGTTCAGGTTTTTTTAGATGTATCTAAAATAAAATCTATGATTGTTAGTAAATTTTCATTTACATGGAAAACTCTAGCTGTGCAAACTTAAATATCAGGCATAGGAGGTAAACAAAAACTACTGAAAAAATGTCACAATATAACAAAATTATTTTGTTAAATAATAATCATTAACTCTCACTCAATATTTTAAACAGTGGAGAAATGGTGCAATTTTGGAGGTCAGATCTAGTTCAGCTTATAAAGCATTGTAGACAAACAAACACTGTTGGAAACTTGCCACATTTAAATATATATATTGGTAGACAATAATTGCTCATTTTTCTTTACATCAATACAGTGTTAGTGAGGAAAAATCTGCAGCTTAGGAACGACAGATTGTGGTTTGATTCTGTCATTTCTGATGGTCTAACTGCTTAGGCAATTTCACTCAATTAACTATTGGATTTTTTTTTTTCCATTTCTCATTGAACGACAAAATTTTTTTTCTTCTTTACTTTGCTCATGGCTTACCTTTTATCCTAGTAATTTTACATTTTACAATCATTCAAACTGGAAATATACATTTCTTTTTTTTTTTTTTCAAAATTTCTTTTCACTTTATATAGTCAAAATTTATTTTAGTATATTGAATATGTTTTCTTCTTGCTTGCACAACTTTAATTATATTAAAATTGCATATAGTAATTTGAGCTCAAATATATCTATTTTTTTAATTTATTTTGAAATCACAAACATATTTTTTTTTTTTTATAGAATGTATTTTTTATGATAACCTAATGTTTTATTTTCGAATCAATTCTTCACGTTTGAGAAGTGTAAATTAATTTAAATGGATAGTGGTCTTTTTAGAATAATATATATATATAGGCAATGGTCTTTTATGTATAACATTTAATATATCTGCTATATTCTCAGCCATTTATTTTATTTCATTTTTATTGTAATTTGTCTTAACTTATATTAACAGGTATAAATAAGTATACTTTAGATTTTTTTTTTCAAATTTATTTTTATTAACTACTAAACGAAGATAAATCTGATAAACATTATTTTTATCGACACTTATTTCTCTTTAAACTGACAAAAATGGAAAGTAAAATGTATTCAATATGATATTTTTCCCCAAAGTCGTTTTTGCTTCTTTAAATAAAATGTTTATAAATATTAAGTATGAAAAAGTGTAGAATAATAAATATTTTGTTATAGACGTATTATTATTACCTATAAGACATTGGATAAATTATTATTATTATTATTATTATTATTATTATTATTATTATTATTATTATTATTATTATTATTATTATTATTATTATTATTATTATTATTATTATTATTATTATTATTATTTTAAATTATTGATAATAAATAATTTCAAATAATATATATTAAACTGAGTTATCTTAATTTAAATCTTCCATTTATGTTATGCTATGGTAAGTATGATATACTTAAAATAGTTATATAAGAATCATAACTTTTTTCAATACTCTATATAATGGTTTTTGACAATTTTTTAATTGATTGAGAAGTAGAATTTTCACAAACCTGTTGTGTTTTCCTTAAATAGAATGTAAGAATATCTAAATAGCAAAGTTAATTGAAATATGTTTCTGTTCAGAAATTAATATTCTTTTATATGCCTTACTTATTGAACCTAAATATTATTACATCTGCAATTTTAAAATATGTTACTTAGGTCACATATAGTTGTTCATCGTGCTAGGTATTTTTTTAAAACATCTACCAGTTATAAGGACTTAATAAGGAATTCTTTATAGAACTGTTAAAGATGGCAATTTATCTTAATTTTGCATTTCTATTTATTTTCTTGATGAATTTAAAAAGTTTTAGATCATTTGTTTCAACATCAAATTCCACCAATAATTGTGTAGCTTTAAAAACAAAAACATTATCTTATTCTACATATCTGATTTACAAAATATAACCTATTGTGTGATGTTTACAATATTTTATATATAAATATATGGACGAGAGAAGCCATTTGTTTGTTATATTGAGCATAGTACACAGATCTTGAAGCTTTACATATTTATTTAAGTATCAAAATTCAATATATTTGTATCTCTGAATTTCTGAACTAACACATTTATTTTGTATTAAAGGATACATGTTTTGGATATAAAATTAAAATGGATTAAAGTTTTTATAGAAATTCATATAACATTTCAGAACTCCTGATGACATGTTGAGTACAGCATTTTTAAATTGCAAATATTATACAAACAGTTATAAAAAAGAATGTATTTATATTTTATACCTTTCAATATTAGACAGATCTCTTATCTGCAAAAAATGCACCAAGTAAAACTAGGCTTTTAATTTTATTTACATGGATTCATCTTCATTATAAAATTTTTAGTTTGGAATCTATGATTCTATCAATGTAAACTTTTCAAGTAAATACAAAGTTGAAAATGTTTATAAATATTTTTACTTGACCAGTAAAAACTGTATGAATTGTGCCATTTATGCAAATTGAAAATTGCAATATAATAGAGCTTTATATTTAGTGGATAATTCCAGTCATCTAAAAATAAAATCATAACTAGAATATAAAACATTTTACTGGATATTTGGAATTATTCCTTGTTTGTTGTGATACAAAAACAAGTCATCTGAATAACATCTTGTCCAGTGAATTTAATCTGAAGTATTGTTAAAAGATAAAATGTGTTTTCTAGTAAAGAGATAAAGTTATCTTTTTGTGTGTGTATATTACTTAAGGGCAAAATTAATTCACATCATAATAAGCTCTTTTTTTCCCATATGTCATAGCATCGGCCGGGATGTGAACACACAACCGTCTGCAACCAACTACTTGCTTGCAAGGTGGCTGTGATGATTTCTTGGCTAACAACGCTTGACTTTTTGTGATTAGAGTAATAATTTGCAACCATTATTGTTCATATTTTTCTATTTGAATAAAATTATCTCAAAAATAAGACAGAAATGATATCATTTTTAATGGCTTAAGTGAGTTATATGATAAAGTAATGTGAATTAGTTAATTAAATTAATAAAAGTGGGATCTGAAAAAATATCATTGGATTATAAAATTATATATATTATTAATAGATGAAATGATTTATTTTATTTTTGTATACAGTTGACTTTATTTGATGATATATTCATTTTAACGATTCATTTAGATTTGAATAGAGTTATTTAATTTTATGAGATAAATAGTTCATTATATGGGTTTACAAAAGAGTTAAGATTGTGATTTAAATTTTAAAACATAATATCCTAGTTTTAAAACTATTAGAACATTTTTTTTTTGGAATATATGAACTGAGGATATCTTATCTCTGAAATATAAACATGCTACTATTGTTTCAATGTATAAAATTAAATGGCAAGCAGTATTATATTCATTATCATAGAATAACATTGTCATTTATAATAGCAAAAGTACTTTCAAAAATGTGTTATTAAATTGAGTGTTACAATTACAATAAAAATAAAAAAGTGTTATATTAAATAATGTATAGATATGATTTTTTTGTTGTAATAATAATAAAAGAAATATTTCAGTAAAAGAAAGTAAGTAATTTGTGTATTATTTTTTATCAATTTGATCAAGTGATTTCACTAGGCTAATTCAAATAATTTGCTTCACTATTAACAAACCATTAATGGTGTATAGAAATATATTAATATTATAAATTTTTTCCATGCCATGTGTGACTTAATCTAATGGAAGAATGGTGAACTATAAAGCTTAAGTTCTATGACTTTCAACTCAATTTTCAGTGCTTGTATAATTTTGAGCAATAAACCATTCAAATATTATTTATATTATTTGCTTGAAACTAGTATGAAATCAAAATATTATTTGTGAAATATTTATGATGAAGTCACAGGTAAAAACAGCATCTTTGTTTTTTATTTTTACAGCAATTGTACTTTAAATCATGTTCATTATATGTTTTTAACAGTACCTAATGGCTATTTGAATTAATTTTCCCTTTTTTTTTTTTTTAATAAATTTAATTTATATTCTTCATTATATTTTTATAACTTTTAAATTATTTTTTCAAAATAGTTTAAAAAAAAAAAACATTTTTTTAAAAATAATATCTCAACTTTATAAATATAGAAAAATAAATAAAGTCAAATACATATAATCCGAACAATATTTGTCATTACTTCACATATGGAAAAAAAAAATATTATTTGGGATGAAGTCAAATTTATTTGAACTTTATTTTTAATACCAAAATATATTTTTAAAAAATTCTTAAAGCACAAGATTGTTTTAAAACTTAAAGTTTCACTTATAATTATTTAAAAATAATTGCTGCCATGTTTTAGGAACGATCCTTTTTCAACAGTTACATTTTCCTTCTTTACATTATTGCATTGTATTTTTTAAAACAAATATTGTTGAACTTAAATTTATTTTAAATACTTTATCCTCATCAAAAAATAAATACTTTCCAGTTATTTTGCAAATATAATTACAAATATAGCGAAGTGTGAAAAATATACGACTTTCATTTTTAAAATTTGAATAAAATTTTTATATAATTGAAAAGACCACTTTGAAAATTAAAAAAAAAAGCCAAACATTAAACTTCTCTTTTTAAGTTCCCTGTATAATATTAACACTAAGAGAGTTTTTTTTAAAAAATTAATAAATGAATAACTATTTAATTTTCAGTTTTTTTCATCAAATGATGCCAATTAGACAAACGAATGTGACAGATAGTTACAACAATATAAATTTAAGATAAAGCCCAATACACTGTTTAATATCCAACAGTAAAATATATAACAAATAAAACAAATTAAAGGTTTTCATAAAGTAAAAATCTATATTCAATATGAATTAAGGATCTTTGGATATACTTGAAACTACCATATCCTTATATATTCTTAAAACACATAAATAAGACCAATATGAAAATGTAAATTACCACTAATTAAATTTTATGCTGATCCATCTTGCAATAATTGGCTCATCACATTTTTTGCTTATATCTTTATCATTTATTCAGTATGTCCTAAAATTAAATTATTACAATGGGATATTCAAGTCTCAACCTTTGAACACGCATATCTCTGACACAATTCATAAAAATAAATAAATTAATGATTATTTTTAGAAACGGTATATTCTTACAGATTAAATGTTTCATCTGTTTTAACACATAACTCTATCTGTGCTAACTTTAAAATTGCTTCAGTACATGTATATCAATAGAAACATCGCTATATATGTATCAGCATACTTATATATGCGAGAACAGACTGTGATATATTATCGGTTTATGTATATTACAGCTTATCTGTATTTGAAATGTAGATCTTTTTTTAAAATTACAGATGTATTATTTTAAAATGTTAATTCATTAGTTTCATTGAGAATTGCATATGTATATAATCCACTTAGTACCAGCATACACATATAATGAAATGCTGCTTAAAAGATTGCTAATTTTCCAGATTTAAATTAAAATATTGTCTCTGAAAAAACAATGCTATGCACCTGGTTTTTCTAAATTTATAATTTTGCAATATTTTCAAAATATAAACTTTGTCAATAACAAAAACTATTTTAGATCCCTTTGGGAATCAAATGGCTAAACCAAGCTAAATTTACTTGAGTTGAAATATTAAACAATTGTTGAGTCAATTTTACAAATTGAAAATTAAACTGTAAACAAGTGTTAATGGATTCATCCGGCTGTGAATGAAGTTTGTAAACAAATAATATAGGATTCAAAAATCAGCATAAATAGTCTATAATTTAACACTTTAAAAAATACTCTGTAAATTTATGTGTGTGGATAGGTGAATTTACACCCATTTTAATTTTATAATGCTGTTTAGGAGGGCTGTGGATTTGCTATTTCTTTCTACAAGGAACAGTCATCTCCAATGCCATGCTACATGCCATGACAATGTATGATCATCATCATTGGGATAGAGAGTTCCAGCAGAGAAGACTTTACCATCAAGCAACATATCCAAGGAAGTGACATTAAGCATACATCCAAGTGCCTGAGGTCCAAGCTGAAGAAGAAGATTGGTAATAATTCTTCATGACTATAGAGTTCTTAATTTAATCTTTAAACTAAATTAAATCTTAAGCTAGCTACTATAAATCTGTGAACGTTCATTCTTGATTATTAATTTCTTTTAAATTAAATTATTTCTCAAATTAAACTGTAAACTTACCTGAATCTCAAGAATGTAACTTCATTTCTTTAACTTGTAATAACACTATTCAGTTATTATTTTGAATTCTCTATAAACTGTGGTCATCCTTATAACTATTGTTTTAATAATTTCATTTTTGTTTATTTAATATATATTATGATATGCCAACATTTTGAGGCAGCGAATAATTATTTTAGTAAACCTTTAAGGAGAGATCATTATTAAGAAGTCCAGTGTAATTTAACATTGCTTTTTGACTTAGGTAAATTGGTGCTTCAAAATCTTATTCTAATAGATAACTGATCACTACATGCTCATCATCATTATGTTATTGATATTATAGTTTTTAAGTTTTGCATAACAAATTATTAAACTTATGATTTGATCTATTAGTTAGAAGTAAGGTGATTAAACAATTCAAAATACAGCAAAACTCTCCATATAGTAGTGCCATCTTGTGCTAACAAGAGCAATCAATGGATGCCAGAAGGCTTGTGCATAAAATACATATCTAGTGCCTACTCATCCAATATCCCCAGACTAGTTTCTGGCTTGTGGCCTTCATCAGTGAGGAGCCTTGGATTGGAGAGCACTGCACCTAGATCTTAGGATCTAATGCAACCCTCCAGCACCCACCTTTTAACTCTATTTAACTACAAAACTATGAGATTGAAATTGAGATAGTGATCATGTGAAGTAAGGTGATATTTAAAGTATATTTTTAAATTTTATTAAGGTCATTAAATATGCTTTTCCTCCCTAATTTAATCGCATATATATATATATATATATATGGAGATTCAATATATTAACTAGATTAATGATTTAATTAGCCCTTTTACTTACCACGATTACTATATGCTAATCTAAGAACTGGATTGAGTTAGTTGTAGCAGATAAAAACTATCTGTTTAGGCACATTAGTTAATTAATTCTATATATACATATTTGTATTACAATGTTTTGTGTGTTCATACTAAGAACCCATTGGTGTACTGACATCTTGCTATGACTTGACAGGCTAGCAGTGAATGCTGCTCCCAAATTCCTCTGTTTGGGTTAGAGAACCAAACATGTTAGTGAGTTTAAGGACAGGACACTTGAGTAGCCTATCCGAGTTCACTGAACCATAAAGATTCTTATTTAATTGTAGCAAGCTGTTCGGTCTTAGGGCACTCAGTATTTGATATTGAAGTCCGTGAACAATTACTCATTTCCACTATGATTTTATTATAGTATTTTATTAACACCATAGCCTCCAGATGCAAACTGAGAGGTAACCAGTTTTTCTTCTCCTTATTATTAATGCATCAGCATTAGTCTGAAACCGTAATCTAGGTTACCAAAATGAATCTGTATGTTGAGCTTATTGAATTGCTCATTTGTAATTTATTTAGAACAATCAGCTTAATACCATAAATAAAAAAAACACCCTGGCTAATGTTTTAGCTTACAATATTGGTAAACTTAAGAATAGATTTGGCATGTCCAAATATAATAGGCATGGTTTATTAACTACAAACACTTGTATAAATTAAGTTAAAATTCTCAAAATAAGATCACTGTATTAAATTCATCTCATCATTTCTGTAATGCCTGTGTGTGTTAATTATATATGTATCTTAACCTAAGTAATCAGTGTTCTTTCTTTTACTTGAATTATTATTTAATCATTTATTTTAATAAATTTATATAAAAGTATCAGCTATTGCACATCACTATCCAACTCCAAATCCTCCAAATTCATTAGTATTAATATGTGTAATATGCATTCTTTTAGTTAAGTCTTAGTGTGTTAACTAGGTTATTTAGTTCTTAATTAAATATAAATTATTAAATTTCCCTGAGTCTCATGTTTTTTTCTTCGCTCAGTCAGCTTGCTGAAGAATCGAGACTGAGTGTAACTTCATAAATGTCATTCATAGGGTGTTAAATCACTATGTTCTGGTGAGTTGAAGTTTGGCCAGATTCAAGGTCTTTCCACCTAATCTCAATCAGCTTGGGTGTATTTTACCCGGACTCTGGATTTTGTTATGTGAATGTACAAATATGACTATTATGTTATGAAACTACAAATTATCATATACTGCACCCCCTCATGTAAACTTTAAGCCAGTCAATGATAATAAATTGTTTTTTATTATGCATAAAGCCATGATATTGTTAATCCAATTTTATTTCTTTGTTTAAATATATATTAAATGTTTAAATATGTTTTATGCAAATTTAAAAAGGATAAACGGCCATGCTGACCTAGATTTTTTCAGTCAAAATGAAAGTGAATTAACAAAACAATGTATTGATGTTTAATTAAAAAATAAATTATAGTTTATATCAGGGCTAGTAGTAATAAGACAATTTGTAGTTTAATGAACTATTAATAATAATCATTAATATATTTATATGAAATAGATGAGGCCAAAAATATAGGTGCAGAATGTTTCACACTTATAGTTCAAATTCAAATAAGATATATTAGTGATTAAATATTTAATTATAACGATTAGAAACAAACTATAATTTGGATATTATTTACTTCTACATTTGTAGTATGCTTATTGTTGTATTCATCTTGATGATTTAAAGAATAAAAATTTGCAAAATATGTTTAGGAATTAATGTTTCAAAAGATATGAAATATATATATATTATCTATTTTTGTTTTGAATGTTAATCAGTTTGAGAATATAATTTGGTTTAAAATTTTTATAGATTTTTTTTTAAGAAGAAAGACGGGATGAATGACTTTTATTTAGGAACCAATGCTTTAATCTGCTGTCTTTAATTTTAACAAATAAGATTGGATATTCCATCATAATGATAAACTTCATTCTAGTTGTGCAATGTATGTAGAAGTAATTTTCTGGCAAAATTTTACATGGAAATATGATGTAAACCCATCATTACTAACATATACAAATATTGAATTATTTTTACTTAAAAATTATCTGTATCATTGTCAAAATATAAAAAAATTGAAAACAATGACGTGAGTAATAATAAAGCAATTATTTTATAAATATATTTCGTTAAATGTTCATTCAATGAAAATAATTGATAGATTCCAGAAAAAAGTATTTAATCTTCAACTTGAATATAGGTTTTATGGATATAACACATTTTTTATATCATAAAATTTATTTTAAAAACATCTAGAATATCTACAGTTTACTTTTATTATAATAATAAATTTCAATAACAATTAAAAGTTTCAGAATTAAAAAACCACAATTGCAGCATAAAAATTAAAAACAGGACACAAAATGTCAAATAAATAGATCAGAGACAAACTTTGTGTAAGATAATAGGAATGCTTGAATAGACCACAAGTTAATTTCTTCTAGTTATCTCAAAACTCATTTTTAACTTTTGTTTTACACTTTTATTTAATTTATTCTGTTTTTTAGTCTATCTTTTTACATAAATTATATAACTCAGTTTTTATTTAGTTTTTATTTTCTGCTTTAGTTGATATTTTCTATTATACATTAGATTTGTTTTGGCGTTTATGAACAACTTTAGCTAACAAATTGTGAAAATTTAAAATGTTTAATTTTATAAAGAATTCACTTAAAATATATGCAATTTCATTCAATCTTTTTTTTTAAAATTTAATTTAAATATATTAAAGTAAATAAATAAATAAATACTCTTTTTCACACAAATGCACTAAAAAATAGAGCCTTTTTTAGTTTTCACATTATTCATAGTATTGTGTTATCAAAAATAAGAGCATAGGTATATTAATTTGTGTGCTTTTATGACAAATATTAAGATAAATGAAAAATCTACAAAATAAGAAACTTATGAGTGAAAGTGTAATGCTTGATAGTAAAAGAAAAACATGACTATACTATAATTCACCTTTTCTGCTTTTGAAAGAAGTATATAAACCAAGAAATCTATAGCCTTTTATTTTCTTCTTTTCATTTTAAAATGATTAATGAAATCAATTAAATGCTTGTTTATATTTATTATAAATATACATTTAAAGAAAGCGTTGTTAGCCGAGAGGTCATCGCAGCGGCCTTACAAGCAAGTAGTTGGTTGCAGACGGTTGTGGGTTCGCTTCCTGGCCAATGCTATGACATATGAGAAAAAAATATATGCCTATTTATTTTAACAATGCAGGAGTTTTACCAGAATGCAGTAAATTATGATAAATCCATAAAGGTACAGCAGGAGGAGGTTTATTTAAAACCGTTTGCAAAAAATTCTTCACTATCAGTATAATTAATATCGATATAATATCAACAATTATAAATATAGGATATTTGAACTCAGACTTTCAAGTACCCATCAACTATCCACACTATCTCAGACCACTAATACACATGACCACACACATGTAGAAAAAATAAATCATCACCAATATATGCATTTCATGCTTAAGCAGCACTCATCAATTGGTCCAGCTTATCATCTCCCACACACATATATATATAATCACTCCTCAATTTATATTAAGATAGCAAATCTTCATACTTTAATGGACAGACTTTAATCTACTCAAATCTCCAACTCTTCAGTCAGCCATACCATTGAAAATCTGATGATGGGAAGCCCAAATCCCATGCTGATGCCAATATTGTTGTCATTCCCATGTTGATGCCAAGTCACTCTGACCCCCTCCCCCATGTATAAGATCATATCCATTTAAATACATAGAAGAGGGAAGGGCAGAATACAGGCTTAATTTGTAAATATTTGAAATACAGGCATTCTTCATATACCTGGAGCCAAATTTTAAATATAAGGGATTTGAACTTGGACTTTCAAGTACCCATCAACTATCCACGCTATGTCATAACACTAATATACATGACCACACATATATAAAAAAGATAAATAATCACCAATACATGTATTTCATGCTAAACCAGCACTCATCAGTTGGTCCAGATTATCATCTCCCACACACATATATAATCAGTGTTCAGTTTATATTAAGATAGCAAATCTTCTTACTTTAATGGGCAGGCTTCAATCTATTCCAACCACCAACTCTTCAGCCATTTATACCATTAAAAATCTGATGATGAAAAGCCCAAATCCCATTCCTCTTCTATGTATTTAAATGGATAAGGACCTATACATGAGGGGTCAGAGTAATTTGAGGTCAACATGAGCATGGCAATAATATTGGCATCAGCATGAGATTTGGGCTTTTCATCATCAGATTTTTAATGGTATGGATGGTTGAAGAGTTGGGGGTTGGAGCAGATTGAAGCCTGTCCATTAAAGTATAAATGATTTGCTATCTTAATATAAACTGAACACTGATTGTATATGTGTGTGGAAGATGATAATCTGGATCAACTGATGAGTGCTGGTTTAGCATAAAATAATATATTGTTGATTATTTATACATGTGTGTGGTTATGTGTATTAGTGGTATGAGATAATGTGGATAGTTGATGGGGACTTGAAAGTCTGAGTTCAAATCCCCTATATGTACAATTAGACTCCAGGTATATGAAGAATGCCTATATTTCAAATATTTATCAACAATTATATAAGTTGAGAGAGAAAAAAACTATTATACATGATAATGTACATTAATATCATGAACTGAATCTCATCATAATGTATATTAATAATTTAGTTATGTTTTAATTCAAATTGGAACTATCTATCTTATTTAAGAATGAAGTCGCCTAATAATCTGTAGAGAATAAGATAAATCTTTCAATGGTGAGTTTTTTGCATTGCCAATATAGAATTATTAGCTCCACTCATTACAAAATCTCTATGAGGATTTGAAATATTAAAAGAGGATGTTTTTCCTGAATTATTGCTATTATGAAATAACAGCAAATCCAGTTAACTGCACCAATTTCATTATAAGGTAAATTTTAACATTTCTTCCTGAATGTTAGCATGACAGTAATCAAATATATAAATCAATACATGTGCTAGATGAACTATAAATATAATTTTGGATCTAATAACATATTTGCAAATAAAATCTGGTTATACACTGCATAATAATTATATTAACAAAATGCCTCATGGCTCCCAGAAAATTGATATCATAAATCAAATAACACCATTATTTTTTATTTTTTAAACCATTTGGCATCAGCTCTAATATTGGAATTGTTTTATTGCACCAATAAACTTTTATTCACATTTAATTTTATATAATCAACTACAACCTTTCCCAAATAACATTATTCAGGTAGTATTTAGGATATAATTCAACGCCCTAATTTTCCTGATATCATATAAAATAAATTCACTTTTGCATTGCGTCTATCATAAACCTATTATTTTCTTATGTAATGCAGCTTTTATTGTTTTATTTGTAAGTGTGAAATGTAAAATAATCATAATTATTACATTTAATGATTTTAATTCGAAGGGTATTTATTTTTAGAACATAAATTTATGTTAATTATTTTTCTTTGGCAAAATGTTTAAAAACTTTTATGTAGAGAATTTAATGATTTTAATAAAAAGTAAGAATGATACTGGTTTTTTTTTTTAAAAAATAAAACAAATGCACTAATTATGATTTATGATGAAATTAAACTTATCTATAAGAGACAAATAAACTCTAAATAAATTCAACTTAATGCCTAAAATTTAATGTCAAACTGAAAAAGTATGGATTAATGTAAGAAAGTTGACATGTGTTTGATTATTTAAAATAGCCTTTCCATAGACAACAAAGCAAACCATATAATATTAGATGGTTAAATTGATATGTAATTATACTCATCTAGTAGAGGGATGTCAAAGACTACAATGAAAAATGAGATGTTTTAAACATAAAGTGAAGACACGACCATAGCATAAATACTCATTTGGCTACTCGGTAGAGATGTTATATATTTATGAATACTAAGCTTATGTTTCAAATACTTAATTATATATATATATATCTTAGACAATAAAGCTATTAAGGAATATACATTTCCCAATACGGTCCAACTATGAACTTTATTGTATTGATATTAAGATATCAGACCACACAGAAAGATAGAAATCCATCTTTTACTTATTATTGTGTTCATAACAGATTGAACTTTAGGTAGACTTATGACTGTTATTATGTGATTACATTTATAAAATTACTTAGATTTGAGCAAAATCAAGATTATTAACTAAGTCATAATTGATGTAATTGAGATTTGAAAATAACTATTGATTAGTGTACTTTCAAAACAGGTTACCCTTACATGATTACTGGAATTAAATAATCTTCTATGAACACTTTAAATTAAACATAGTAATGTATAGTAAACAAAGGGAGTAAATCACTCTCCATAGGCTTTAACTTGAAACACACTCTAAATGTTCTATTCTTGATCCTTTTTTCAACATTTAGAGTCCTTTAAAGTCATAGCCTGAGAGAGGTTACCCCCTTTGCTTACATAAACTCCTGTGAATATAAACACCTCAATCTGGTAGTGTCAATTGTTTTATATAGATTAAGATATTATATATCAGATTGAAAGATGTAATCCTTCTTTTACGTACAGAGGTCATCTTGACAACATATTGAAAACTTGTGGTTTAGAAAGGATTGTGGCTTTATATCATGTGATTATGTATACATTTTTACTCATATGTATGCATATACATACATATACTTCTTTAAAACACAGTTTTAATTTAATTATCATTAAACAGCTATTACATTTACTCTTAATATTAATTACCTAATGTTTAGCATTAATGTTTTAAAAAGTAATAGCATTTATTAACAATTCATAATGCAAATCAGAGATAACTTGCTATTTTGAAAATGAAAAATTTTTCAGTAAAGTGATTTTAAATTAGTTTCACTAATCATCAAGTGATATTTTTTGCATAATTAAATTATCAAAATAGTTATTCGAATAAAGCTAAATATTATTTCGCAAAGTATGATAAAACATAGATAAACAATTTTATAAAAATAAATGACTTTTTATAATTTAATTAATTTTTACCAAAGTAATAGAATTCAATGAATATAAAACGCAAACGAAACGTATTCAAGTCACACAGCATTTAAAATAAATTCTTCAAACGATTTCTAATCATTCGGTTTGTTTATTGGCTTTCAAAAAATTAGCTTGTTTAGTTATTTATTCAATTACAACATATATATAAGATAGATGAAGAATCTTATGGGTAAATTGGTTAACACATTTGTTTGCTATGAACACAATTAAAATTTCATAGTTCATAAAGAAATACTGAAACTTTGAATAGTCAAACAATAAGCATTTAATTATTGTTAAGTAATGTATATTTAACTATTATTAAATAAAAAGCGTAATGTAAAATAAAATCACAAAATCATCAAACAACTGTCCTGGTAAGTAATATCTTTCTTATACTTTTTCTGAACAAATAGATTCTGTAGAGAATTTTGTTCTATAATGAAATGTTTTCATATTATTTTACTGTTTACTTTAACATATAAGTGTCTCATCATTTTTGAAAATGTTTCAACTCTAATAATTAGATATTACAATTACTCTCATACATAAAAATAACATTTAAATTAAAAATACATTTAGTGAAATGTGTACCTGCTACTTGTGAAAATTCTATTCACCCATCATGTGGATTAAAAATAAAATATGGCATCCTTGTCTATATCAGACACTTGGATGGATGTAATGCTGACATTAAGAACATCTAAGAAATTTTACTAAAGCAGTTTAGTGTATTAATTGATCTAAGAACTGCTTTTGCAAAAAAATATATATATTAGTAATTAACATATCATAATATATTTAAAGAAATGTGTAAATAAATCATTTTTATATAGCGCAATGTTTGTAAACTGTAATATTTAAAACAGCATTATGCTGTTGCACATGCGCTTTGAAGATTTTAACTATAAATGAATGAATACTAATACTCAACCACATGATAAAGTCTTTGGAAAAGATTATGAGAATTGTATAGTGCATTAAATTTTGCACAATAATAAGTTATACATTTTGTTGTATTGCATCTAATGCTAGTCTAATGTACAATTGATTCTCAAAATCCATACAACACTGCTATCAATAAAAAATGATATGACTAAAGACTTTATAAGATGTTCATAACTTTTTCTATTGAGAAATCTTACTTTTCTACAAATACAACTCTCTACTTTACATACTTTAGAACAATCTATTATAGTTCACTTAATAATGAGCACCTCTTTCAATGTTATCTTTATCTGGATAAAGAATGTTACAATCTGATTTGTGAACATGAACAACTCTAAAAGATTTATATATATGAACCAGAGAAATAGGACATTTTTAGCAAAAATCCCCACAATTGACATTTTTGAGACTGAAAATTATGATCATGTATCAATAGCATGATCCATCAAAAAAATCACCAGCAAATAATTTGTTTACTTATGCCAAGAAAGCACATAAAAACAAATTCACAATGTACTAATGAAAATATTGCTATAATTTTACATTGAAAGAGCTGAAAAGTTTTTAGAAATGGAATCATCAGGAATATGGAATTTAGCATGTATATGGTATTTTTTTTAGTCCTATATTAAAAAAAAGCTTTGCAAATAAAAGTATTGTCAGAAAACAATGAAGTCTAACAATTTTGTATTATTTAATATTTTGCCACTATGTTCTAATTAAAAAATAATCACAAGTTATACATTTATATATTTTGTTAATATGACATTAAAACAGGTATGCGAGTAGTAGACAGAACCAACAATTCAATTTTTCAGACTCATATTGAGATTGTTTTTTACTTTACTTAGCTAACACTCATTCAGACACCTTTATGTCTTGAATTTACCTCCCTTTTTGTGAGCATTTACGTATTACTTGGTTTTGCAGTGTGATTGTTCCTGCTTTCATCTAAATTTGAATCAAGTTGGATAAGATTTGAAATTTGTTCTAATTCAAACCAGGTTTAGGATCTTTTAGCAATTGATGGAACAAGACTAATAATATTAATAATAAATAATAATAAATAGAGGGCGCTTTAAACCTTGGAGAGGATAATCTCATGGCGTTGGAAGCAAACGGAGCTAAGTTGAATTTGAATATTTTTAAAATTTGTTTTAGTTCTGTTTTTCTTTACGTGTGAGATTGATCGTTTGAGAGCAGTCAGATAAAAAACAATTATTGTGAATGAGAGTAAAATTGTGATTGAGAGAGTGAGTTATTTGAAAGATTGAAAATTTTTGTGTTTAACTGTCTGAAAGATTTTCGTTCGCCATTTTAGGTTAGAAGTTTGTTTTTTTTTTTAAAAAAAAAAGTTGTTCCTGTTGAATGTGTGATAGCATAAGGATATTTATAAAAAAGTTGTATCTAAGTTTAATTTGTTTTAGTTAAGTTTGTTACTGAAGGTTTTTTGAATTTAAAATAGGTATTTGGTTTGAGAAAAAAGGTAACGTTTGTTTGGGAGGCCTAACATTAGAAGACACGTAGGTATAGTTTTGATTAGGTTTGGGAAAAGTAAAAAAGTTTTATTTTTCTGTATAAGTGTGTTTGAAGACTAGGTGAGGTATTATAAAGAGGTATTTATAAAAAATGGTATGTAAGTTTAATTCGTTTTAGTTAAGTTTGTTACTGAGAGTTTTTTAAATTTTAAAATTGGTATTTATTTTGAGATAAAAGGCCTAACGTTAGTAAACACGTGGTTGTAGTTTGATCAAGCTTGGGAAAAAGTAAAAAAGTTTTTTTTATTTTTCAATATAAGGGTGTTTGAAGAATCAAATATAGAATAGGTGATTTGAAAAATAAGAATATGGATTCCATTTGTGTGGCACAATGTATATACCATCGACAGAAAGGAGTTAGACGAGCAGTAGTAGAGTGTACAGTGTGTGCTGAGATGTATCATTTGAAATGTTTGAATAAGAATAGAAAGGATGTAACAGTTTTCTGGATATGTAGTCAGTGTGTAAATGTGATTAAAGAGGTGAGAAAGTGGTTTTTAAGTGTACGTAGTCTAGAGAGAAAGTCAGAGGAGAGGGAGCAAAATGTAGTTAAGAAAGATAGGACAGATTATGGTTTTAGTGGAGTGTCAGAAAATATGGGTGAAGGAAGTAGTAATGCAATGGAGATGGTTAGACAGAGAATAAGTAAGATAGAGGAAGAAATGAAGGATGTAGAAGTAAAGTTAAAATTGTTAGAGATGAAGTGTGGGGAGATAAAGCAATTGAAAATGAAGGGCTTGAGGTATTAGCAGTAGTGGAAACTCATCTAAGAGAAGAAGAAGGACCTATTTTGGAAGAGGTAGTATGGCAGGGTATAAACAGAAAAGAAAAAAGGGATGGTGGTATAGGTGTTATATCGAAAAAAATTTAAATACTGTTAAATGTCAAGAACATTTGTGGTTTGAAATAAGGTTGGGTAGACAAGAATGGAAGGTGGCTGTAGTGTATATTGCCACTGGAGATAGTCAAACTGTAATGGAGTGGAACAATAGTATATATGAATGCCTAGTTAAGGATATACAGAGTTTTAAAGAAAAAGGGAAGAGAATAATGGTTATAGGGGATATGAATGGGCATATTGAAGAAATTGATGATGTAGATAATAAGAATGGTCAGTTTTTGAAGGAATTTTGTCAAAGAGTAAATTTGAGCATTGGGAATTTATCAAATGTACATGATGGACAATACACATAGTCTAGCAATAATGTATTTCACACAATAGATTATGTATTGGTAGAGAAAGAGGGAATGAATAAAATACGAAAAATTAAGGTGTTTGATAATGAAGAGAGAGTGTGTAATAGTGATCATAACTTTATTGTAATAGAAATGGTTAGTAATGTGATGGAGGATAGAAATAAAGGTAGAAATAATAGTGAAAGATGTGGGTGGAGAGTGAATGATAAGAATAAGTTGGAAGAGTATAAAATAAAAGTTGAAGAAATCATGGAGCAGTTGGATGGGGATGAGTATAAGGACTGGTGTGGTGAAGTAGAAAAAGTGGCAAATAGGGTTTTAGTCGAGAATATGAAAAAAAATAAAAATAATAAAAAAATGAGAGTTAGTAAAAGTCTAAAAGAGAGGAAAAAAGCATGCAGAGAATATAAGTGTGCTATTAAGAATAAAGAAAGTGAAAATGATATTAATGCTAAATGGGGAAAGTACTTGGAAAAGAAAAAGCTAGCTAAAATGGATAATTATAGAGAGTGGATGAAGTTAAATAATAAATTGTTGGAGGATATTAATAAAAGTGGAAGAGATGGGAGTAAAAAATTTTGGAATTACATTAAAAGGAGAAATGTAGGGGAAAGAGAGATAGTATTAATAGTTGATGAGGGAATAGAATGTAGCTCTAGAGGCAAGCTAGAGAAAATCTTAAATAGATATGTAATGGATATAGAAAAGATGTTAGATGTGAAGAAATTAGTGATAGAAAACATGAAAGCAGTTAGTAGTGGGAATATTAGGTTCACAAAAATTGAATTGAATGAGGCAGGAAAGAGATTGAAAAGTGGAAAGGCGAGAGGTTTAGATGGATGGGCAGCAGAGATGGTAATGAATTTAGGGCATAGAGCAAAAGCAAAGTTATCACGTTTTAATAAAATGGCACAGAAGACAGTTTTTTCAGGTAGTTGGAGTAATACAAGAATAAGATTATTATTTAAAGGAAAGGGTAAGGATCATAGAAAGTTAAATAATTATAGACCGATAACAGTAACATCAGTTTTATATAAAGTTTTCGCATATATGGTAGCTGGAAGAGTTGTAAAAATGGATGGAAGAGAATAATGTAGTGGGGGAAATGCAAGGAGGTTTTAGGTCAGATAGACGTATAGGAGATAGTTTGTTTCTAGTTACACAACTTATGGAGATGAGTAGGAATTCAGGTAGATCATTATATATGAGTTTTATAGATATAGAGAAAGCAGATGTTAGAGTAAATAGAAATAGATTTTGGGTAAGATTAGCCAATTTGGGAATGGATGAAGCTTTAGTAAATATTATTAAGAAATTATATGAAAATAATTATTATACTTACCAATTAGGGGATATAGAATCAGTTAAAGTTAAAAATGAAGTGGGATTAAGGCAAGGATGCCCTATGTCACCGATTTTGTTTTTGTTGTTTTTGAGTGAAATGGAAAAAGCAATAGAAAGACTAGGAAGAGGGGTAGAGATACCATTAATAGGTGGCAAAGGAGTATATACTTTGTCAGGTCTTTTTTTTGCAGATGATATCTTTTTATGTTCAGAAAAAAGAGAAGATATGGATATTATGTTGAGGACATGTGCAAGGGTGGGTAAAGAGATGGGGATTAAATTTAGTGAAGAAAAATCAAATATAATGATGGTTAATACTGGGAAAAGAGAGGATGTAGTTTTTTTATTGGGGGATATAAAGTTAAGTGTGGTGGATAGATATAGGTATTTGGGAATCATCTTATGTAATCAGGAAAATTGCTTGGTTGAATGGGAGAAAAAATTGGTAAATGAAGCAAAGAAAAGAAAAGGTTTGGTAAAGAAACTAACAGTATTTTCATATAATAAATATGATGTAGCTAGAATTGTATGGAAGGGAGTTGCAGTAGCAGGGTTAACATATGGTAATGATGCATTATGTGTTAGTAAAAGGATTTTAGATTATATAGAGAAAGTACAAAGGGAAGTAGGAAGACATGCATTAGATGCAGAGATGTGGACAGCAAAGGAGGCTATTCAAGGAGAAATGGGATGGTCAAGTTTCTATATGAGAGATGCAAAAAGCAAAATGAAAATGTTTGGTAGGTTGCAGTTTATGGATAGTAAAAGAATAGCCAAAATAGTGTTTAATTGGGTTATGAGTAAAGGGCAGGTAACAAGATGGGTGAGAAAGGTAATGTGGTATGCAAACGATTTGGATAAAGAATTTTTATCGGTATACTTGTATAAAAGATGGGATGATTGTGTTAGGAGGATTGTTGAGTGTTATAGTGGTAAGAAATGGGATAAAAGAATAGAAGTATTAATAAAAAATAGGGAGTTGGAGAGATGGAGAAGTAGTATGGAGGGTAAGAAGGGTTTAAATATATATAGAAGTAAACGGAATATTGGAAGTGAGTTAATTTATGATAATAGTAAGGAAAGTAGTTTATTGTTTAAGGCTCGAACGGGATCTTTAGCAACAAGAGAATATACATGTAAATGGAAAACTATGGGTGATTTAGCGTGCAAATTGTGTAAGGAATGTATAGAAAATATTAGGCATCTGTTGATTGAATGTAAATGCTTGAAAGCAGAAAGGGTACAGATAATGAAGTTATGGGAGAATAGGTATGAACAAAGTGACAATACAGAAAGTGAGTTAGTAGTTTTTATGCTGGGTTTGCGAAAAGATAAGGGGGATTTTGATTTAAAGGCCATAGAGTTGACAAAGATTATGTTGTGGAAATGGGATGGGGCAGAATATCTGGAGAATGGAAAATAAAGTGGCTAACAGGTTTATCTGGGCATAGTTGCTGAGATATTCTTGACTTCATTTAAGGAGAAGCCAAATACATCACATCACATCACAGATCAGGTAAAAACGTTCCACATTCAAACCATTAAAAAGCTATTAAAAACATCAGAAACAATATATATATATATAAAACATCAAAAGTTGTAATATTAATTTAATTGAAATCAATTAACAGAAAAAATAAGCAGAGTTTAATTGATAATTTTTGAATTGAAAACAAATATTACAAAATTACCAACGCATGCACGGAAGCTCAAAGGTCACATGACCTAATTAATGCCAGCAAAAACATCAATGAAAGCAAGAAAAAAGAAAAAATCAAGCCAACATTTCCAGAGATGGTCAAAGGAAAATAAAAAATAAATTTATTTATCCTAAAAAAAACTAAAAGTTAATTTAACTCATATATGAGCAACAAGATAAAAAAGTAATGCAACCACTTCTGAAAAGATCAATCCTAGATATAGGAAACCAACTGATAGTAACATAAATAATTTAGAAATTGGAAAACAGGAAAGTCTATAGGAAACCAACTGATAGTAACATAAATAATTTAGAAATTGGAAAACAGGAAAGTCTATAGGAAACCAAGTGATAGTAACATAAATAATTTAGAAATTGGAAAACAGGAAAGTCAAAATCCATCAGAAATTGTCTGGAATGAAGAAAAATTGAACATTACAACTGAATTGCTCAATAAATTCATAGTAAAACATCTATTGCAACATTCAAAAGATTTTTTTCCCAAGTCCATGGTGTTGCCAGCAACAGATGGCAACATATATAAATTTCCAAAGAGTAGCTGTATGAGGCAATTACATTAAATGGATTCTGGGACTCCATACAACAGATTACTGAACATCCCAATTACCGGTACCTAATACTGGAATTTTTTGAAATCTCACAAAGGGAGAGGTTTCAAAGAAAAGTCAAATCATTGGGTAACTTTGCACGGATCACCGTACATCAGAATTATCACAATACCATTTCAGGATTTATTAAGAACACCTACCTGACATACACAGAGCAAAAATTCTAAAAGATGATGGAACCATTTGGCAAGGTCATTATGTTCAAGACAGTATACCAGAAAGACACCCCAATACCAATTGTGAGTAACTCTTACGAGTTCAGAATAAAACTATATCCAGATACTGATCCAGATAATATACATCACTGTATAATGCCCAAACTACCAGAACTTAACCAAAAATCAAAACACACATGTTTCAAAACATTTCAACACTACCATGAAAACAAAATAAGAAATAACTATTGCCAAGGATAGCAGTTTACAAACCACACTAAAAATAATAACAACAATAAAGCAGAGATAATAAGTTTAGACTTTATAGATTTGTTCCCAGAAAAAAAAAAACTCCAAACCAAGGAACATGATTCAAAAACAAAACGGAAGCCAAATAAAAAATAAGTCAACAAGTAAAACAAATGCATATATGAAAGAATTTGACTGGGGGACAGATAAAATACACATATTATTATTAAGACAGCCATAGAAATTATGAAGGCACTGCTATGACCAAGTAGCCCTATCACAATAATGCAACTGACAAATCCAATCTAATGAGAAAGCATGGGAGACCTACCAGAAAGAATCTAGCAAAAAAATGAAGACAGATGATGATAATACTAATTCATCAATCATTGATAATATAAATGAAGACTCAAGTTCAATGGAAACAATTACAAATCTATTGGAAACCATCTAATAAACACTACATCACAAATTGAAGAAGCACAAAACTAACAAACTCTCAATATAAAAACCCCAAAACAATGATACAAAAGCAAACAAAACAGACCAAAAACAAACAGAAATAAAAAGTCAGAGAAAATATACAATGTAAATCTCCAAAGCAACCCCAACAAAGAATACAAACCAATTCCAGCTACATAGTTAATAAAAATTAAAATAACACTGAATGACAGAGGTATTAACTCAATAGCAAAAAATATACCAGCTTAACAAATGGATTAGCATCATACAACCACAAATACTAGAACTACTAGGAAAAAAAATTTACAATGGATCACAAATTAATCTAGCTACATACCTATATAATCAAGGTTTTCCCACCTACCAGACATATCATCACCTTCAGCCAGCACAGGCATACTCATAGTCTCAAATTGCAGCTTTTCAACTTTCAAAATTATTTACATTGACTCACATCTCCTAATCACTACATTCTATCATCAAATTACTACACTCAACATTATTTTTGTGTATGTACCACCAGGTCCTAACATAAAAGCACATATAATTCTCACAATACACTCCTAGCTTACAACCAGCCACAACATAACAATATTAATGGGGGATTTCAACTTAAGCTGTAAAAAACAATACAAAATGGTTACATCAATTAAACCTTCCACTCATGAGCACTCAAGGCTTTGTTGCAGCAGATTGAGTGTCATTCTACAATTGATGGTATGCCATCTTTGCTACTACATACTCACCTGATCAACTTCCAATTCAAGCCATGCCCATTTTCAGATCGTGTTGCACAAACTATTACCTCCAGGCAACATTTATTCATCTAGAAAAAAAGCAATCAGACTCCTACTTTCAACAACCACTAACAAATTCCTATTCTCAGAAACTTACATCATGCTAAATAAAATTAAATATACCTCACAAGATCCAATTCAAAAATTAAAGTCATTCATCAACATGACAAGATACTCACACTCACCCTCCCAATTAATGGCACTATGTAGCCGATCTCCACAAGAGAATCACCATCATCAGACTCATGCACAACACTCACCTATACAAAAACTAACAAAGCAATATCATGTTACATGTAAACAATTAAAAGAATAAATTTCCACAAAGAAAAGAAAAATATGCCTCACACAACATCACACATGGACTTGCAGATATATGTGATGGGTACTAGGTTATCCATCAACCAGAAAAGTGTCCATGGCAATTGAGATAAGTGGCATCATCTATGCAAGTTGTAATATGCTAGACACCATACACCAATATTTTAAGCAAAAGCTCCAAACATATAAATAATATAAATCAATCACCTATCAGTTTGGAATGCCTGAGACAGATAGGCCCTTTCAGATTCAACAATTTAATAAAAAGATTTTAAAAATTCCCAACACTTGCCACCCTGGTATTAATGGCATACCCATATTTGTCCTTTCATATTTGAGCCAATTTACCATGGAGTATCTTTGCAACCTTTCTATCCAATAGCAATAGTACCAATAGCAATAGTACCATTTGACAAAAAAACAACAGCCATTTCAAATCTCAACAATCTTTGACCCATTTTCATGGGTCCATTTGGGAATCAAATTATTGGAAATGGTAGTCAAAGATAAAATAGAAGCTACATACTGCCCTTGATATCAAACATGCAGTATGCAAAGAAGGAATCCTCCACCACACAGGCTGCACTTGTCATTTAAAATGATACCAAGTGCAGTGCAGCAAAATAAAAAGTATGCACCAATTGTAATTCAACTGTATATACAGGCAGCATTTGTTTGTGTTGCAATAGATGTTTTAATGGACATGCTTGTGAATACAGCAATTCTACCCACACTATTATACATCATTGCAAACCTCTTACTCAACATAGGTACATCTCAAGCTTAACAGTAGAAATTCAATAGCATTTACTCCTACACAATCAATGGATCCCCACTCAGTGCACTGCTGTTTAGCCTACATATAAATCCACTCTTAAAACAGATTGAAATTGAATTGCCATGAATACTAATACCCCAAACAGCCAAATGTATCTCCTGTATTGCATATATAGATGATGTGATAGTGTTTCTAACATCATGGAAAGAAATGCCAGTATTAGAAAGAATATTACAAAATTACACAGAAACACATAAACTGCAATTCAACCTAGTCAAAACATCAGCATGGTTCATCTATACTAACAAACCCTACACACAGCTATACCAAGAAAAACCTACTTCATTTCTTGGATTCCCATTTTACCTGGAAGCACATGGAATGAGACAAACTCTGCAAAATAAACTCAAACACAAAGCAACAAACTTAGCCACATCTTTAACAAATGCATTCTTATCTCTAAAAGTGCATCTATTTAACATACTCATAACAACAAGAATTGCATATTTCTCACTTATTGTCAACTTTACAAAAAATTTTACAGTGACCATATCTTCACTCTGTAACAAACTACTATGGGGTACAAAAACTGTAGCATCAATCAAACAATGCAGCCAACTAACTATATTGAATAGTCTGAGGCTACACCCAATGCATGTGTTCCATACACAAAAAACAATAAACCTATTGGCAAAGATCATTGTATGATTTCAGCAGCTACAAAGCCTCATCAATATAATCCCTACAGATCATCTACCCCCTACATATGGATATCTGAAGTCATTAGCACACTCAGCACAAGTCAATGTCGGAACTACAATACTTACATTTGACAACAAATACACATACTGGCAACATACGAGTTGATCAACCCAGACACAAACAACCAGACCTTAAGCCCAATTATAGAAGTAAATAATAAACAACTCCATAAAAACTTCAAAAAATGGTCAATGAAACCAAAGCTTTTTGACTTCTTGATCAAACTGAACCTGTTTGCACTACCAACTTACTATTTCTTATGATAATGTCATCTTTATAGGTCAATAGACCCTTTCTGCAACCTGTGCCATTCTGCTGAAGAAACACAACAACACATATTTTACAACTATACAGCACTAAATACTACACAAAACAATATGCTAAATCTATACAGAACAAGATAAACCATACAGCAGCTAACAATTTTTACACACAAAAAGGCAACTCCTACAGCAAGAGCAGCAATTTTGGTATTTTATGCATATTGATGCACACAATGTATCTTCAGCTTCAGAAATACTACCAGAAGGCATCTGGCAACATTATACCCCAAGCTGCAACAAATAAGGAGCAGAGATGCAAAGATATCTATGTGGCCACCTGGTCACTATTAAAATCACAAGCCAATTTATAGGAGCATGAAAAGCTAGCCATTATAAAGCACAAATTATTCAAACAAAATCTAAAAGGACAATATGAAATATGGATTTTCACACTACTGAACAAATGTATAAAACTTTATGACTAATAAACAAAGATGGTAACAGAATATTAATCAAATATTACAGGAGGGACACTAATGAACAACAAAATCAAAAATGAGAAACAGCCAAGTTCTAAAACAGTGTAATTCAATAAGTTTACTGGTGTAGACCCCCATCCAACACTTCTATACCAATGTACTCAAAAATTATCATGCCACTGTAATCAAAGCATAAGTATGTAGACTTTATGTAAACTTTATAGATAATAAAGAATATTATTGAAACATAATAATGAAGATGATAGTAATAATTCATTAAATAGAAAGTATTTACTTTAAGCTACAGAAAATAAAAGATTAAAAGCTTCTTAAAATCTCATAATATTTCATTTGGAAATACTGTGTCTTCTGTAAAGAGATAGTTGGGGAAGCTTTTGAGCTGAAACAAATCATTTAATTAAGGGAGTGTTATGTATAAATATTTTAAATATGCTTTATCAAATTACTTATAGCCCTTTATCATTATTTTTACAATGCTGATGCAAAATGGAGAGTACTGGTTACAACAAATAATGGTTAAAAACTTCTGCATTTCATGCAGCCTATAAATGCTCTTCACAGAAGTTAATTTAACATATAAAATTATATAAGAATGAATTTGGGAGGGAAAAGGCATTTAAAATTACACTTATATTATAAACATTTCATTTTATTTCTATACATAGGCATCAATTTTGATTTGTACCCTATAGTTATTCCACAAAAAAGTAAACAATGATTATCATTAAGATTATATTATTTAGGTTTATACAAAAGACAGAATATAATCAATCTAGAATATATATGTATATACAAATGTGTGTATATAAAGATTAGGACAGAATGCAAAACAGACTTTAACATTCATCATACAGATACATAAACTAAAATATTCATATTTTTAAATTAAAAAGGGACTCCTTAAATCAATATTTCAAAGTGATAGATTAATTCTGCTACTATACCATTATTAAACAAAGTCAACATTTTTTATTTTTTTATAATATTAACAGCTATGGCAAACTATGAATAACTGAACTAGTAACAAAAAATAATAGAGAAAAACAGCTGTATAAAATCAATAAAGTCTTTTGGAAGAGAAAAAAAAATCGTTGCTATCTTGAGCACTTCCATCAAGAAACCGTAAGTAACATTTTATTCTAATTTTATATAAGTACATACGGACATTTAACATTCAATTGTATACATATACTTTATGAATATATGTATGTTTGAACGATGTGTTATAATTTTTATTATTGTCATTGTTTACAAATATTATGTGACATTCAAATGAAATAAATATAACAGTATATAGTACATAATAATGATGTGGCGTCATTAAAATCTGTGACGTAGGTCTAAACTGAGATTCTGTAATCAACGACTAGCAAACAATTATCAACTTCGTCATAATACCCTATTTTCTAGTTACCTATTTTCTAGTTACATGCATATATTTTCAGGCAAAAACGTTAATGTAAATACGTACTTAAGAATAATAATTTATCATAATGTTAATAAAATTTTATAAATAATATAAAATTAGCCAGCTTGCATCCTTTATTTTTTATTGTTCCATCTGGTAAGAGTTTTTGAAACTGTTCAACCTTTCTGTTTGTATAATATTTTTATCTTATACTAAAACTCAAAACATAGGTGATTTCATTTTAATGTAAAGATATAAATGAATAATATTCTAAATTATTATACATGATCATTTTTAATATTTAAAAATTAATCTGTAAAAACAACAATGTGCCATAAATGTCATGCAAAAGTTTGTGTTAACATTTTTTTCTAAAAACAACGAATTCTTGTTTGTTGTGATTTTTTTTTTTGACATTAAACAGAAAAGGTAAGTTTACGATAGTATTATACAATTCTGCTTTAATTAAGATCTGATATTTTTTTTTATACAAAAATTGCAATATTTTAAAAGGTTTTAACACCAAGTCAATTTTGACAGAAAATGATTCAATACCATTTATTTTTTTATATTTATGGTCAAGTTTATTATCTTTTATTTTAAAAATAAAACATTTTGTTTCAAAGATATATAGATGACTCTCTAATTTGTGCAGTTGAAAATATTATAATTCAAATTCATCAAGAACTAGCATAGATGTTTTCTTTAATTTGAGTGATCTAAAAAGAAGATAAACACAAAATATAAAATGTATGGATATAGACATGCAAAGGCAGAATATTTTGAACTATGAAATGGTGCTAAAGTTCATGAACATCAGATGAATTATCCATCCAAAATCTTCTATTGGACCATAAGTATTGAGATCTTAAAGATTTTCTCTACAAAAATTTAAAATTATGTAAATTTGAATCAGATTGGAGAAACAATATAGACATGTGCACTAAAGATCTAAAAAATTTGGGTTATAATCTTGAAAAAATTAACTTTGTGATAGAAAAATTATACAGCAAAATAAGACACCCAGTACAATCCTGTTCTAATTAAAGAAAAATTGACTAGCCTCTCATGTGTGTCAAGAATATCCCAGAAAGTAAAAAATATATGTGCAGAAACATAGAAATTTCTGATCATCTCATTTATAAACAAACTATTGAATAATTCTAAAGACAAAATAACTAGGTAGGCTGCATACCAAATGATTTATAAATTCAATTGCAAAAATACTAATCACTCAAATGCATATTATGGTGAAATAAGAGCAAACCTATTCATAAGACTAATACAACCCAACTACTTGTATGTAGGGTAAAAAGAAGCAACAATACTCTTCAATATTTTCAGATCATGAGCTGAAATCAGGTCATGAATTTGATCCCTCTAAAGCAGGTATAGTATGTACTGATAGAGATGATAAAAAAAATTAAGGAGACATAGACTATAGCCAAAGACAAATGTATTATAAATAAAAAGAAGTCAGCATTTCTTTGTCTAAAAAAAATGGCCACTCTAACAATATTTACATAAATTTGAATAAAAATAAGAAATTTAACTTTCTGTAAATCTTTCAAACAAGAAGCAAGTATATATAACAATAAAATTAGCAAGATTAATTTATATAACTATGATTGTGGTACTTGAAGTATTAAAAGTGCTTATCTTGAATAAAAATATTTTAAATTAATATATGGCTTTTCTGGATTAAATGTTTTAACAATTATTTAAAATGAAAAATAAAACATAAATAAATAAATTAAAAGATTACCTGTATGTAAAAATAATCAAAAATACATTTATAAACCAGCAAAAAAATCATATTAAATTAGATTTCAAAATCTTCCCATGAAAACAAGAACAGAACAAAGTTAATACTTTCTGGGCATGTTCTTCTGTCAAAAAAAAAAGAAAATAGCTGCAGCCAATAAAATCCTGACTTCTTCAGATTTTTTTCCAACTTTAACATCAAGAAAAATGTTACATTAATATGTATTTTTAAAAAATGTGTGGGTCATTATCATTTAGGACAATGTTAGTGGCATGATGCAAAATTACATAACAATAGCACTTTTTCTGAGAAAACATTCAATAATTTTCAATGAAAGTGAGAGTTTAGAAATTAATGCAACATCATACATGATATTTGTAACTTAATAATTTTTTATATATTTACCAAGTTTATTTAATAAATTTGGCTGATAGAAAAGTTATTTTTAATAATAATAATAATAATAATAATAATAATAATAATAATAATAATAATAATAATAATAATAATAATAATAATAATAATAATAATAATGTTTATTTTGTTTTACATCAAAAATAAAAAAGAAATTATTTGATTATTAATATTATATATTTAAAATGACATTGAAATATTTAAATTATTTACATATGAAAAAAAAAATTAATTAATAAAGAAATTAAAAATTTTAAATAAGCAAAAATTATTTATCATTGTCACCATGTGTAAAGATCTCAATATAATTCAATAAATTTGGCATGAATACATACATATTTTACATTGTTTATTATGTCAAAATTTACATTTTAAAATCATATATCTTCAAAACAGAAATACACAATATATATTTAAAGTCACAACATTTTTTATCATTATTCTGTGTTTTCTAAGATGCCATTTTTGTCTTTAATACTACTTCTCTTTACCCTCTGACAATTTGACAGATTTAATTATTCTTTTTTGTGAAAGGTAGTATTATGCCATTATTCTATATTAGAATATAACAAATTGACTTGATTTGAGAGAAAATTACATTTATAAAACAAATAAATTCTAAAAAATCATATTTTAGTTTTGCAAATATTAAAAAATAAGCTCTAACAGAAACAAAATTGGTTTCATTATTCAATGATCAAGAAGAGCAGATTGCTTTTATAAAATCAATGACTGTTTCTTATTAACATTTAACTTGTAGATTGTGTTCAGTGCCAATTTTCATGTGTGACTTTAAATCACTCTCAAAACATTTGTTTTTACATTATTTGGCCAATTTTGCAGTTATTTTATCAAGAAAAATGTACTGCATGATAATTCCACTTTTATAATTATTTTACAACTAATAAATCAATAATATTTAAATTTAAAGTTATAACAGTAAGATAAGGCCTGCCTTCAAGGTGCTGATTGGTTGTTTCTCATTCTCAGCAAAAAGGAGCACTAATCAACAATTTTGACAGTACTAAGTTATTTGTTTTGATTTTCAAAATGAAAATGTATGTTTTAGAGTATTTTTTACATGTTTATTATTTTCATAAAATATGTGTGAAAATATGATTATTTTAGCAGAATAGTTCAGATTTGAATAAAAATTATTTGCTTTTGTATGAAAGTAAATTGAAAAAGAAATCAAAGACATAGGTTGCATTTTGTAATAGGTTGAGAAAAGTACATTTTATGTTGTCTGCTATAAATTATTTATCAATTGTAAATAAAAATGTATTTTTGAAAAAACTTTCATGTACTTCAAGAATCTGACAAATTATTAATTTGTTTTTAGAAACTAAACTAATACAAGTATAATTTTAAAAGTCAAATATATTTTTATTGCTATTTCTGTAATTGTCCAATCAAAAGTGTACAACTTTAATTCACTTGGCAAATAGGTTGTTTTCAAGTTAATATGATGTGGAAAAAGTTAATTTTAAAATATGAATAAATAAATATCAATACCTATCCAATTGAGCTTTTTTTAAATTTAATATTTTCTAACAGATGCCAGTGATGACATGTTAGCAATGTCTTTGAAAAGGCATGTTTTTCAGAATCCTGTAATTTGTTTTGATAACATTATTCAAGAACATAATATTTTGTATTTTTAAAATTAAAATATACTTGTATAACATAAATGTGTAATTAAGTATAGTTTTGATTTTTAATAATTATTACATAATTAATGTGCAATAATAATCATGAAACTTTAGTAAAATATACAAAAAAAATTATCATTTAAAAAAAAAAAGTTGTCTTATAAAAAATATGAAAACTGATAACAAAAAGAGAATCCCCTCAAATATTTCAAGGCATATCTAAACATCTTTGAAGTCACTGCATTTTTAATTATACTGACATCAGGTTTCATTTCCAAAATGTGTCAATAAGGAAGGTTATGTTTATTTTGCAAAACATTTTTTTAAATAAGATCAGTATATCATAACTCAAAAGTATAAAAAGCAAAATAACCTTGAAATACTCCTTAGAAGAAAATAGTATTTCTATATCCTTTCAAAAAATAACAATAAAAGATGGGAGGGGGTATTCATCATTTTAGAGGCAACAGTTACTTTTCTAAGACTGGTTTTGTTTGTTGAACATTGTAAAAATAGAAAGGCAGCAAATTACCACCTAAATAATTGGATATGTAAGTGGACTAAAATCATATGCTTGCTTATAAATCGTCAGACGTGATTGTTCTATCCACATTCATAGTCAACTTTTAAAAATGACAATTGATTGTACTAACTCATATTCTGCACCACCTAAATTTGATATATAAAAAATGTGTAAATATTTATTATTGGAAAGTAAAGTGAGTTATGATTACATAAATGTCATTACATTCTTCATAATAAATAAATAATTGCAATAAAACCTAGCGTAGGGAAATGACATTCACTTAGATGCAATGAATCTAAGGTTTACATCATATTTTAACTTCATCACACCATTCAAGATGTGTCTGTGATTGTTGTGTTTGTATATGTACGTTATATGATAATGGCTGATTAAAGAAATCTATATAAGAAAAAAATAATTAAAAGGAGATATTTTACACAAAGACCTCATTTTCAGTAATCTAATAAAGTTGAATTAGTGTTTCAGTTTAAAAAAAAGAGTACAGTAATTTAAATTCAGTAGTTTCTGAAAAGTTACCACGGACTTATCCAGCTAATTTATTTTCTTTCATTTCAAAGCAGAAGTTTGTTTAATTAAAAATTAAAGTGGAAACAAACTTTTACTTTTAAAATAGAATTCGACTAATTACTATGCAGAACATAAGAAGAAAGATAAAGAACAGTAGTCTCTTAGCGGCGAAACTGATCTCCAAATTGATTATTCAATTAAGTAATCTAAAATGTGAAAATCTATGTACAGTAGTAGTTTAACCTGAGAACGGATTGAAAAAAAAAAAACGCAAGTGTTAAAAAAGTACTATTAGTTTATTTTATCAAATTAAATCAAAATAAATTTAGCGGTAAAGTCAACATCATTTTTTTTCTTAAATAACATTTAATTAAAATTTAAAAAAAGACGTTTGCAATCCTTTTTCATATTTCACCAAACTGAACATTTTCATTATATATTTATGTGTATATGTATATAGTCAATCACTTTATAACTAAACAAGCAAATCATGTCTTGCATTGGTGGTCGAGAGGTCAGCGCGACTGCCTTGCACTTGCCGGCAGTTGCCCGGGTTGCGGGTTCGCATCCCGGCCGATGCTATGACACTTAAAACAAACAAACAAGAAACTCATTTTATTAAACAAGGCAAAACTCTCCATACAGTAGTGCCACCCTGTGCTAACCAGAGTAATCAATGGATGCCAGAAGGATTGTGCATAAAATCCCCATCTAGTGCCTACTCATCCAATATTCCCAGACTAGTTTCTGGCTTGTGGCCTTCTTCAGTAAAAAGCCTTGGATCTGAGAGCCTTTTGGCATCCATTGATTACTCTGGTTGGCACAGTGTGGCACTACTGTATGGAGAGTTTTGCCTTGTTTAATAATAATTATGTGCTAGTATAAGAGATGGTGATCATGTGATGTTTAGTGGTTTAATCAAATCATTTTATATTTGATGGAAAATGGAAATATCCGTATTTTAGCTCCAGAGTAAAATAAAAATAGAAAACAGCTCAAATTTTCATCAGCCCGATAGTTGACAAGTCTAATAAATAAAGAACTCATCATTATTTGTCTATTTGAATGCTATAGGAGAAACTGTTATCCTGCAGTGATTTCTTTGAGGATTATCATACCTTTAAATACAAAAGCTTGATAGAATAAATTATACTTGAGAAAACAAAAAAGATAAAAATAAAAGTGGATTCCATTCAAACAAATGTTTATTATGTTAAAATAAGTAACAAAGACCTTGAACACCCTACCTTTAGATGACTTATGCATCTATTATCAATTATGAAATCATCAAAATTATTAACAGCTTGTGTAAACATATAAAATGGTGATCATGTGATGTTTTGATGGTTTTATACCATCATTAGCACTGAGAATATTTTCTGAATATCTAATTATGTTGGAGAGAATAGTACAATGTAAAGATAAAGGTTTTTGAATTAATTTACTAGCTGAATAAAGTAAAAGTATATATAAAATTGTTATTTTTATCATCACATTGGTGCTTGTGCATCACTTAATATTCACAGCTATACAATAAATAATCATTTTATGATAAATCTTAGCTATACAACTGCTAAAAACCTTCATATTACAGTAACTTTCAAATGCTTTAGAATTTACTATATCCAAAAAGCAAAAAATTAAAATTGCAAATTATGTTTAGTAAGTTTTCCAATGTTTGTTTACAATTGTATGATAAAATATTGTTTGTATTTTCTCTACTAATTTTCCCTAAACAGTAAGCTCAGTTGTCAAAACATTTTATGATAACAATTTCATACAAAAGTCATGTAATTATAATATTTTCCTCTAAAAAATTTTTATCTATTACCCTAAATTTATATTAAATTCTGTTAAAAATTTAATAAAAATACAAAATTAAAAAAGTGGTAAAAATAAATATTTTACTAATCTTATTAAGAATTATTAAAAACATGTAAAACAATTAATTGATGATTCATGGGTCATAATTTATTTCCATGGCAGGAAACTTTTTCAGTTACCTGACAATACAATTTTTTTTAAATAAAGCCTTTCAGTACTTTTAGGTATATTGGATGTTAGAGCTGCAATTGTGTTTTCATATTTGATGTTTTAGATGGTACAATGGTACTGTGAGTACTACTTTTCTATGCTGCTTTAAACTGTATGTATAATTGTTATTATGGTGTACAATGGCAGTTCTCTACTATGTAGCTTCCATTTTAATGTATTATTTTTTTAAAAAAATCATCATCATGTGAGCATTACACAAACCTACACAAACCTTTTGTGTGTGATTGACAGCACCTTCTATTTTTATGACAAAGCAATACAAAAGATGCTTTAGAAACTTGATTTGTGATTGGCAAATGCTTTATATTGTTTTACTCTGTGGCTAAATAAGACAAAAATGTGATTTTCAATAATTATTAATGATTATGATGCAATACTTTTGTAAAAAGGTTTATTATTATATTAACAGTGATTTTAACTAAAATTTTAATTTTTATTTAAATACATTTATATCAAAAGCTATTGGTGATTTAAATAATGCAATAAAATATATACATTGTCTATTAACAAGTTATATTTTTACATTTGTACAATGCATGCTTTTTTAGTCATTATCAAAGCAGAAAAATAAGTTTACAATTAATTTGTTTGCCAGATAATTATTATTTTTTTGTAAAATTATTAAATAGTTCTTTCTTAACCCTTCTGTATTCTGAGAGATTTTTTGTTATCATAAGATTTAAGCTTTCACTTTCACAAACTTTCACTTTAATATTAAACCATTATTATTTATCAAAATATAATAAATTTGATGTTTTGTTTAGAAATTAAATAAATTTTTAAAAATCACATTTGATTTTCACAATTATTTTAAAAATTAGATTTTAATCAAAACAACACTATCACATCAGCAAATTTCAGGTGGATAAAATTCAATTTGCAAAATGAAAGAAATTGTTTTTGTTTGATGTTTGTTTTAAAAATATGAATAAATTATTTAATATCTAGTAAATCTATCAATTTATAATTTACAAGTTTAATTTTTTTTTTCATAACTTTTATGATATTGGTAAATGTTATAATAGACTGCATTGCTATTTCTAGGCAAATGTATTTTCCATTAAACATTAAACAGAAGAATGTATTCTTTTATATTTGCAAATAAAACATTTCTGTAAAAAATAATATACACCTGGGTCTCGTTTTACATGATAGTTTCTCAGAAAACACATGCAAATGAAATCGTGCAAAAATAGACGTAACTTACATTGAAAATGGGGGGATGCAGTCTGTGATTTTTCAAAATTCATGTAAAAGCAAAGCACCAATGTAAAATTACTTTAAAATTTATGCAAAAAAAATAAGCAAATAAAATATGATTAATAAAAAGTTTCAAGCAAAATTTGTCTTACACATCCAGAATTTTTGAAGATTTTTTTTCCCCATTAAATTTATGAATTATAGCCTAAAACTAAAAAAAAAATGTTTTGATTAGTTTTGTTTATTTTTATTTATTAATCTTTTTATTTGCAAGTTAATATTTTATTTTTTAGATTGTATTTATTTTTTGAATTCATGCTTTCAATGTCATATTTTTCAGATTTATTAGAAAATGTTTACTTTGAACAGATATGGTTAATCTGCTACTTTCCATTGCTGTTTTATCATTATTGTAAGTGATATTAGTGCAGGATTTTGTAAAATTATAAATTATTTTTTTCTTAATAACTACAAGATATTTAAACTTAAATGTTATTTGAACTTATTAGGTTTTAACAAAAAAAATCATTGAAAATTTATTGAAGTCAAACAAGAAAAATAAAAAAATCATTATCTGTTATATTACTTTATGTATTTTTTATTTGTAAATAAATGTTCAATTTTATTATTTCAAAGAATAATTTCATTACATGAACTTATACTTTAGAAAAAATTGACTTACACATACACAATTTTTCAAGATTTATTTCCCATTAAATTTATGTATTTTAGCTTAAAACTGAAAATATTATTTTTATTTGATTAATTATTTTTGTTTATATTTATTTATTAATATTTTTTATTTGCAAAATAATATTTTATTCTTTAGTTTGTATTTATTTTTTGAATTTATGCTTTTAACATCATTATTTTTCAGGTTCATTAGAGAGTAAAAAAGCATTGTTGTTCTTCTATTTTATATTACTGTTTTATTATTATTGTAAGTGATATTGGGATAGGGGTATTCTTTTTAAAGTAGTTTCTGCAAGACTGTTTTTATTCATATATTTTAATTTTTAAAAAATGTTATGAACAGTCAGCTTAGATTTAACACAGTACTCCATTGTTTGTGCCAGAACAAATGGGAAGAAGGTGTTTAATTTTCTCTGTCTAGTTTTTACACAATGTTCTTGGAATAAAATAAATATAATATCTTGCTTGTTCATAAAATATTATTGATTATTTTTAAACAATAATTGACTGATTATTTAAAACAAAATGAATTGTCTTTCATTTTTAGAAGTAGAAGTTAATATACTTGATTATATCACAAATAAAAAAAAATCACATCTAAATTTATCATCAATTCCTCTAAGAATTTACACAGTATTTGATTTTTTTTAAAGAAATATTTGAATAATTATAATGCCAATAGCAGATTTCAAATCAGAATTTGATATATATATATATATATATATATATATATATATATATATATATATATATATCAGATATTTGATATATATATATATCACAAATTTACATTTAATCATTTTCATTTTTAAAAAATAATTTAAAATAAGAAAGTATTCATATATTTTTTGAGAATGTTTAGATAAATATATGGTGATATTTACAGACTTTTGTTCTTATTTACAAGTCTATTTTTAAATATTTTAAAATATCAAATGTGATTTGTAAAATATTACTCATTTATGAAATTAAATTAAAAAGAAATTAAGTCTAAGTTATTGCATTTTACAATAAAATACAGATTTTATACAGAAGTAAATAGTTGTACACTTTCAAAAATTTCACCAGGTAAAACAAAAAAAAAAGTCACAATCCAAGAGAGTTAACTTATCAGTTTTGCAGACCAATATTTTATCAGTTTGGAAGTCAAGAAATTGAATTTGTAATTTTTGCCTTTACTGAGAGATGTTGTGAACTTTTTTTTTCAAAGTGTAAAATTCACATATTTATTTTAAAATATTTTAATTTTTAAAAAACTCTGCAGATGTTAGAGAAATAGAAAAAGCAGGAATTTTAAAACATTGTAAGCTCCACAATGATGAGTACTTATTGTATTCTTGTCAATCCTGAACTTTGTGATAACTTTGAGATATTACATTGAGATACTATTTTGAATGACTAAACCCTTGAGTTTTTAAAAACTTTATGATCATTTTTACATAGTAATTGTGTGTGTGATACTTATTAGAAATTAAAAATATATGTTGTTACATATTTATTTCTACAAACATGTTTTATTTTTAAATATAAAAGATTATATTTTTCTGACTAATGGTTACCATGGAAATTGGATCACAGGAAATATGATCTTTCTACAAAATGTCAGAAAATATAGTGATATCATAAAAATTATTTAAAAAAATTAATAAGTTGAGAAATTTACTAGATATTAATAATTAATTAATCATTGAGATTTTAAAAACATTATAACAAAAAAAGATGTCATTCATTTTGCAAATTGAATTTGATCCACCTGAAAGTTAATGATGAAACAGTACTTTGTTTTAATTAAAATCTAATTTTTTAAATAATTCCAAATATCAAATGTGATTTTTTAAAATTTATTTAATTTCTAAACAAAAATATTTATCAAGTAAGGTTACATTTATTATATTCTGATAAATAATAATAGTTTAATATTGAAATAAATGTTGAATGCTTATAACAAGAAAAACAAAGAAATCTGTCAGAATAAAGAAGGAATTAATCATTTAAATCACCATATGTAATCTTGTTTCATTTAATGTTTATTTAGTTAAGACTGTTTGTATAAAAACAATAAATGTTCTGACATTTCATTTTAATTTTCATTTACGATTAGACTTGAAAAAAAATCCAATGTCAAATAGGCTGCATATTCACAAAAGCAAAATAATATTGATAACATAATATAAAAATGTGATAAATAAAATTTAAAATGTATATAGATCATGGTAATCCATTTATTCTTTATGTACTTGTATTCTTTTAATTTAGTGAGTAATGACTCAACAATTGGTAAACATACAATATGATTTTTTTTTAAAAAAACTGATACCTAAACTGCTTTTGTTATATCATATTTATACACAGTTTTGGTGTATTTTTTTTGATGCAATCCTAGTTCTTAATTGACCAATTTTGTTGTTGTTGTTTTTTTATTTTTTTATTTTTTTTGTAATGAAAAAAAACTGTACATTTCAACATTATAATTCACAAATTTCATTAAGACTTTTTGTAAAAATTTGTATGTGTTTAAATTGATAAGGCATTTTTGTCAAGGGGAAACTATAATTTTTATAGGTTCCAAAATAGTAAATTGAAATCATTTAAATAAAAGTTGCTTTTAATATAAAGTATTTTTTTGAAAGTTTCACTTTAATTTTCTATATGACAAAACTTTTTTTTTATTGTGTGTTGAATATATTTTGTATTTGTTACAAGGAAAATTATAATATGCATAATGAAAACTGTCTTTGTTTTCAATATGACAGAACCCCTATTATACAAATTATGTAAATAAATCATATATTTTGTTATTACAATTGCAATTATATCATCTAAATATTTTAATTACGTACCAAATAAATATTGTATAGTATTTAAATGTGACTATTTTTATACAACATAATATTGTTCTGAAGATATTAGTATCAGGCAATGCCAATAGTTTTCAAAATGACCACCATTTAAAAAAATTAGTAAACATTTTAAATATATATATAAAATACATATTTTGCGGGTTCATCCGTGTTAAAAACTTTTAATATTAATATACTGACGTTTCGATTTGGTCACACAAGCCATCCACAGAGTTATAAAAGGTAGAAAGATGGTTGTGGAGGCGCTACAATCACTGATTTGAATAAAATGTTAAAATTCCACCAATAGCAAAAAATGTTAAATTTAGGAATGTTTTTTAAAAAAATCTTTCCAAATAGGAGGAAGTTTACATGTATCATCTCACTTATTGATACAATCTGGCCTTTTAAGTATCTCAATGGCTTCTCTAATTTTGCATTGGTAGAGATTATCACATCTGGATATGATCCTGGTACTAGAAAAATCAATTTTATGATCTGAATCTATAGTATGGAGTGAGAGTGCTGATGATGATGAGTGTTGTTTAACTGCATTAGCATGCTCATCTCTCCTAACACTGATGCGATGATTACTCATACCTATGTAAGAAGCTTTACAATTTTTACATGAGATTTGATAGACACCATGAGATTCAAGAGGGATTGAATCCTTAGGCTTGGTTATTATATTGCTGATCTTTTGATGAGCAGAAAATGCTGTATCTATATTATAGCGTTTTAATATACGTCCAATACTGTCTGTAGTTCCTTTTACATATGGAACACAAATCCTAATAGCTGATTTATCATCTTTTTGTTTCCTATTTTGTCTATTTTGGGATTGAAATAAGGCCTTTTTTATAAATTTGTAATTATAACTATTTGCTAATAAAACACTATTAATATGATTTATTTCTTCTTTCAGATGTGTCTCATCTGAAAGGTTAATTGCTCTATTTAAAAGAGTTTTGGCTACAGAAATTATCTGAGTTGGGTGATGATGAGAATGGAAATGCAAATATCTGTCTGTGTGTGTATCCTTTCTGTAAATAGAAAAAGAAAAACTATTTGGTGTTCTGGTGACTAGAACATCAAGTAAAGGGAGTTTTCCATCAGACTCTGTCTCCATTGTAAATTTAATATGAGGATGCATATTATTTAAATGTAAGAAAAAATTATCTAATTTATTTTTTCCATGTTGCCATATGACAAAAGTGTCATCTATGTATCTGAGCTAAATGAGAGGTTTTAAAGATGATGATTCTAAAGCACGAGTTTCTATATATTCCATGAATAAATCAGCTATTACTCCTGAGATAGGTGAGCCCATAGGAGTACCAAAAACTTGTCTGTAATGCTGTCCATTGTATACAAAATATGTATTTAAGAGACAATGTTTAATTAAAGCAATAATATGGTCTGGTAAATTGCAACGTTGTGAGATTATATTTAAAGCTTCATCAATTGGAATGTTTGTAAACAAAGACACGACATCAAAACTGACCAGAATGTCATTAGCATTAATTTTTAAACTTTTTAAAACAGAAATAAAATGAAGAGAGTTTTTAATATATGATTTAATAGATGGGATTGTAGGTTTAATGAAATCTGATAAGAATCTGGCTAAAATATGAGTTGGAGAACCTATTGCACTTACTATTGGATGAAGGGGGGTATCTGGTTTGTGAATTTTTGGAAGTCCATAAAATTTTGGACAGACACAAGATTTTTCACGAGGAATTATTTTATTTTTTATCTCTGTTTCAATAGGTGATTTATTAATAATAGCTTTTGTTGTTTTTTCCAAATACGTAGTATGATCTCTTTTTGATAGTTTATAAGTTTTATCATTAAGCAGATCTAAAATTTTATTATGGTAAATGTCACGATCCATTATGACTGTGGCATTACCTTTATCAGCTGGAAGTACAACAATTGATTTGTCCGATTTTATATTATTTAATGCTTGTCTTTCTGTCTTTGAAATATTATTTTTAGGAAGCTTAGCTTTTTTAAAATATTACAAATCTCAGCTCTAGCCAAATCAGCCGATGTAGAATCAATTTTATCGAGAGCTGATTCAACATTACAAACAATTTTCTCAAAAGGTATCGGGAAGGTGTGAAAGCAAAATTGAAACCTTTTTCTAAAACCGAAATTTCATCTGTAGAGAGGGCTTTCCTAGATAAATTATAAACGGTTTTTTGATTTGGATACATAATGTTTGGGGATTGTGTTCTAATTAGCACTTTCAATTTTTTCTTTTGCTTTGCTGTTGCAAATTCCGAATCTTTAAACGATCTAAAACTTGCAATACGATCAAAACTAGTCCACAGTAAAGGATGTATTTTATTACTAAGGAATAAACCTAAATGTAGCAATACTTTATCAATTTTGTCAATTTTTCCGAGTTTCTTTAATAAAAGAGTTTAAAATAATATTGCTAGTTTTCCTTAGAATTTTACTAACATTATAATTGTTCTTGTGAAACACAATTTTACAGCAAGTGGGTATAACATTGTGATTTTTGCACGCTAATAAAAAAGATAAATTACAAAGTAACTTACATTTCTTAATCCACGTTCTTTCAAATATACGAAGCTGTTTAAAAATTTCCTCCCCATAGAGGTTAATAATGTTAAAACGAAGATTTGCACGGGTTAAATATATAAAATACATATTTTGCGGGTTCATCCAGTGTTAAAAACTTTTAATATTAATATACTGACATTTCGACTTGGTCACACAAGCCATCCACAGAGTTATAAAAGGTAGAAAGACGGTTGTAGAGGCGCTACAATCACTGATTTGAATAAAATGTTAAAATTCCACCAATAGCAAAAAATGTTAAAATTTAGGAATGTTTTTTAAAAAAATCTTTCCAAATAGGAGGAAGTTTACATGTATCATCTCGCTTATTGATACAATCTGGCCTTTTAAGTATCTCAATGGCTTCTCTAATTTTGCATTGGTAGAGATTATCACATCTGGATATGATCCTGGTACTAGAAAAATCAATTTTATGACCTGAATCTATAGTATGGAGTGAGAGTGCTGATGATGATGATACACATCTGAAAGAAGAAATAAATCATATTAATAGTGTTTTATTAGCAAATAGTTATAATTACAAATTTATAAAAAAAGCCTTATTTCAATCCCAAAATAGACAAAATAGGAAACAAAAAGATGATAAATCAGCTATTAGGATTTGTGTTCCATATGTAAAAGGAACTACAGACAGTATTGGACATATATTAAAACGCTATAATATAGATACAGCATTTTCTGCTCATCAAAAGATCAGCAATATAATAACCAAGCCTAAGGATTCAATCCCTCTTGAATCTCATGGTGTCTATCAAATCTCATGTAAAAATTGTAAAGCTTCTTACATAGGTATGAGTAATCGTCGCATCAGTGTTAGGAGAGATGAGCATGCTAATGCAGTTAAACAACACTCATCATCATCAGCACTCTCACTCCATACTATAGATTCAGGTCATAAAATTGATTTTTCTAGTACCAGGATCATATCCAGATGTGATAATCTCTACCAATGCAAAATTAGAGAAGCCATTGAGATACTTAAAAGGCCAGATTGTATCAATAAGCGAGATGATACATGTAAACTTCCTCCTATTTGGAAAGATTTTTTTAAAAAACATTCCTAAATTTAACATTTTTTGCTATTGGTGGAATTTTAACATTTTATTCAAATCAGTGATTGTAGCGCCTCTACAACCGTCTTTCTACCTTTTATAACTCTGTGGATGGCTTGTGTGACCAAGTCGAAACGTCAGTATATTAATATTAAAAGTTTTTAACATGGATGAACCCGCAAAATATGTATTTTATATATTTAACCTGTGCAAATCTTCGTTTTAACATTATTAACCTCTACGGGGAGGAAATTTTTAAACAGCTTCATATATTTGAAAGAACGTGGATTAAGAAATGTAAGTTACTTTGTAATTTATCTTTTTTATTAGCGTGCAAAAATCACAATGTTATACCCACTTGCTGTAAAATTGTGTTTCTCAAGAACAATTATAATGTTAGTAAAATTCTAAGGAAAACTAGCAATATTATTTTAAACTCTTTTATTAAAGAAACTCGGAAAAAATTGACGAAATTGATAAAGTATTGCTACATTTACGTTTATTCCTTAGTAATAAAATACATCCTTTACTGTGGACTAGTTTTGATCGTATTGCAAGTTTTAGATCGTTTAAAGATTCGGAATTTGTAACAGCAAAGCAAAAGAAAAAATTGCAAATGCTAATTAGAACACAATCGCCAAACATTATGTATCCAAATCAAAAAACCGTTTATAATTTATCTAGGAAAGCCCTCTCTACAGATGAAATTTCGGTTTTAGAAAAAGGTTTCAATTTTGCTTCAACACCTTCCCGAATACCTTTTGAGAAAATTGTTTGTAATGTTGAATCAGCTCTCGATAAAATTGATTCTACATCGGCTGATTTGGCTAGAGCTGAGATTTGTAATATTTTAAAAAAAGCTAAGCTTCCTAAAAATAATATTTCAAAGACAAAAAGACAAGCATTAAATAGTATAAAATCGGACAAATCAATTGTTGTACTTCCAGATGATAAAGGTAATGCCACAGTCGTAATGGATCGTGACATTTACCATAATAAAATTTTAGATCTGCTTAATGATAAAACTTATAAACTATCAAAAAGAGATCATACTACGTATTTGGAAAAAAACAACAAAAGCTATTATTAATAAATCACCTATTGAAACAGAGATAAAAAATAAAATAATTCCTCGTGAAAAATCTTGTGTCTGTCCAAAATTTTGTGGACGTCCAAAAATTCACAAACCAGATACCCCCCTTCATCCAATAGTAAGTGCAATAGGTTCTCCAACTCATATTTTAGCCAGATACTTATCGGATTTCATTAAACCTACAATCCCATCTATTAAATCATATATTAAAAACTCTCTTCATTTTATTTCTGTCTTAAAAAGTTTAAAAATTAATGCTAATGACATTCTGGTCAGTTTTGATGTCGTGTCTTTGTTTACAAACATTCCAATTGATGAAGCTTTAAATATAATCTCACAACATTGCAATTTACCAGACCATATTTTTGCTTTAATTAAACATTGTCTCTTAAATACGTATTTTGTATACAATGGACAGCATTACAGACAAGTTTTTGGTACTCCTATGGGCTCACCTATCTCAGGAGTAATAGCTGATTTATTCATGGAATATATAGAAACTCGTGCTTTAGAATCATCATCTTTAAAACCTCTCATTTGTCTCAGATACATAGATGACACTTTTGTCATATGGCAACATGGAAAAAATAAATTAGATAATTTTTTCTTACATTTAAATAATATGCATCCTCATATTAAATTTACAATGGAGACAGAGTCTGATGGAAAACTCCCTTTTCTTGATGTTCTAGTCACCAGAACACCAAATAGTTTATCTTTTTCTATTTACAGAAAGGATACACACACAGACAGATATTTGCATTTCCATTCTCATCATCACCCAACTCAGATAGTTTCTGTAGCCAAAACTCTTTTAAATAGAGCAATTAACCTTTCAGATGAGACACATCTGAAAGAAGAAATAAATCATATTAATAGTGTTTTATTAGCAAATAGTTATAATTACAAATTTATAAAAAAAGCCTTATTTCAAGCCCAAAATAGACAAAATAGGAAACAAAAAGATGATAAATCAGCTATTAGGATTTGTGTTCCATATGTAAAAGGAACTACAGACAGTATCGGACGTATATTAAAACGCTATAATATAGATACAGCATTTTCTGCTCATCAAAAGATCAGCAATATAATAACCAAGCCTAAGGATTCAATCCCTCTTGAATCTCATGCTGTCTATCAAATCTCATGTAAAAATTGTAAAGCTTCTTACATAGATATGAGTAATTGTTGCATCAGTGTTAGGAGAGATGAGCATGCTAATGCAGTTAAAGAACACTCATCATCATCAGCACTCTCACTCCATACTATAGATTCAGGTCATAAAATTGATTTTTCTAGTACCAGGATCATATCCAGATGTGATAATCTCTACCAATGCAAAATTAGAGAAGCCATTGAGATACTTAAAAGGCCAGATTGTATCAATAAGTGAGATGATACATGTAAACTTCCTCCTATTTGGAAAGATTTTTTTAAAAAACATTCCTAAATTTAACATTTTTTGCTATTGGTGGAATTTTAACATTTTATTCAAATCAGTGATTGTAGCGCCTCTACAACCATCTTTCTACCTTTTATAACTCTGTGGATGGCTTGTGTGACCAAGTCGAAACGTCAGTATATTAATATTAAAAGTTTTTAACACGGATGAACCCGCAAAATATGTATTTTATATATTTAACCCATGCAAATCTTCGTTTTAACATATATATATATATATATATATATATATATATATATATAACATTTATATATATAAAGTTTAATATACCATGTACTTGACTGTTAATCAAAATACAGTGAACAAATTGAAGATAATCTTATAGGAAATCCTTATCCAAAAGTATTCATATGGATGAGACAAAACTAATATTTCCACTTAAAATAATTATTTTAAAATATTATATAAATCAGTGTGTGTTAAGTTAGTTATTGTGTAATAAATAATACTATTAACTACAATAATTTGATATAGAAGCAACCATTAATCATCATCAATACAGATTTTCCATTTTTACTATTTTGTAACACAATTTATTGCAGCTAATAAATTGTATAGTGCAAGCTAAACTTACAATAAAGACTTATATCACTAAAATACAACATATATTTAATAATGAATTTGTTTCACCAGTTCTTCATAATTAATACACTATGCTTCAACATATAAAGGTGAAATTACTAAATTCTAAATCTTAATATTGGATAAGTGCTTTCAGAGCTTGTTTACTCCATATTTATAGCTTTATAGGTAGGCAGATAGAGTAATTCTGCAATTCTCTACTATTGCAAAGTTATACAATTTCATTTTCATTAGTTCTAGTATTCCATTGCTTTCTATTCTCTGAATTAGTCTGTTGAATTAAAAACTCTGTCTGTTTATTTTGAGTGAGTTCTAGTGATCATAATCTTAAAATATTTGTTCATATTTGAATATTTTACTTTTACATTTAAACCATTTCTTTATGTAATACATGGAATAATTTTAATTCTATTACATGTCAGCTTTCAAGCCATAGCAATTTAAAAAAAAGCATTTAAAAAAATGAAATAATTCTATAAATAATGTTCTTACTTATAATGAGGGATCATGAAATCACTGGATGTAATTTACTTATTCAAAAAGTTAGAAGAATATTAAGTACTTTAATTTTATGTTATTAAAAGAAGGATAGATTTAGAGATATTTATCATCTTATTTATTGTTACTAAAAGTTTAAAAATTATGTTATTTTCCATTGTGACATAAAAAAATGACTTTTATCCAGTACTTCTGGTTGCTAAATTTTTAAGAGTTATCTTTTTAAAAATAAATTGTTTTCAAAGATAGTCTTATATTAGTGATGAATCTTTTACAAAAATACTGCATCATAATTTTTTCTTTCCAAATCTACACTATTCATTTATCCCCAGATTAGAACACTTGACCAATCAGAAATTCTTATTTCTATTGATTTTTAGGCCCCCTTCCTCATAACATCATCATTGCTAATTACACAATAATGCCAATATAATGCTGACATCTGCAGATTTCTTTTTAACTATATTACAATTGCAGTTGTAGGAAAAAATGGAAGTTGCAAATCACCTCAAATTGTAATATAATATTATAGATAAACTGAAAATAACATAGAAAAAAGATAGTGTTTCCAGTGCTATTGTAACACCTAAAACATCAAAATCAACATGAAGCCTCCACAATGCTGGAACAGGATATTAACAGTATATTCTAGTATATCATTTATCATTATCTAACAAGACTAAGTATTATAATCTATAATGATTATATTTCTATCTACTTACTCTTCATTGGATAGATAATTTAATATTTGCATGTATACATAAATGCACATAATATAGTTCTACCTTGTGCCATAATTCATTTGTATATGCACCCAAATGAAGTTCATTTTACATATATATAAATATATATCTTCAGAATTAAAAAAATAAATTAAAAATTAAATGTTTATAAAATATTATTAATAAAAAACATATATATAATATTCGAAATGCCCTATATCTCTAATACTCCAGCCACACTCCCCATTTAAATTTTAAAAAAACAAACATGAATTTTAGCAATCCATTGAAACGGAAACCTCTTCAATGTTGAGTAGGATGATGTAATTTATATTAAAATTTAAGCTAATTTAAGTAAAAAATGTGAATGTAAAAAAACAAATATCTTGCATTGCAATTAAACAAACATGTTTAATTTTAAATATATTTACAAAGATATCTATGATAATTTCAAATCATTTATATAGATTTCAGCTTGTAGTATGCATTGTTTCTATTTCTTTTATATATATATAACAAATAAAAACAATAAACAACAGTAATTAATTATTATATATAGTCTTAATCTGCAGAAATATTTCAGTTAGTTCCTTAACCCTCCTCAACTGCCATTAAATTAAAAAACAAAACAGAAGCAAACATCACCATGAATCCCAAACGTTTTGTCTATTAATTATATTCATTTAATTTCTATTTAAAAATTGCCTTCTTATTTTTTCTTTTGTTATGGTTTCTCTCTTTATGAAGAATCATAACATTTTTAATGTCAGACAAATTTATATTTACATGTCCTTTCATAATCCAGAGAGAACTGTAAAATGTTAAGATTCTTCATGAAGAGAGAAACCATAATAAAAGAAAAATTAATGAGGCAATTTTAATAAATAGACATAAAATGAATATAATTAATAGACAAGTTGTTTATATTAAAATTTTGAATTCATGGAATTTGAGTGATAACTTTTTTTTTTCCATTTTGTTTTCTGAATTTAATGGCAGTTGAGAAGGGCTAAGAAATTAAATAAAAGTACTTCTGGGGATTGAAAGATTTATATATTATTTAATTATCATTATATTTATTATTTTTATTGTTATTACAATAGTTTTTAACAAATGGACATTTTATTAGTATATATATATATATATATAGTGAAAATAATAAATATATCAATTATATACTTTCATTTTACAGACAATAGAACAGGACGGGATACTGCTATTTAAAAAATATAAAGAAAATAAAAAAAAAAAAACATAATGCTAGCATTGGATATTTTACATTTAAAATTAAGTAGAAATATAAAGCAAATGTATAGATGTTATTTAGTTATAAAATATTATTTATAAACATTTTTATTTAAAAAATACTTTATAACCTTTTTAGTCAATAAATATTAATTATTAAGCACAAATAGTTCGTAATTAAAGTGAAAGGCTGAAACCTTCTGGCATGTGCATTTTCGAATGCGTATATGACAGCCAATCAGATGTAATGATGACTGTATAGGAAGCTCTCAAGTCACAACACAAGACAGAGATTTTATTGGAAAAAAGGTCAATGTAAGTTTTTTTCTCACATAAATTCATTTCTATTATCATGCAAATATAATTTTTTCACCTGAATATAAAAAAAAACATCTATCGAAAAAAAAAAAAGTATAGTAATATCACATGAGTGAAGCATAAGATTCAGCTATAATAGAAAGGATAATGATTGACTATCTATATTTTTCAGGGGATTTTTATGAGAACTTCAAACATATTTTATGTTTCAGTGGTGAAAAAATTAACATGATATTCATGAGTGACAGCAAACAACCAGTCTTAAAAATCCAATTTACATATTTATATAAATTAGAAATATAGTTATTATAAATAATTATTATAAACTAGATGAAACTAATTAGTGAATATTTAATATCTGTTTTTTTTATCTTTATTATTATTATTATTTTAATTTTGATTATAATAAATAATTGGAAATAATGAAGATTATTTGATTTTTCATAATAAAACATCATTGGGTATTTATCTTGATGTATTTTTTTCATAATTAATAATTTTTTGTGATATTTATATATTAAAAGGCTTTTGGGTATAGGTAAGTTAATAAACATATAAACATTTTAATTAAAGAAAATATTCCCTTGAGTCATTTCAGTGTAAAAGATATTAAATTAGAAATAATATAAATGTATTGAAATATATTTATTGAATTTTTATAAACTCTTAATATAAATTCAATCTTAAGTGAATGCAATATTATTCATTCTTCATTATTTAAATTTAAAAAAAAATAAAACGTAATTAAATTTAGTTGAAAAAGATTTATGTTTTTCTTTGTTAATTAATTTTTTTTCTTTTGTTTTTTACTATAATATATAAAATTTTATTTTATTTTTAAAATTACAAAATAAAATTTTAATTTATAATATAAAATATAAAACGTTCTTTAATACAGTAGATTTCATTAAGATATATAAAGATTACTGATTTATATTTGAAAAGTGTCCAAATTTCATGAATGTTGAGCTTTCTGAAAACATCGAAATAACAGGATTATAATAAAAGTTCTAAGAATAAAATCCATGTCGATACCAATGTTTAATCGTTCTCAAGTACTATGAAATGGTGAATTGGATGTAAGAAAAAAATATAATTCATGAAAATTAATGAACTTTTTTCTTTAACAAATAGATTACAACATGTTGTGTGGACATGTCCAATACATTATGATAATATGACAACAATATTTAACAATACATCAAAAGCTTTTGTAAGTAAACAGAAACAATTTCATTTTTCACAGAACTATTTATTCAAATATTTATATCAGTCAGTAAATGATTTCAATTGATGCTGAAATATTCTTTTAGAATTTTTAAAAAAGTCATATATCACATAATCTCATTTCTTTTAAGCTTGTAAAATATAAACAAAGAGCTTTGCTAATTGCTCAGCAAGCATTTTTCACGAAGCTTGTTGAGCAATTAACAGAGTTCTTTATTTATTCTTTTAGAATGGTTGGTACTAGTCAACTAATTTATATAATTCAGGCTAAGTCACTTTTGTTGTGCTTCGATAAAGATACAACCATATCAAAAGCCAGACTTAGCAAAGTAATAAATATTGTTTTAGACCCAAATTTATTACTATAATAATTCATAATTATCTACATACTCTTGTGGTATTTATTATATCTATAAATAATACCCCCCATTGCACAAATAACATATCAAAAATAAAAATAAAGCTCAAGAAAAATCTAAAGAAATAATAAAATAAAATAAATATTTTGTTTGAAAAAAAAAAGTATTAATTCATTAAATATGCAAAAAACTTTATATCAATATGACTTTCTATCTAAGAATGTGAGTGTGTGTATATATATTTGTGTGTGCATGTTGAATTATAAAGGGTAAAAAAAAAATCCAAAAAATATAAGCAAAATATACTGTTTATTTGTTTTTTTAATGAGCATCAAATCAATATTTTAGAAAAGTAATTGTGAGAGTTGTTTCAAATTATAGTGTTTTCTTTCATTCCCTATGAACACCAATACTTGGCATAAAAAAAAAAATCTATAGAAAAATCATTGTTTTTTGAAAATGGCGTTGGCAGCAAGAAAACAAACAGATGAATTATTGACAGATTCAGTCTTTTATTCTTCTTGAAACACAAATAAATAAATATACTAATCTTGTTATATTTTAATAACATTGTAAGACTATCTACTTTAATAAGAAAGTGTAAGATACTTTAAGATATTGATGCTTTTTAAAAAATCAAGAAGCTGATAATGATTTAGATGGCTTCACCATCATAATAGTGAAGGTTCTACTGAACAGCCTGGAAAAACTAATAGATAACAAGTCATTTATATGGTATGCTATTCATATAATCATCTAATAAAAGAGTTATTCAAAAAATACTGATTTTTTTCTTGTACACTTAGATCTAATTATTATTGCAAATCCCTATTAGTTCAAACTTAATTAGCAAAATAGAAGAATTTAATTTTTAATAAAATAAAATATAATTATAATTGCTCTTTCTGATAATGAGACCATTTACATACATAAATAATCCATTGGGTTAAAAAGTTTTTCTTAACAGCCCTTTTTAATTATAATGAAGATACTAGAAAAAAATTTAAATGGTCACCAAATTATTAAGTTTTATGTAGCAATGGTTTTAATTGGCTTTCTTCTTTTTTTTAACCACAAAGCTAAAAATAGGTACTTATTCACAAGAAAATATATATTAACCGGTATAAAACTGATTGTGAAAAAATATATACACTTCACATTTTGTTACTAAAAAAATTTCAAGCTAGCATTGATCATTCATATCACATTTATAATCATAAATGTCTGCATTAGTTACTGACCATATGACTAGACCATTATAAAATTGATATATACAAATCTGACAGATGTCATCTACAAACACAATAAATAAAACATTTAATATCTATCTGGTGTCACACAATATAAAAATGGATAATATCTCTCTAGAATGTATACATTTCAAAAATTCTCCAACATCTGTTTTGGAATATTGCCAGTCATCCATGCAAATATAGCTGCTATTTCTTTCACACTAATCCAGGACTGGCATGAAGTTGAAGCATAAATATTTAATGTTAACATCTTATTTATAAAACAATTAAGTCAAAAGGTTATTTAAACTTTTTTATTTACTAAACGTTAATCAACATTTCTTACATTAAAATGTGTCACTTATAGTATTTTAAAATACATATGTAAACAAATCTATAAAGTTGCTGTCTTTCATCACAGTGCATGTAACATTCATTAGTTTATCGATATACTATACTAGTTTATGGCATAATTTATATTTTGATATTAATGTTTTTATTAATATGTAATTAATAAAATAAATTTCAAGTTATGTCTTTATTAATCTTTAAATCACATTGAAATAGGTTGATTTATTCAGAAATTATAGCAACTGAATATTTTTACTTTAACATCATATCAAACAAATATTCATTCTTAATATTTATGTGGCTAGATAAAATCACTTCAAATCTATTGTTAATAAACAATTTCTGAAATGTAAATATTCTACAGAGTGAGTTATTTTTTCTTAGTGTATATCAATCAAAATAACAACTATTTCATGCATTATAATTTAAACTGACATCTCTTCAGAATTGATTACATATATTTTAAAGCTGTGTTGTAAACAATATTTTAAAAACATCTGACCAACGTCTCAAATCCCATATAAAATCATATTATATATATAGTCCCATATAAAATCATTATATATAGATACGCACACACAGTTTTATACGTAGTATAAGAAAACGAGTTTTCAACTGCACGGTGTATTAAATTGCGACCAATATTGTCTGAATATAATAGAAAACATACAATATTAAAATAGAAAAATAGCAAAACAACTTCAGTGTTAGTATTATTTTACAGTTATGTTTCCAAGGGCACACAATGCTATTTGATATTGCACATTAATAAATTTGTTCAAGCTGTTGTTTGTTTTGTGTGCGCGATACGCGTGTGTATATAGATTATTAATTTCAATTTTTTTAGTAGCTATTTTATTTAATATTATAAAACACACACACAAAAAATAGAATAGCGTATTTATGAATAACATGTTTTTTAAGTCGATTGACATTTTAAATAAGAAAATAACCTTCAGTTTGATCATTTTAGCAGAATCTTTGCTCAAAGCAACGAACATTATGTGTCCTTGTAAGTAACTGAACAAACGATTGTGTGTGTGTGCGTGTGAGTGGATGTGTAATTCTTAAAATAAATATGTTACAATAATTTGTATCGTAAAAGTGATATCTATATCGTAAGCAAGGAGATTAGTATTCTTTCCGATGGTCTTTGTTCTCCAAATATCACACTTAGTGGATATTTTTGTGTGAATCTATAAATAAATATTATTGCTAATTTGATTGTGTATATATATCAACAAAGCTGGGATTTACATTGAAAAATTCTTAGATTGTCACTGTAGAAAAAATATCAGTTTGATCAACTGAAAAAAACTTGTATATTCAAGATTTATGAAATTGAATATTTGAATATCATATGACCTTGCAAGTATGATTATAAAATTCTCTATATATCAAAGCATGTCTTTTAAAATTATTTTTACATTGTAAGAAAGCAAGATATTGAATTCAGCATAATTATGATATCATTCGTCCCCCTTAACTCCTATGTAGGCTATATATCATTTAATTACGGTTGCTATATACATATTAATAAACCTATAAATTAAATTGATAAAGTTTTTTTTTAGAAAAATAATGGCACTATAGCGTTAATATGTATCTGTGTAATTTAAGTAGAAAAAAAAAAAAACGAGTTCAAAATACATTTTTCATAATATATAAATACTTATATTTTTAGAAATATTCAATTTTATAATTTCTACTATCCTTTTAAAAGCCTAAAGGTTTTTCTTTAATATATTAATAGTATTATTATTATGTAAGCTCATTGATTGAGTTTTAAAAATATAAATCATATAAACTTTTTTTCCATATTTGATAAATTTCACCTTTCATTTTTTATATCAAATTTACTGCTGTCTAAGTCATTTTTTTTTACACTTTTTATTCTATTTGATAACCTTACTTTTTATCAGCTTCATTTCTTATTCACACTAATTTTGTCTGTTAAAATCAATCGTATTGATTTTATTTCATTAACATTTAATAATTCTTTTTCTTAAAAATTCAGTTGGATAATATTAGCCTATGGAAATATTACTAATAAAAAAGTTTAATTGGAAAACATAAGAAATTCCCTAAAATTTATCTTCTATGATTTTTTAAAATAAAAAAAATAATATGAATTGCAAATTATAATTTTTCATAACATAATATTTTAAGATAGTTTTTAATATTATAGATAATGAACTAGTGGAATTATAAGTTTCTCTGAGAATCATGTGATGCTTGAGATTTGATCCAAATCACTGTACTATTATGAATCAAACATCACGGGATGTTATCTATATTTATATATAGAAGGTTAAATTAAACAATTCTTACTAATATGTAATACAAATTAGAGAAATAAACTTCCATTTGCTAATCATTGTCATACTTTCTGTAGCTTTATATAACACCTGCAAATTCGGATTCCTATCGATTGAGCTTAGCTGTAATTAGGAATTGATCTCATTGATCAGTATGGTCTATAACTGCAAAAATATTAGAAATCTCTTGGAGCAAAAAAATTATTTCCCCCATAAATCAACAATTCTTGAAATTTATATATGAACTCTATAAATCACTCTATGAATGCCACTACTGAAATAAATTCCATTGCCTTCTATTTATAATTTCACTCAAAGAATAAACTTTATTATGAATAAAAAGAAAAACTTTTCTCAGGTCACGAGAAAAAAAAAATGGTATCAAGTTAGGAGTTTGAGAACTTATGTCTTACTCCAGCTGTGAGATTTCACATACATATTAATTCATAATATTTATTCGAACATTGACAACCTATAACTTTAATTAATGGAAATGATACAAATGTCTACTAACACGAATTTATGTTTTTTTTGTGTGAAAAATTATCTTCCACCATCTAAACTTATAATGCTTTTTTTATTTTTAAAAATAGCCAGCTATAACTTTATTTAATTAAAATGAAACAAACATGCATTTACGTTTTTGTGAGAAATGATGAGAAATGATTTTCCAACAAGTAAACTTTTAACAATAAGTGGTAACCAAACCAAAAATAAATATCTTTTGACTAATAACTTACTCCTCCTTGAAATATTATTTAATATTCGCTTCCCAAATTAATTATTTGTTTTATAAGAACGTAAATGTGTTTAATTAGGTCTTATTTATATACATGTTTGTTTGTGCTAGTAATATTCATCACCATCCAACTAATAAGTAAGTACCGAAATTTGATATAACCAACTAAGAGTCTCCTTTTTACTATCAGACTTAGCTAAGAAAGTCTTAATTATACATTTAAATGCTTACATATATATATATGAATTTAACTATTAAAAAATTGTTATGTTATTAAAAATCTATATATATTAAAATTGTACATTAACATGTATTATCTGAATAGAATGTTAGAAAAGTGAAAATATTAACAGACTTAAAATCCAATTATGAAGTTGTAATTATTTTTAGATTAATTAATAATAGCAAACTATTCACTTGTAAATAAAATCAAAAAATAAAGTTAGAACAAACAAATAAACAACAACAAAAAGGATTTACTCGAGAAATATTTATAATTGTAATACGTTATAAAAATTATATTTATATTAAACTTTGAATCAAAATTATATTTACGTATTGTAAAAAAAAATTGAAAAATAAACAAAACAAATGTATTATTTAATATTTTCAAAAGAAAAAAAATACAAACACAAATATCTAACTTATTTAAAAAAGAATATTTTTTAATTCAACGATTTATTGTAAATAGTAGGAAATAAATATACCATTTTAAAGCCCCAAGGCTATGGCTCAAAGGGTTGCATGCTGACTTACTGAGTTAAAGATATCAATTCCATACTGGATAAAAGCATTGATATTTACCAACTATTGATTATTGAATTTTTCAAGAACTTTCCACATTGATTGAAGCATTTTAATGTCGATTAGCGATTTTTGTTTGATTTTAGTGAAAGAAAATGTATGTTATTAAAAAAAAAAAGCCCATCATAAATATACCCACTTAAAAAAAATACATTTATCAAAGATGATTTTTTTATTATTGTTGTTGTTTTGAAAAGAAAAAAAGTTATTTCATTTTAAAAAAGATTACTAAAGACAATATATGTGTTTGTTCATATAAATAACCCAATATTATAAATGCAACCGTTCTTTATAAAGTGTTAAGAATTTTACAATTGTAAAATATGTAGTCTAAGATTCTAAAAACTGCTGAGTCTAAAATTCTAAAAATTGCTGATGACCATGTAAAACCTCAGATAAATCTATTTTAATTGCTATAATAATTATGAGCAAAGTTTTTTATATACGATTTAATGCTTAACACCAAAACTTAATGTAATTTTCTGTTTACATTTGGCATATAAATTTAAGAATAATAATTTTCTGTATTCCAGACATATTGTAAACTTAATTATACAATGGATATTCTAAATGTTAAATCTATAATGTTCTGATTTCAGATAGTTTACTAACTCTAACCTTCTTCAATGAGAAGGTTTTAATTTAATCTGATCACAGTTATTAGCAACCATTAAGTCTTTAATACTATCAATCTTACTTTCTCAAATTATAAATACCTTAATGTGTTGATCTCAAGTAAACCTGCTTGTGTAATTATATATATCTAACACTAGGATAGTAGCATTTAAAATTATAATGATTCAAATTTTATGTTAAATATATATACATAATGAACTTGGTAGACTGTGTGATAGTTGTATACTTCATGAAAATATTGTTTTTTGCATATTTTAATTTCATATATATTTATGTAGTTAAAACAGATGATAAAAGAGTGGATGCATTAAAAATGGAGTTCTTCCCCAAAAAATATATCCATAAGGATATTGATATAATAGCAATATCATCTGGCTTTTACTGATTACTTAGACATATAGATGATAGTTCTAATGCAAAAGATAATTGAGTGGTTTATTAATTGGAATATTTGAAAGTGAATGTGCTGGAATTATAATCCATGGACCTTTAACACCAAAGATCACTTCTTATCATTTGACTCAAACACACAGAAAAAGTTCTGGAGTAAGTAAAATAGATATATCATCTGGAAATATTATTTTTTAATTCACATTTTTAAAGAAAAGTTTTAAAAATATTACTAATTAAATAAAATAAAAAATTGCTTCAAATAAAGAATGCAACAAAAAATACTAACAAATAAAAGTTTACATGTATAAAATGTTTAATTAGGCCACGAGACTTATTTATACCTTTGGATCAGTGATTGACGCATATTCTTTCTATGTGGTTATCTATTAGGATTGGCTTATATAAATAATTTTTCTTTGTACACTTTTTTGACAAAATTTAAAAACTTTTGAAATAATTGTGATTATATTTTCAATTATCTTAATCATGTAGGTTGATAATACTGTATTTCTAAACAGTGAGATTGCTAAAATGGATTAGTTTAAGAAGGGCAAGACTATTACAGTAATGACCAAATATTTTAACTTACTTTTTTATCACCTTTAATTATTTATTTTTTTTTAATTACTAGCATAACATATGACTTTTACTGGGTTTTTTTTTGTTCCTGATAATTCGGATAAAATCCAATAACAATCAGTACAACTGAAAATTTATTAGGTTAAAAAAACTGTAATTGGATACTAATTTACCAGATAGTTATCTCATATAGATATGGGTTACTTACTTAAAAATTATCAAACATGCATTATCATCATCATCATCATTTTCAAACATTAAAATTTTATTTCATGATAAAATCCTCCTGCATTTAACCCAGTTGTTCTTATAATAATAAGCTTCACTTCTACAAAACACTCCAGCAAATGTTTCATAAAATCATTTCACATATAATTACTTTCTGAATATTTTTTGACTATTGGAACTTGGTTTAAGATATGAGCTGATCATTTATTGTCATTTCTTTTAACAATATTTTCAGCCCAATTTTAATTTAGCATCTTAAGCTTTTTAATGATGTAAATGATAACTGCTTGTCATTTAAAACAACTATTTTGGTTTTGATTTTTTAAAAGTAGTTTGTCTACCACATATGCTTTTATCCTTCATTGTATGATCTGAAATCTATGTAACCTGCAGCCAATTCATGGATCTATATGAAAAAACTGGGAAATATACCTACAAAAAATTCATTTTTAAACATGTTATATATTTTTTCATAGTAAGTTATTTAATCAAGAGTTTTCTATTCAACTTTAATTCTACAATTAATTTGACTCAAAGTCCTTCAATACTTAGGAACTTATTAGATTATTTTATGCTATTTTAAAAAGTGATAGTTTTGATTTAGTTATAAACATAGTCATAATGGGTCTAACCTTCCATTGAAAATATTCATTTTACTTATAGGAGACCATTTAAAAACACTGTAGTACATGCATATATAAAATACTCAAGACAACAATAATAAATAATAATAATAAAAGTAATTGCATTTGTAGTAGTAGTATCAATAACAGGTGAAGTAGAAATGGCAGTAATTACAATTTTAAAAGTATAGTCTTAGATTTTCAATTAATGTAAACATGTTTTATTTGCTTTAATTCATATTTATTTTTAGATCAATTTCTAATACAAAGTAATAAATATATATTCTATAAATAATCAACTGAAGATTGCTGACAGTGTGTCAAAATATGTATTACATGACATTAAAATATTTTTTCCAAATAATAATAATAATATATATATATAATATTTCTGTAGTGTAATTTTCACTACATCACTCTCATGCAAGATAAATTTCTATTCACTTTTAACACCTTGTTGAGAGATCTAATTATAATTATATAACCAAAGATGTGAAAAGATGTATGATCCCCAAAATGCATATTTTGTGCTAAACCAACACTCATCAGTTGTTGCACATCACAATCTCTTACACATATCTTTATCATTGTTCAGTATACATAAGAAGCAAATTACTACAGTTTAAATGATAGACATCAAAGTTGCTGGCCTCACAACATTGAAACAGACTACCTAAAGGAAGTATATTAATATTTTTATTAGTCATTGATTAGACAAGAAAATATTCAATAATAAATAATATTTCTGTAATGTAATTTTCCTTACACTATATTCATGCAAGGTAATGGGAATTATACATCTTTTCATGCCTTTGGTCATATGTTTATAATTTCATTCCTCCACATGGTGTTTAAAGTGGATAAAAATCAGTCCATACCTTGCATGAGAGTGGTGTAGTGAAAATTACACTACAAAAATATTATTCATTCATGGATAATCTTTAGCCTAATCAATGACTAATAAAAATTATTAATAAAAATTGTAACGATTTTTAGCATTAATTACAGAGCTTTTATAATCCTAAAAAAAAATTGATTAGGCCTGAACTGGTCAATTGGGATTGCAAATGACTTCTTAAGCTAAAGAAATAATGTGAGTCTTATTACATAGCAGTTATTTGTAAGAAAAATATTGTGAATAGTTTTTTTATTTCAATTAATGCTTTGTAATTTTTATATGTTTTCTAAATTACTTTTCTCATGTGTCATAGCATCAGCAGGGAAGCAAACCCGCCAACCAGGGACAACTGCTTGTAAAGCAGCTGTCACTGACCTCTTGACCACCAATGCTTGATTACTTTTAACTATATATTTTTAACAAAAGCAAACAATATTTCACTTCTTTAGGGTTAATTTGAAATATCTTTTGTATTGTAAATGGATTTTGCTAAAATATATGCTCAAATTTATCTTAAAACATTTTTATAGAAGGTCTTTCACTGAAGTCAATGAAGTAATGATTTTATAATAATAGACTTTAAAATGTAATAATCTGCAAAGCGTTGGTGGTCGAGAGGTCAGAACATGCCTTACAAGTAGTTGTCCCGGGTTAGCGGGTTCGCTTCCCCACCGACGCTATGACACATGAGAGAAAAAAAGAAAACAGAATAATGACTATTATGTTCTAATGTTGGTAGATTTTTAGTACACAGAATGGAATGTATAGTCATATAAAAGTCATTTCTTGTATATTATTTATTTTTATTATTTTTGTATTTTCATCTTTTTTTAATCTTGAATTTTCTATAATTATAATAAAATACAAATGACTGCTGCTGATATGTAGTCGATATATATATATGTATTAATATTTTGAGCATTAAATAAATTTTGAAATTTATTTAATAGATTTCCATATGAATATTTGCTACAAAAGAAAATAAAGATCTTGATTTGAAATATGTTTATATACATGTGTTTTATGTGTCTGTAGAAATTAAAAGTTTACGGTAGAATTAAAATATCATGCATGAATGGAAAAATGAGATAGAATTAAATTAATTATATCATGCTTGTACTTAGACAAATTAATCTTTAAAATTTAATTTTTATAATTAGGCTAAAAATAATATAATAATCTCTAGCTTAATAAATGATTAATAATAATCGTTAGTGTATTTATTAAAAATGATGTCATCAAATGAATGCATTTAAGAAATGTGGCATGTTTAAGCTGAATTGTAATAATTAAATATGTTCACTTGAAAATACATTTTTAAAAAAAGTTTTTTAATCTCTTTTTTACCAAAATGAATTTACTTTCCAGCGATTGCGTATTGTAATCGATCAGAAATTCATATTAATTATTATAAAACATCCACGCATCCCTACACATATATATCTTTTTTCTAACTATACGAATTTACTTTACGGCGATTGCAAATTGTAATTGATCAGAAATTCAAGTTAATTATTACAATACCTACAATTTACATATCTCAACCTAAGATCGTTTGATGGAGTGAAATAGCTGTTGTACCTTGTGTTATAAATTCATAAGATGTCAGATTTATTATGAAGGATCAAGATTGTACTTTGTCTGAAGGATTATGGGAAGTTAAATAGTGATGCGGCGCAGCTGCTCAAAATTGTAGTAACTAATCAATATCTATCATGAAATTATGTTAAAATTAGCTGATCGCTTACGCCTTTTTCTTGACGTCGTGGCGTGGTTGCGGAAACTTGTTATATCCAATTAAAATATATCAAGCCCAATATAAATGCTCAAGACTGCATATAGTTTGATATCATATAGAATTTTGGTTAAAGATGTAGGGTAGCAGCCGAACCTTGTGTACAATCAGTCCATATGTAACATGGTTTTATGTACACACTGTATTAATTTTCCTTAATAATAATAATAATAAAAAAAGAAATTATTACAATACATCCACGCATTTCTACAAGCATTAAAAAACTTAATATACAACTTATTTCAAATTAATTTTATCTCTACCAAAAAATAAAAATGTTTAAGCCTAAAAGGATTTTTTTTTTTTTTCGTTATTGTTCTGTCGAAATATTTATTGAAAATCTACAATTTGATTTTATATCACTACTTTTTATAAATGTCACGCATCAACAGTTGACCTTCAAGAGACTTTTATTAATAACAGGTTTCAATTTCAAATACCAAGAAGCTGCCAAACAAAAATGACGAAATTATGCACATTAGATATCCATATTATGTTGTTTATTATAAGTGTAAAAAAAGTATAAATAAACTTTAACTAACATATTACATACATTTTTTTAAAATATTTGTTTGATTTTATATTAATGATTTATATACACATATTTATGTACATTGTGCATGGTTTTTTTCTATACAAAATTTATCAATTGATTAATAGAATGTGTAGAATGTGTGCATTTTTTTTAAAAGTAACAATTATTTCAAGAACAATAAAGTTTTTCAGCTGAAAATTAAACGGCTTAAAAGCTCCCATAACTGGAAAAAAACTCGGAATGCAATGCCTTAAACATGATTTTCCAAATAAAATTTAATTGGATAAATATATATTTTAACCAGTCTTGTTTTTTTTTTTTAAACAAAACAAAAACATTGTATTTTATGTTAATAACACAGCATACTTACAGAATATATTATACTAAAGGAATCATATCAATAAAGGCAATGTAGAAATTATCATGTTTTAACTCTTAAAAAAAAACATCACGTGATAAATTCGCTTAATTTTTAAATACTGTACTTTCACTAAATAGTTATCCGGATAATAATATTTAATAATAAATACGAAAAGAATAATATTAATTTACCATAAACTCTATTCAAACTTAAGGATATATATAAGAATAGAATAACTTTAATGTTTTGATTTAATTATATTTTATATTTAACTATAGATGAAAGGTTAGTGACGTTTTTACAAATAAATTGTCTTTTCTCATAAAGTATTTAAAATTCTAGTAGTATAACACATACATATGTAACAACACTAAATTATATAGATGTAGTTTTTGATATCTATACAGATGAGCTTTATTATAAATTTAGAGAATTTAAAGATTCTCGGATAAGTAAATGATTAAAAGAATCTCAACATAATTCCTAAACGTTCTTGAAGGCTGTATGAGATTTTCAAGACAATTCCTTATTATATGTAAAGTTTTACTACTAAACATAAATTTAGTTATATTTTATCAAAATTCATATATTGGATCTAGTCTGAGGTTCATACTATCTATAAATATAATCATGGGGCTTGTAAGAATATGTATGTGGTGTAAACAAGCATTAAAACTAAAAGACATTTGGTTTAAAAATGTTAGTTATAACAATAAGCTAGATTCACACTAAATATTATGAATGGTTTTTATAACATACATTTACATCAGATCTAATGTAATACTCATTATCAAAAAATAATTAGGAAACCATTCATATATTCAAAATGCAACTTGCCATATAATAATTAGTATCATGTGCTATACTACAATGATTTTCATAATCTTATACTGAATCGTTTTAGATCTAATAGTTATGAATCTATGTTTTAGTTTTGATTTTTGTTCTTAAATTCGAGATTTAAATAAGAAGTAAAATATTTGAAAGATTAAGTACTAATTTGAATACTATGATGAAAATTGTTTATGTTACATTAATAAATTAGAAAAGTTAACTTGTATTCTTTTATGATTTCAAGAGTTGTTTTTATTTCAACTATATTTGCATAAATAAATATCAAATGTATTTTGTTTTTATAATAATATTATATTTCATAAAGTTGTTAAAATTACATGGTAAGAAACAAAAAAGTATTACTTACATTATGCTATTAAAGTCAGTAATATAGGATATTTTATACTTGTCAAAATAATTTTATTCTTTTAATATATTTTTAATATTTTTTTCATTTCTAATGATATTTTTAATATCAATTAAACTGAAAAAATATAGTTTGTCACAATCTTAATTCAAATTGAAGTTTTCATATACAAAAAAAGTTAAATGTATAATAAAAACTGTCATATAGTTAATTTAATCATCCTGTAAAAGTTAATGGCAATAAATCTTTAGATTAGTTGCTTCTTTTTGTTCCCAGATGGCATATATAATTAAGAGATGAAAACATGTCTGAAATATAACTGTTGTTTGTTGTTTTTTTTTGCATAAGTGAGTAAGGTTTTTTTTTTTATATTGTGTTCATAAATCTAAGATTTTTTTTCCTAAAATATTTTTTTTTGTTTCAAGTATATTTTGTTGTTTAAATAATAATATTGATAATAAATACAGAATATATTTTATTATTTATAATTATTAATGGTTTTGAAGATTTAGAAATGCATATTATCGTAAAAAGGTTTACAAAAAATCATAAGTGATAAATGTTAAATCTGAAGAATATTAAATCCTACATAAATGTGTTTGGTATCATTTTTCTAAAAAAGTTCAACTTTAAAGAAATAGTTAGAATAAGCAATTATATGTATCATAGGAAAAGAGTTAGAAATAAATATTTTTTCTGTAAGCTACACTAAAGGATGTGGTTGAGTAGAGTGAGCCCCATTGGCTTAGACACCAAAGACGAGGGACTGTTTACAATAATATATATATATGTAAAGTGTCCATTAATTAAAACTATTGTAATAAATATAACAGCAATTAACCATTATATACAATTTTTCAATCTACAGAAGTTTTTTGGTTAATTCTTTAATACTCCTCTTAAAAATTGTATATAATTGTTAATTACTATTATATTTATTATTTTTATTGTAATTACGATATATATCATTAAAAATCAGTCAACACTTAGACAATCCCAATATTAACAACAATCAACAATTTCAAGCTGTTATCGTGGCAATCTCCCTTTATTAATATATATATATAATACAAATGTCTACCTAGATATTTAATATTTCAACTAGTGGATGAATTTTATGAGACAGTAAATATATTTAGCTGTATTTTCTATTTAATATCAGTCTTCTGATTGAAATATTGATATAGCTCATAAGAATTTACCAGTTTCATTGGTTGTATTAATTGAATTTATTTTTCACAATACTCAATTCAGCTCCAATACTAGAACTTTCTGCTCTTAGTCCAATATTTTATCACTGTGAGGAGCCACATAGGACAATCGAAAAACATAAAATAAAGAATATGGATTGTATTTGTATTTCCAAATGTTTATATAATCGAAAAAAAGAAATTAAGCGTGCTGTGGTAGAATGTAATACCTGTGATGAAGTATATCGCTTGAAATGTTTAAATAAGACTAGGAAGGATGTAATAGGTTTATGGTTATGCAGTCAATATATAAATATGATAAAAGAGCTGAGAAAGTGTTTTCAAAGTGTAGATAGTTGAAGGATAGTGGGTGGAGAAAATAATAGTGTAATGGAGATGATTAGTCAAAGAATAAATAAGATAGAGGAAGAACTGAAGGATGTAGAAGTAAAATTAAAATCATTAGAGATAAAATGTGAGGAGATAAAGGAATTATTGATTAGGAATGATAAGGAAGAACTAGATAAGGAGGACCAGATGGTATTAGAAAATGTTATGGATGGAGTAGAAAAAGTAGATTATGAAACAGTATTGATAGGAGATTCACTAATTAGAGAATGTGGGAATATAATTGCAAGGGAAAATAGAAGTAGGTATGTAATAGTATGTTTGCCTGGAGCTAGAATTATGGATGTAGCAGATAAAGTTAAAAAGCAAGGTAGTAGAGATGTGTATGTTATGGTGGGGACTAATAATTTATTAGAATCATCAGAGAGAATAATGGATGAGTATGTAGATTTGATTAAGAATTTGATTATGATTAAAGGAAGAGTAGGAATAGTTGGATTATTACTAAGGTTTGACAAGAGTTATTTGTTAGATAGGGCATATTCTATAAATGAGAGATTGAAAAAATTGTGTGAGAAAAATAATGTTATGTTTGTGGATGTGTGGGATTGTTTTATTGGAAAGAGAGAGTTATATAATAAAGATGGGTTGCATTTAGGAAAACAAGGAAGTGAAGTTTTAGAGAGTTTGATTTATAAAGAATTTTGTTTTGGGAAACTTATAAAGGGGGGGGGGGTTTAAATTGTAATATTATTAAATAGAATGGATGAAATATAAGAAGTAAGCAAAAAGAATTTGATTTTGATATAAATATAGATATGGAGAAGGAATGGGTTTGTAAAATTAATGGTAAGAAAGTAATTTATAAATGTAATGGAGAAGAAAGAATTAAAAGAATTTATGAAAGAGTAGTTAGAAAAGAAGAAATTGTTAAAATTGGGTTTTTGAATATGCAAGGTGGTAGGAAACCAGAAATGTGGATGGAATTAAATAAAACAATTAAAACTGAAGAGCTTGAGGTATTACCAGTAGTAAAAACACATTTAAGAGAAGAAGAAGAACCTATTTTGGAACAGTTGCTATGGCAGGGTATAAATAGAAAAGAAAAAGAAAAAAGGGGTGGTGGTATAGATGTTATATCAAAAAAATATTTAAATATTGTTAAATATCAAGAACATTTGTGGTTTGAAATAAGGTTGGGTAGCTATAGTTTATATAGCTACTGGAGATAGTCAAATTATATTAGAGTGGAATAGTAACATATACAAATATCTAGTTAAGCATATACAAAGTTGTAAAGAAAAGGGAAGAGAATAATGGTTATAGGGGATATGAATGGACATATTGAAGAAATTGATGGTGTAGATAATAAAAATGGACAGCTTTTAAAATTTTTTTGTCAGAAAGTGAATTTGAGTATTGGAAATTTATTAAATATTTATGAGGGACAATATACATGGTCCAGAAATAATATATTTCACACAATAGATTATGTATTGGTAGAGAAAGAGGAATAAATAAAATATGGAAAATTAAGGTGTTTGATAATGAAAAAAAAGTATGCACTAGTGATTATAATTTCAATGTAATTGAAATGGTTAGTAATGTGATGGAGAATAGAAATAAAAGTAGAAATAATAGTGAAAGATGTGGATGGAGAGTGAATGATAAGAATAAGTTGGAAGAGTATAAACTACAAGTTGAAAAAATAATGGAAGAGTGGATTGTGGATGAGTATAAGGACTGGTGTAAAGAAGTAGAAAAAGTGGCAAGTAGGGTTTTAGGTGAGAATATTCAGAAGAATAAAAGTAATAAAAAAATGAGAATTAGTAAAAGTGTAAAAGAAAGGAAAGAAGCATGTAGAGAATATAAGTGTGCTATTAAGAATAAGGAAAGTGAAAAAGATATTAATACTAAATGGAAAAAGTACTTAGAAAAGAAGAAGTTGGCTAAAATAGATATTTATAGAGAGAAAATGAAATTGAATAGTAAATTGTTGGAGGATATTAATAAAAGTGAAAGAGATGGGAGTAAAAAAAATTGGAATTATATTAAAAATAGAAATGTAGGGGAGAGAGAGTTAGTATTACTAGATGATGAGGGAACAGAGTGTAACTCTATAGAAGATTTAGAGAGAATCTTAAATAGTTATGTAATGAATATAGAAAAGATATTAGATGTGAATGATAGAGTGTTAGAAAACATGAAAGAATATAGTAATGGGAATATTAGTTTTTCAGAAAATGAACTAAATGAGGTAGAGAAGAAATTGAAAAGTGGGAAGGCAAGAGATTTAGATGGAAGGGCAGCAGAGATAGTAATGAATTTAGGATATAGGGCAAAAGTAAAGTTATTATCCTGTTTTAATAAAATGGCACAGAATAGAGTTTTCCCAAGTAGTTGGAGTAATACAAGAGTAAGGTTATTATTTAAAGGAAAGGGTAAGAATCATAGAAAGTTAAATAATTATAGACCGATAGCGTAACATCAGTTTTATATAAAGTTTTCTCATATATGGTGGCTAGTAAAGTTGTAAAATGGATGGAAGGTAATAATGTAGTGGAGGAAATGCAAGGAGGTTTTAGATTAAATAGGCATATAGGAAATAGTTTATTTGTAGTTACCCAACTTATGGATATGAGTAGGAATGCAGGTAAACAGTTATATATGACTTTTATAGATATAGAGAAGGCATATTATAGAATAAATAGAAATAGATTATGGATAAGTGTAGCAAATTTGGGAATGGATGAAGCTTTAATAGATATTATTAAAAAATTATATGAAAATAATTATATATATATATATATATATATATATATATATATATATATATATATATATATATATATATATATCAATTAGAGAATATAGAATCAATTAAAGATAAAAATGGTGTGGGACTAAGGCAATAATGCCCTATGTCACCTATTTTGTTTGTGTTATATTTGAGTGAAATGGAAAGAGCAATAGAAAAATTAGGAAGAAGGATAGAGATATCGTTAATAGGTAGTAAGGGAATATATATTTTGTCAGGTCTTTTTTTTGCAGATGATATATTTTTGTGTGCAGAAAAAAGAGAAGATATGGAAGGTATGTTGAGGACATGTGCAAGGGTGGGTAAAGAGATGGGGATTCAATTTAGTGAAGAAAAATCAAATATAATGATGGTTAATACTGGGGAAAGAGAGGATATAGAATTTTTATTGGGAGATATTAAGTTAAGTGTGGTGAATAGAAGTAGCTATTTGGGAATTATTTTAAGTAATCAGAAAAATTATTTGGATGAATGGGAGAAAAAATTGATAAATGAAGCAAAGAAAAGAAAGGGATTGATAAAGAAATTAACAGTATTTTCATATAATAAATATGATGTAGCTAGAATTATATGGAAAAGAATTGTAGTAGCAGGGTTAACATATGGTAATGATGCATTATATGTTAGTAAAAAGATATTAGATTATTTAGAAAAAGCTCAAAGGGAAGTAGGAAGATATGCATTGGATGCAGAAGTATGGACAGCAAGAGAGGCAATTCAAGGAGAAATGGGATGGTCAAGTTTTCATATGAGAGATGCAAAAAGTAAAATGAAAATGTTTGGTAGATTGCAGTTTATGGATAACAAAAGAATAGCTAAAATAGTATTTAATTGGGTTATGAGTAAAGGGCAGGTAACACGATGGGTGAGAAAGGTAATGTGGTATGCAAAAGATTTGGATAAAGAATTTATATCAATATATTTGTACAAAAGATGGAATGATTGTGTTAAGAGGATTATTGAGGGTTATAGTAGTAAGGAATGGGATAAAAAATAAATTTATTAATAAAGACTAGGGAGTTAGAGAGATGGAGAAATAATATAGAGAGTAAAAACAGTTTATATATATATATATATATATATATATATATATATATATATATATATATATATATATATATATATATATATATATATATATATATATGAAATAAACAGAGTACTAGGTGTGAGTTAATATATGATAATAGTAAGGAAAGTAGTTTATTGTTTAAGGCTCAAACAGGATCTTTAGCTACAAAAGAATATACATGTAAATGGAAAAATATGGGTGATTTATTTTGTAAATTATGTAAGGAAGGAATAAAAAATATTAGGCATTTGTTAATTGAATGTTAATGTTTGAAAACAGAAAGGGTACATATAATGAAGTTATGGAAAAATAAATATGAAAAGTGATTATACAGAAAGTGAATTATTGGTTTTTATGCTGGGTTTGTGAAAAGATAAGGGGGATTTAGATATAAAGGTTATAGTGTTGACAAAGATTATGTTGTGGAAATGGGATAAAGTAGATTATGGGTAAATTTAGAGAGGGGAATGTAAAATAAAGTGGCTAACAGGTTTCTCTGGGCATAATTTCTGAGATATTCTTGACTTTGTTTAAGGAGAAGCCATAATACATCACATCACTTTAATGCTATTTTTGTTTATCTTATTAGTTATAAAGTATTACAATACATGGTATATATTATGAATGTATAAGTAGACTGTAATGTGATTCAAACACTAATTATTTTTTATATATTGATAAAATTTAGAAGATCACATTTTGAGAGCATGTTGCACTTATTTTTACCATTTTAAGCTAATATTAGAAGCTAATCAACAGTGATTAAAATGTTTTCTTTATTATCTTGAGATTTATTTATAATCATATAATTGCTTATAAAATTATACACTAACATTAATATTATCAAACAGAAAACAATAATAAAAATGATTGGTTCTTTATTCAAAAGTTCATAAGATGTTTGAATACTAGAGGTATATAGGCTTTGACTTATGTATCATGAGCTTCAGAATATGTCACTCTATTATTGCACCAGAGGAAAAATAATACTATACATTTAAGTATGTTTTAAATGATATATAACATTGAATGATAATATTTTATCAAGTATATTATGTCAACCATATTTATCCAATAGTATAATCATTGCCATATGTAAAAAATGGATTAATAAAAACATGCCTTACAATTCCATAAAAATTATTTTAAAGATAAATCTGAAAGCATTTGAAACAACCTCTCATAATAGTGGGAATAGCAAAACTAATATCCAATTACCAACTCATATTATATTACTATAAAAAAATTCTAAGAAAAATTAACACCTAGAAAATTGTACAAGTTTATCTAAATCAGGTTTAAAATGGATTCTAATTATGACAAGAAAGTAAACTATCGCAAGTCTTTAGAACTCTGTTATATCCATTATAAATATTATGGAATTCTTCATATAAGTGGGGGAAATGTACTAACCTCATACATGAAGCATCATTTAAAATTGTAAGTCAGTAATTTCTGGTGACAATGAAACACATAAATATGTATGTGATATTGTACATTACTATATCCAGAATCTAAATGTAAGATTTTTGTTTTAAGTAGCCAGAATATATCCACTATCATAACAGCTGTTGCAGGTTAAATATATCATTACTAATAAATTCAAAACTACAATGTGAACAAAGATGTCTGACAAAATTAATGACCTGCATGATGTATTTCTACTTAAATCAGCACTATACAATTGGCTCAAATCATAATATTTAATAAATCATTATCATCTTTATTCAATATCAAGTTACAGCAATTTAATCTATGAGTTTCAAATTTTCCAACTGTCACTTATTAGAAAGTGATGTAAGAAGTATGATACCATTTGTACCCTCTTCTATTCAACAACTTTTTTCATCTACATGTGTATTCTGCTTTTATGGAAGAGTCTCTAGAGACTGAATGACTCCCTGTATAATTCTACCTCTACATCAAGCTAACAGACAAGTTAATACAAAATTAGGACACCCTTTTGTCTGTGGGGAAGAGAAATCTTCCTTAAAGGCAGATGTATCTTAAGATGGTCAACAGCATGATGATGTATAATTTTTAGAAATTTTATAATAAACAGCTTTAAAAAAATGAATACAGATAGTTATTTTACTGAATTTGGGGTTCATTTACCAAATCCAGCAAGAATGGAGAAAGTGAGATCACTTTTGTTGTCAGTCTGCAAAATCATCATAAAGTAATTATACATTTATGATAAGTAGTTGGTATGTGAGAACATTATGGAGCCATAATATGTTAGAAGTTAAAAATCATAAAATATGAAGGTGGATATTTTAGGTATTTGTAAACTAGATCTATGGATAATGGTAATTTTAAATCTGAAAAATTCAAAATAATTTATGATAGAAATGATAATTTTAGAATAAATAGTGTTGCCTTTATATTAAAAAGTAAATGGGTGAATAATTTATTTAATATTTATAATATGAGGGATAGAATTTTAATGATTAACATAAAAAACAGATCATGTCTACATAGTATTAACACAGGTTTATTTTCCTACTACTAATAGTGATGATGAAGAAGTTGAAAGTATATATGAAAGATTATAAGAACCATTAGAGCTTGTCAAAGATAAAAATAATAAAAATTTTATGGCTGATTTTATTCTCTCTCTGAGTGTTGATAGTTATGAATTTATGAGATGAAAGATTGAACTTTGTATGTAGCATGAGGTAGTAATATTTAATACATATTATGATGTGCCTAAAAAAAGACATTATTTGTGGAAATTTAATGGAGATCTTGAAAGATATTTTGATTTTATTGTAATTATATACATAATTATCAAATACAGACTAGTAATGGTTATCATGCTACTGATGTGGATAGTTATAGAGTAATTATTTTGGCAAAATATAATATATAACAGAAAAATTATATATGCTTTTTAAATAAATTACAAGATTATGACATAGCAATAAAATTTAATGAGGAAATCATTATGTTAGATGTGGATGTATGTGATGAAAGAATGATAAAGCATATATAAAAACAACTGCTACCAAAATATTGGGGGGAAATTATATCAGCATCTAAGAAATTATAGATGATGAAAGAAATATTTGATTTAATTTTGAAAAAAATGAGAATAGATATAAAGATTATGATCAATATAAAATAGTTACAAATTTAATAACAACAAGTTGCAGACTTGAAAAAAAATGGAGGAATATGATAAGAAATTTGAAACAACATACATGTTGGAAAGATATACAGACATATGAAAAAAATCAAAATGTTAAATTATAAAGAAAGAACATTTAGTAATGTTGTTAAGAATAAAGAAGGAATAATATTTTTTGAAACAAAAAAATGTGTGATCTGGAAAGAGTATATTGAAGATTTGTATATAAAAAAAGAAATAAAAAATAATATAAATATGAGAAATTATATATAGAAATAAAATATCATTTGATGAGAATGAAAAAAGATCTGTAATAATGCAAGAAAAATTTGATTATGCAATTAGTAAAACAAAAAGTAATAAGACATCTGTTATAGATGCTATTTCAATTGAACTTTTTTTAAAAAATGTAATGATGTTATTAGAAATAAATTATTTGATGTGATATAGGATGTTATGAAAAAGGTATAAAACCATCTTTTTGTATGATTACAAATCTATTAACTTACCAAAAAAAGGTAATGAAAATAAATGAACAAATTATAGAACAATAGCTCTGTTATTTCATGCCTTGAAGATTTTACTCATAATAATTAAAAGCCAAAAGAAAATAGATGCAAATTTGGAGATCAATATGGTTTTAGACCTGGGAAAGAAACTGAAGGAGCAGTAATACCATTAAGAATGATTTTGCAAAAATATTGAAAATAAATAGGAACACTTATGTTGCTTTTATTGATTTGGAATATGTTTTTGACAATGTAGATTGGAAGTTATTATTTAGGATGGTGAGAAATGTAGGCCTTAATTCGAAAGATAGTTGGGTTTTATATAAATGTCAAAATACAGAAATATTTATAAATAGTTGCAAAACTAATGATAATATAAAAAGAGATGTGAGACAAGGCTGTCCATTGTAAGTTTTGTCATCATAATAAGGATTATATATATTTTTTAAAATATATATATATTAAAACCTTTACTTGTGGTTGTGAGATGTGGTTCTCAGAAAAATAAGTAAGAAATAGATTGAAAAGAATGGAAATGTAATTGTGAACAAGAATAACTAGAATGAGTTAGATAGAAAGAAGGACAAATGATAAAATATTAAAAGAACTTGAAATAAAAAGAGAACTTACAAATATGATAAAAATATGAAAGATTAAGTTTTGAAGTCATATTTTAAGACATAATGGAATTAAACAAATTATTTTGGACAGCAAAATTTTAGGAAGAATACAGAAGCAGACCAAGTATATAGTATATTAAAAATGTGATCAATATAATTGAATGTGTTTCATAAGCAGATATGAACGAAGTTGCTGAAGATAGATTGAGATGGCTGCAATAATTAAGGTACTGTCTTTAATAACTGATGATGATGAGATTTATTAAAAGACATCTTTTAAAGTCTAGATAAATGTTTTAACTATTGTTAGCAATATTTATTACCTATGGCTTTTCATATTGTGTTTAGATCAAGTTATAAACTCAAAACTTTATTAAGGCATTTATATGTCTTTCTTATTAACTATAATCACATATTATATTAAACAAAATTTCAATTTCTACATGAACATCATAAACAAGTGAATAAAGGCAAAGGTAAATGGAATATGATTTATCTCGGTTGTTGGTCAAGTATATATTCAAACTTATCTATATCAATAATTACTTTAAAACTGTTTATAGTATTAATTCGCAGTTGCTTACTTAACTTAGGGTTCAAATCTGTCTTATATAATGTTGAAATTATTTTTTCTCATCAAATTAGGCTTATATCTTTTTTTTTTTTAATTTTTGGAGACTAGTCCATAGCTAATCTATAACTTTTAATTACCCCAAATATTATAAATACATTTTGAATAATTTATTTCCCTCAGGCTTTTAATATATGTGTATAATTAAATATATATATATAGCTTTAAATAAATTTGTTTAATATTTCCATGTCTTCCTCTTTTTTAATTTTAAAAATATTGATCTATAAAATTTCATATTTAATACCTGAATTACGGATTTCCATCTTTTTTTTTTCATTTACGATTTCTTTAAATAAAATTTATAGTAATGTTGGAAAAGAAATGATAAAAAAAAAAAAAATGTTTTTATATCGAAACTTTAATAAACATTTTAATATTTTCTATAAAATAAACATCTGATTTCTTGATTTTAACAGCACAATATTTTATTTATATTTTTTTGCGAGTGATATCAAACTCTTTCCACTTTATTAAAAAAAAAAAAATTAAAGGAAAAAAAAATGACTGGAGTTTCGTTTTTTTATAAAAATAAATTTCTTTCGTTTCAATCAAATGTATAATGGAAAATATGAAAAATAAATAAAATAAGATAAAGTAGAACAAGTTGAATTACACGTCTACAAATTTTCATTGACTAAGGGCGGCAGGGATAAGAATGACTTGAATTAAAAATAGTTTACGAGATAAATAATAGAAAAGTTGCGATTTCTTTTTATCATTTAAAATAAAAATGTCTATTTATATTTACAATAGTTATTTTAATAACATTTTTTGTTTCTATTGTGCTTCAAAGTTTAGCATGTTATCTACACAATTTTAGAACTATGGGTACAGTATGTGCATTGTATCTATATATCAGTTATATAAATAAATGTTCACATATCTTTCTAACTCTTCTTTTTCACTTTATCGTTGCAGAAAAAACAATATTTCACTCTACTTTCTCTTCTTTAGATCTATTTTTATTTTTATCTTGAGCAACGAAAAACCTTTGATGTCAATATTATAACCTCACCTCCAGACAAGTTCCTGGCTACTAGCAAAAACACTCACTCACACCTAGCAGTCATTTTTACTTCTTTTACGTTATCCAAGCTAATAATTTAAAATTCAAAATCATTCTAAGATTTTGAATTAAATAACCTTACTTGCACAATTATATTAATGTGATAATGTGTCTTCACTTTTATACTAATTATTGGCCAATTTTATTAATTGATAAAAATGCTATATAAAAAGTCGTACGACATTTTTATGCTAAATAAGTCTTTAGAAAGGTTGGTTGTAAAGTACAATACAATAAAGAGATTAATTTATAGTTCTTAAAAAAAAAGGGTAAAAGGAAGAACGTCATCAGAGCTTTATTTGCCAATCTTTAGTTATTACATCATCTTAATGAATGCCAAATTTTTCATTATTTTGCAATAAATGATAATTATGCAAGTTTTTCATAAACTGGACAAACTAACAATATGGCGAAAATAAAATTATCACGGTCGATTGTTCTTTTCTCAAATAAATATAAATGTGTAATATATAGGGTGTATGAGCACAGACTTTCAGACAACCCATCACCCTCCACTCTATTCAATAACACTGATACACTCAAGCACATATATGCTGAAAAGATAAATAATCACCAATATATGTAGTTCATGCTAAACCAGCAATCATCAGTTGGTCCAGATTATCATCTCCCACACATATATACTTTAAGTGCTCAGATATATATTAAGATAGAGAATCTTCATACTTTAATGGACAGGCTCCAATCTACTACACACTCCAACTCTTCAACCATCCATCCAATTGAAAATCTGATGATTGAATGCTTGAAGGCCACCCTGAGGCCAAGATTCTTGTCACACCCATGTTGAACTAAGGTCAATCTGAACCCCAGATGTACAGGACATAATCCATTTAATACATATGCAAGGATGAGCAGACATCTCTACAAAGTAATAACTGAAACACAGGTTTATTATATACCTGTGTCTATATATGTAATATATAGGGTACATGAGCACAGACTTTCAGACAACCCATCACCCTCCACTCTATCTAATAACACTGATACCCTCAAGCACATATACCTTATATATTACATATATAGACACAGGTATATACTGTGTTTCAGTTATTACATTGTAGAGATGTCTTCCCATCCTTGCATATGTATTAAATGGATTATGTCCTGTACATGTGGGGTTCAGATTGACCTTAGTTCAACATGGGTGTGACAAGAATCTTGGCCTCATGGTGGCCTTCGAGTTTCCATCATCAGATTTTCAATTGGATGGACTGTTGAAGAGTTGGAGTGTGTAGTAGATTGGAGCCTGTCCATTAAAGTATGAAGATTCTCTATATTAATATATATCTGAGCACTTACAGTATATATGTGTGGGAGATGATAATCTGGACCAACTGATGATTGCTGGTTTAGCATGAAATATGTATATTGGTGATTATTTATCTTTTCAGCATATATGTGCTTGAGTGTATCAGTGTTATTAGATGGAGTGGAGGGTGATGGGTTGTCTAAAAGTCTGTGCTCATATACCCTATATATTACATATATAGACACAGGTATATAATAAGCCTGTGTTTCAGTTATAAATGTGTAATGTAACCAAATATTTATTTGTTCGTTTTCTACATATACTATTCTCAAATTGTTTGTGACATTATAATTTAAAGGCATGTATATTCTATTTCATAACGCAATAGTGTGACGTTATTATGGAAAAACTCAAAATATCAAAGGCCAAACAATTTTTATTGTTCTTTTTTTACAAGTTATAACCTGTATCTATAGATATTATTTTAGATTTTTTTTTAATTTCAATTCTACTCCGTTTCAATAAACAATGATTTTCTTGTTAACTGTATTTCTTTTTTCATATATCAAATGCGTTGACTGGGAAGCGAATCCGGGCCAGCTGCTTGGAAGGCAGCTATGCTAACCACTAGGTCACCAACGCTTGACGTTAACTTTTTTTTTCTATTATCATTAAGCAATGTAAGTTAAAATTATTAATAAATTATATAGGTAAAACACCATTAATCTACAATTCTTGGTTAAACTATCTATTTAAATTTGAAAATGCTTTGAATTTCAAAAATAGTTGTTTTATTCTCCCCCTGTTAGCCCATTTTCTGATAGTAGAAGCATACATAAACAAATAAGCAGTTCATAGTAATTAGGTATTTTAATTTATATGAATATAGTAAATGCCCCTCCTTTTTATTTAGTTGTAAATGTGAATACAAAGCAATTTATTTATTTAAAAAAGTTAAAGATAATCTTTGATTTTTTTTAAGTGTCATAGCATCGGCCGGGATGCGAACCCGCAGCTCTGGCAACTTGCCTGCAAGTGAAAGGCAGTCGCGCTGACCTCTTGACCACTTGGTAAAGCGTAATTTTTGAATAATAGATATGTAGATAATTATAGTTTGACCACGTGCCTTTGAAAATATTTTTAAAGTTTTCTTTTGACCCATATTATAGTATTTATTTCGTTTATATTTAACTGCTAAGCAAATATTTTTTTTACTATTTTTAAACTTTTCTTATGTCTTTAGATCTACAATTTCTTTCATTCTTTGTATATATAAGAAAAACGTTAGAATTTATTCAATGAAAGACTTGCCTAACAGCTCCTCAATAGAGCCAGTGAAAATAAAACTATTGTTCACCTAAGTTTGCAGTCATTAGTTAATTTCGACAATATGTCATTCTGTTTTAGTTTCTAGCTAAGAATAGAATGCAATGATTGGCATTGATCGGTTAGCCAGGTTAACTATAATCTACCTGCCTAAAACAAAATCTTTGTTCTAATTAAAACCTATTAAAAGTTTCTACTTTTACCAAATCACGAATCAAAACAAAATTGTAGCAAATACATTAACACTTGATCTCAGCCAGTTTTGTTACTGATATAAGAGTTTATTTATGTATATAACTTATTCGTATATGATTAATAGAACTAACATACTAACATTTCAGCTGGGTTGCATTAGCCACCAACACGATAATGAATACTATTATAAGAAACACACACATATGTATATACATATATCATAATTTAATACATGTAACATACAATGATTTTTTTAAAAAAAAGTAAAAATATAACAATTATAGCTGAAATTATCTCAATATAATAAATTGATTTCACTTCTGAAACAAGATCCTTGATAATTACTGATGAATTATATTACACCAATCAAAATAAATACATTTTTTTATAAGTTTACTACAATACATACATTTGTTTTTGATGCAGAATAAAATGAATAAAACAATTATGTTAAATATAACATGAGTTTTATTGTTCACATAGTTATGATTGACCAGTGAAAACTTTTAGTTTAGAACAAAGTAATTCTGGTAAAATAGTTTAGACATGAATTTTTTAATCAACAAGGCCATATAAGAAAAAATAAAATTTAAAATATCCATTAGTTATGACATGCTTTAAGTAAATTTAGACAAATATTGTTACCATTATTGTTTTATGAGACAATTACAAACAACAGATTTTATTTATTAATGTATTAAAATTATATTATATTTTTTTTAAAAATATTATCTTTTAGTTATTATCATTTCATTATTGCTGAATGAAATTTTTCAAATATTTATATCTTCTTAACATTTGGAATTGCTATCTTAATATAAATCGAGAATTGATTGTATATATGTGTGGAAGATTATGATATGGTCCAACTGATGAATGCTGGTTCTACGTGTAATACATATATTAGGAATCATTTAGCTTTTTCGCATGTATGTAGTCATGTATATTGGTTACTTGAGATGGAGTGGAGAATAAATATAAACTAAAAAATCCTAATTTCAACTCTACTTGAAAAATTATCATAATACACTATCAATTTTTTTATTTGTTTGCATAAACTGTCCAACCAATTATTATCACTATAGTAACATTATTTTAACTTATCTCATTAATAATTTTCTCAATTATCTGCCTTCAATCATTTTAATGCACTGGTCTATAGTCAGTATATTTATAAATATTTTATAATAACAATATTTATTAACCCATTACTTTTGTGATGTATCTCACAGAATAGTTTAGTATCTTATGGATTACCTCTTAAGATGCTTTAAGTGGTGTATTCATTGCTATTATAATCATTTAATTAAAGTTTATCAGTATATTCAAATAAAATTGCTACATTTTAATTATAGTTTGTTTTTCAATAATGCAAATGTTTGATTGCAATAAAAATAAATTTAGGCAAGAAAATTTTGATGTAGATATTAAATGTCATTACTGACTTGGCTAATATATTATTAAAGAATCTAAAAAGGTAAGTAAATATTATTTTACTTTATAATAGTTAGAATATTTATGCATACATATTATAGATTCATATCATCATCATCATCATCATCATCATCAATCATTATCAATCCGCTACAAGATGAATGTCTCTCCCAAGTTCAAACTATCTTCTCCGATCTTTAGCTTCTCTTCTCCACATCACCCCTGCACACTTTCTTATTCGATCTATCCATCTTACATGTGGTCTATTTCTGGGTCTTTTGCAATCTCTTGGAATCCAGTTTAAGATTTCAATTGTCCATCTATTATCATTTCTTCTAGCAATATTGATACAAATTTATAAAATTATTTGCATAATATACATTTTGTATATATATTTTCTTTATTATTACACTGTAAAACTTTTTATTTTTCTTCTTTCTAGTATTTTAAAAATACTTATTATTTTCAAAATAATTATTTCTGAAAGTATAATAATTTATAAAAATTAGCAGTAAAAAATTATTATTTGGACATACACACATAAATAGAGTCCATTTTTTTATTTCTGAATATATATATAATAAAAATTTGGTGGAGAATAAGTGATAATTTTTAAGAGAAAACAAAATCAAAAGATACACCATTACTGGATGATTTATAATACCTATTGATACACATTTGTAACTTACTTAATATATTAGTTTCTTATTCTTGCATTAGTAAACATTATCAATCAGGTTTGTTCTCTTTTTCTTTTTTTGTTTCAGAAAGAAGTAAAATGAATAAGTAGTTGCAAGAATATTTTAAATGATATTCAAACAACAAAAATAATACGTTGAACTTTAATCCAAAAATTTAGTTTTCCCAGCCATCAAACTTTCATTGAGTTAAACTATAAAAAAAAAAAAAAATTCAATAATATTTTTTAACATTCTACTTTTTTTATTTATTTGTAGAATTTTTTTTTTAAAACTTATACGTAAATAGTTTTCATAAGGTAGATTAATTTATATATATATAAAGGTATTGATTAAATATTTCCGTTGCTATTTTCTAATAAAATATTTACCCGAATACATTTGTAAAGATTAGAGTACATGATAACAATAGGATTAACATTATTAAGAATATACTTAGCTGCTTCCATATTTATAAAACTTTTAATTTAGCAATTTTATTAAATATTTTAAGAATTACGATGGGAAACTAACAATATATATATATATTTAACATAAGATACTTCCCATGATGTCGTTAGTTTAGCAAACAATATTTCAGAGATTCAGCAAAGTTTAAAAGAGTGATCAAATAAATGCGAAAAATAAAATTAAAGATAACTTCTTACAAAACAAACCATTGCTCATGGCTTTTCAAAAATTAGAAATTGGTAGCAGTGACTTAAAAAAAAGTTGATAACTACAAATACAATATGTGCATTATATATTAAGTTTTATTACTGAAAACAGTTCGAGTAAATAGGGAAGAAATTATTATGACCAAGTAATACACTTGTCCATTTCTGATAGAAGCTTTTCATGTTTTATCATTCCACTTAACATAATTGTTTTAAGTATTTCAATTTTAAAACTACATCCGAATTTTGAAATTATGACAACTTGTCTAAGCTTAATAATTTAATGGTTGTGTGTGTATATATATGGACACACACTAGCAATCAATTATATATGAGTATGGCTCTTCGCACTCCAAAAGAAGAAAAAAATATAAAAAAAAAACACAATAAAGAATAGAAAGTTAAAAATGAGTTTTGAATTAGTAAATAAACCAATCTGTAAACAATTAATAAAATCATATATATCCACAGCGAATAGAATCTTCAGTCTGTCAGTTTGGTATTATACATAGCTCTATTTTCTCGTGTTCACCAGACATTTTTTTTGTGAAACACATCAATATTACTTAGTAGTAGTTCATCATCGTTTTCAAGTATTATCAAACCACTGCAATTCTCTCCAATTTAAATCCAATCTGTCCAATCTCTGTCCTCTCTTCTCCACTTCAAAACAACAACCTTCTTTATTTTATATGTCCAACCCAGTGTCAATTCAGTCTCCTATATTCTTTGTTGAGTGGTTTAAAATTTTTGTATTGCTCTTTTGTCAAATGTCCAAGTCTCAGACCCATAAGTAAAAAAAATAATAATAGAATTGTAACTTATATTAATGTAAATTCTCACTCTCAATTTTTTTCTGAAGCCCATATCTGTAAAATCAATCTCCCTTATATCTTAGCACAACTGATATATATATATATATATGACTGTGTATGTCTAGGTATGGGTTAAATGAATGCAAGAAAGTAAAATTTATTTTAGTATCAAATTATCAAAGCCAATGAATGGATTAAGAAGAAGCAACTAGATAGAATTGATTTTTTTCTTACTCTGAGCTAGTGTCAAAGCAACCTTACCAAAACTCTTTAATCTGGAACAAATCAGGTCATATAAATTAATGAGAATATTCTTAGTCATCCTCTACACATACAAATTTGAAGTGAACTCTGTTTTATAGTTAAGAAATGTATATACTATTAAAACATTGATTATCAGTAATAGAATACATTTATTTATTTTTTAGCTGAATGTTTATGTAAAATGAAAATATATATAAAAGTACAATAAAAAATAAATAGAACATTTTCAATTAAATATTTTTTATTTTCTATTACTTGATTATTCAATTAGAAAACGTTACGATTTGTTGTCTTTAGACTGCTGACTAAAAGACATTAAAAAAATAAACATTCTTAAGATTAATTGAAACTGAGATAAATCAGATTATTTATCCTTCCGCTTCAAAAATTTTTCATCAGATAATCATTATGACTAATTAATAATAATACTAGTTTTTCAATTAAATTTATTTATATTAAAACATCAAACATCCACATATAGATTTAGAATATTCTTTCTACATGAATAGCAATGGAGAAAAAGTGAAAATAATATAATAAAACGGTGGTTTTCAACCTTTCTTCGCTTGAATAAATCTTGGTAGCCATTTTCATAAATTGTACTCTTTATATTAGCAAAATTATTTGTATTAATGGTGGTTTTTACGGCAAATTAATTGTCATAAACAGGTCAACAATGGGATTAAAATGCAGTAGACTAAGATGAACAGAGAGTGCATATTTAATTGTCTTGAAAACTGAATTATGTATATGCCGGAAATACATCGCTATTTATATATATACTAGATTATGTTAATTATTTAATGGTTTGTGTATATAACTTTCCTATCGAATTTAATTTTTGCATGCCTTTAAATGACTAAATTCGTACATGGGTTATGCATACACTAGATTGGACATCACCATCGGGCTATCTTTTCAGAACTATATTTTTTACTTGCATTAACGTAATCTTTTTTAAAAATATTGACTTTTCTATTCAGATTTTTAAATAAATAAATCTTGTTTTATCTAGTATATATACATCATAAAAGTGTTAAAATCTTGCCGTTTGCATATATTTCTACTTTTTTTCTCTTATACTTGGAATAAAAATAGATAATCAACAATTTTCTCCCTTTGCATATTTTTATTTGATTTTACAAATCTTCATTCATTATAGTGTAACCAATTTTCGCATTTTGTTTTCAAGTTACCATAAATATGTATCTATTAATTTTATTATTCAAATGATATACTGTTTCATTCTTTCCTATAGGTCTATTTATAGACGCATAACATATTATTCACGATCTGCTTTATGCTTAAACGTGTTTGTTTCTTACCAATCTATTATTGTGTATTATTAACAAAATCTTATACAACGTTTCTATCATATTAACATTAATGTAATCCAAACTTTGTTGTCCTTTTTTTTTTTTTTTTAATTTACGATTTAGAAAATATTTTGAGAAACTATATTTGCATTTATATTTGTTTTTTTTTTGTTTTTTTTTCAATACTTTTCACTTCTTGTTACTTACTACTCAAGATATTTCAATGTATATTTTTTCACTTCTCATTAGTCAATTTTATATTTATAAGTACTTTTTTCTTTTAAAAATGACTACATTCAAAAGAACAACCAATAATGTCAGTGCTATATTTGTATTTTCAAATTCTCTCATATATATATATATAAAACACCTTATCTGATTGATTACTCACACATCATTTTAACTGCTAAGTTGGAAGTGATTTTTTTAGCTTATTCTATAGTTAATTACTAGACACAAGATTCAATTTGCACTATCAACTTTTAATGAACGTTACCTGATTACATGATAATCTCAGTGATGTTTTTTTTAAATTTAATATATACTTTAAGAATGTTTAGTAAATACTTAAATATATACAAACAATAATAAATGCTTTATAAAATTAGAAGAAAAAAAATAGAAAAATGGACACAGATTTTTACATGCAAGTATATTCATATAAAAACACACATATTATTGATTATTACTACATAGAAAAATCCAAATCCAACAAACTCTCATAGATACCAGTGAGGAAGATGATAATACTTTCTAGGCTTCCAAATTCTGGGTGGGGAGAGATGGATCTGCTTTCCATTCTTCTTTTTTCTTCTTTCAAAACACATTTATATATTCACATGCAAATCATTAATTAATAAAATGATTAACTGCATTTAATATTGACCTGTAAGAAAACTTCAAATCCTGACCGAAACCTAAAGAAAAAAAAATCAAGTTTTATCTAGCCATGATTTGAACCCAGAACCCAGAACATTATCAGAATAGGCACATGCATCACATTTGGATCCCAAGACCTAAATATATATATATTATATGAATTTTTTATTATTATAATGTGTTAAAATTTTGACTAAGATAATAAACCTCTTAAAATATAGCTAATATTTTTTTAACTACATAATTAAAATGTGTTTGTTATGTTCAATTCTAAAGATTTTGTTAAATAACTAATACAGCATTGTGTGATGTCTTACTACTATTTGTAATATTTGAAATGAAGAGATTGTTAGATGGAAAGTTTAATTCAGAAATGTTTAGTAAAATGATGAGAGCATTACATTCTAGTTGAATTAGGATTACTATGTCTGTACTATCATGCAGTTTTTTAACCTTCTCAAGGTCAGCATTTTCTGATGTTTTTCTTTGTCTCACACATCAACATAAAATATATGATTATTACTTATCTGAAAATAATAAATTTGACTTTATTTGATAGATATTTTTGTTTACTACTGAAATAAATTTTAAATGTTCACATTTTGTTTCTGTAAATATTTAAAAAAATTAGATCGTAAAGAAAACAAAGAGTTTAGACATCATCATTTCTAGAAAGATTATTTTCAGTTTATAAAATCATGAAATATTTCTTTATTCTTATTATTTTTAAACATCCAAATGAATATTTATTTATTTATCTTATATCTAATGAATTAAGCTTTAAAAGTTTAAAAGTTTTGAATACTTATTGCAAAATTGTGATATTTTCATACTAGCAAGTATAAATACATTGTTTATGTAGAAACTAAGCTTGTAAATTGCTTCAGGCCATGCTTACATTTGCTGCTAATTTAACATTATATTTTTAAAAATAAAGTATTTCAAGTCAAAATAAGTTATTAATAATTTATATTTCTTGATATCTAACAAATATAGTGTAAATTATTTTTTAAAAAAATATCTAAAACTGTAATAAATTCACAAATAAATTTTTTTTTGGTCATTGGAACTATTTTTTTTAAACAATGTCATAAAACACCAAATGTTTTACAGCCTTGGCAACAGACGCTGGCTGAACATGTCAGGATGGGGTTTATGTCTATTGTAAGAGTGAGAATTTAATTTTCCACCTGCTAGCATAACATTTTTAGTGAAAAGTTAATATAATAAAATATACCATTTTACATGCATTTTAACATACAATACTTATAGAAAAAAATCACTAGGGGGGGATGATCAAAAACCAAAATTCTGTCATCCTGCTATATCAAAAGTTTGTTAAACATCTTTATACATATAGAGCAAGTTTTTGTTAAACACTGATAAGTGTTTACATTTAAAGGCTTATTCTATCATATTAATATTTATAAATCTATCAAATAAACAATTTAGCAAATAATATTTTTTTTAAAAATTCTTCAACATATATACTATTTAAACTGAAGGCCAAATATATAATAAGCTTCAATAAAACTCATTTAATCATCTAAAGAAATGCTAAACATATGTAAAAATATATAATAAGTTCATAAATTTCATTTAATTTTAGATTATTATTTACTATTTTCCAAAGATTATTTTAATTATCATGTATTATTAATATTTGTGTAATTTCTAACTCTATGACTGTTAGCAGTGGCATATATCAAAGAATGTAATGGCTAGACAGACTATATATAAATTATAATAAATATTAAATTATAGCTAATTTTTTTATTCAAAATTCAAGTATCTTTCTACATTTTGCTTTTTAACAATTGACTTTAATTTAGCAAATTTATATATCAATTTACAATTAGAAACTTTCTATAATTCATATGTTTTAATCATCTTCACTTTATCTTTTATTTTAATACTTAATGTTACATGAATAATATTTATTATCATTTTTTAATTTATTTTCTCAGTTATATCAGTAATAAATATAATTATTTTATTATCTAATACCCTAGAATTTTCCCCTTAAATATACTGAATTTATTAATGACATTTCTTTGTATAAATATAGATTACCTTCAATTTGCACACTTATATTTTTAATACCATATCTAATCTTACCTTGAATTAATTCATAATAAACAGAAATCTATTCTTCTCATTCATATTTCTTCATTTGTGTTTTATAAATATTGGTACTGTTCTATTAGATCATGTCAGCCACTTCATGGCACTATTTATATGCAAAATCATATAAATATGCCATTTACATGGCCTCCATCTATCTAGGCCTATAAACCTATGCAAAAGCACAGAAAGTGGCTATTTAAAGGTGGCAGCCAGTGCCAATGTCATTATTTCTATGCTATAGAGCACAGGAAAGATGCCATTTATCAGTGGCTGATCTGATTTAGTGTTATGCACTTTATCCCAATGCTCACAGTTCATTATTCACTACAGTATTATGTGAGGGTGTCTGGACTTCAGCCTGCCACAACTCTTCAAATATGCATGTCAAAAAAAATTAGCTTACAAGTCATCTGACATACTATTACCTCCTAACAATTGTCAACCTGTCGCCATGCTTCCCTACTCAATGTGGAACTTTCAAAAAATTCAGAAAAGGTAGGTCCAAGCAAGATTTAAACCAGCTCAACCTAAAAGTCATGTTTGTCTAATAACATGCCCACTACAAATAAAAAGGCTGACTTGTAAATGGACAGGTCGAGATTGGGGCAACTGCTGTCCACAGCATGCATGGCTAATTAATTGATTTTACTCTAATATAATCTTTACAATAAGGTACCTCAATTGATAAAGTTTTAATTCTTGTGGATATGAAAAGGCATACCATCTGCCCTAGATTGCAGGACTAAGATAAAATTTTTGGCCACTTGTAGTTAAAGCTTTTTAATTTTTGGTAGTGTAAAATTGTTCTTGACTAAATGACAGGAATTGATTAAGAAAATCAATGAATTACATTAAGCCTTTGGAAAAAAAATGTATGACTATAAAATTTCTCATAGTTCTATCCATACAGCAAAAAAAAATTGTCCAAAGAATACATTTATTAATCTTTAAATAAAAAAAAATGATGGAGTTGGAAATTAGTAGTCGTTCTTAATAGGTGTGCCATTCCATACACATATTCTTTCAAAGATATCTATTGTAATAAATAAATTATTTTTCTTTTTCAAAAATGACCCAAAAAAGTAAAAGACAGTTCAGTAATTAAAGCATTATCAGCACTTTTTCCCAACATGATGTACTTAGTTATGTGTCACGCAATGCTAGTAGACTTTGTAAAGTTTGTTGGGGGGTCAGAAGGATGGTTTTGCCAGCCAGTGCTGGAATACATGGGGAATTCTACTATAATAGAATATTTGCAATAATGTATGTTTACATAAAATTGTTCCAGTAAATTTTATTAATGAAATAAATGAATTACGTTAACCTGTATGATTATTATTCTTTCACAAATAATGGGGTGGGCCTGCTAACATTATATTTATGTGTTTTTGCACAGTAACAATGCCATCAAGTAGGTGAAATGATCTAATAGAACAGTATCTAAATATTTAATGTTACTAAACTATGTTTTTTTTTTCTCAAAAATGTGCCATCTATTTTCTCTCTCATTTTATATCTTTAGCCTGATATATAATTTAATCATATCTTCTTTTTCCCATTACTAAATTTCAATTTTTCATATGTATTATTCATTAATTTTATTTTATTTCCTACATAACTTCTACCTATTGCTCATTATGTTCTCTAATCAAAAATATGACTCTAGGATGATCAGAACTCAAGAAACAGATTTTCTATCTAACACTCACAATCTAATATGTATAAAATATTACATTTAATTACTTTTTTGTTGTTTCACAGATAACACATGCTATTCTATAAATATCTATAACTACCCCTAAAATGCAAATTGCACAATTTTTAAAATTATAATTCATAGCTTCACAGAGAATTATTATTATTTCGTATTTCTCTCTTTTTTAACTGAAATTAAATTTATAAACTTCTCTTGCTTTTACATAACCTAAGATTTAATGTATTTATTAAATAGTTTTTTTTATTATTTTAATATCTATATTTTTTTTATTAACAATAGCATTAGTGTAAACATTATTGGATTAAAATGTATATATATATTTTAATAGATAATTTATGTTGTGTATCTTATAATAAAGATGAATATTGTTTAATCATTCTTATCACATCACTGTCTATTAGTTGTAACTCTAAATGGAATTAGAATAAATAAATTCTATTTTTGTTCTCTTCTTAGCTCTTAAGATAATAGAATATTTAGACATTTATTAAATAGGGATTCAATTTCCAGTAAATTTATTATTATAATATTTGCGTTAATGTTCTGGAAATTTATACAGAAAAGGAGTCTTTTTTATAAATTTAGCTTTTGTTCATCTTTAGTATGCTTTTGATATATAACAATATCATAATCATATCTTTTTCATTTCTTTAGTGTTTAGAATCTATATGTATACTTGATAAATATTTAAAATCATAAAAATTATCTGTTCAAAGAACCATTTCTTTAAAAAGGGCTTGTTTGTGTGTCTTTTGTTTATAGCAAATTGATTTTTAGCTATTGCCGAAGCCTCTTTAATTTTTCATTTTCTATCTTCCCTCTCAGGGCATACAATTTTAACTCTAGACAAATCAAATTTATGGGCATAATTTTGTTTATGGTCTATGCATATTAAAAAATATCCCTTGCTTTTTTTTGCTAAGTGTTTTTAAATATTAAAACATTTTCAAATATACATATAGATTCTTAACATTAAATAACTGAAAGTGTTATGATTATATGTTATATATCAAAAGCATACTAAGCAAGAATAAAAACTAAATTTAAAAAATATATAAACTATCTTTTCTGTATAAATGCCCACAACATTTATGTGAATATTACAGTTATCCAGAAAAGTAAAAAAAAATTTCAGTAGTAAGTTTATCATTATAACATATTATATATAATTCATTGCTCTATAATTTTAATATTACATATTTACAATGAAGTCAGGTATTCACAATATTATTGCAATAAGTACTTATTTATTCCATCTGCTAAATATAAATTATGGTCAATTTGGATAAAATTGAATAAATATCTATATTGTCCAAGTTACTAATGTTGTCTATATCTGTTTTCAACATTCTTCTATGAAGTATTGACAGAAAGGATTTTAATTTTTGAGATAGATTGATACTACAACATTTTAATTTAATACAGAATAAAATTACATTTAGAAAGTTAACATCTTCAAAATAGTACACATTATTTAGTGTTGTTTAATTTTAATATTATATATATAAACTTTTTTTTAAAAAAAAAAAAACCTATTATTATCCGTTTTTGAATAAATTTAATTAAAACTATAAATGGTTCGGATTGTTATTAAAAAGAAATTTTATGATGCCGTTTAAACAGACAATTTTCCAAATGTTTTATTGAATTTCCAAGAAATAAAATTTAATTTGAATTGAAAAATATTTTTCTAATTAATATTTTAATTGAAAATAAACAAATATTTCCCCATAATTTTATTTAATTTATAAAAGCTAAATAAATAAAAACAAATTTATAATTAATATGCAAATTTTTGCTTAAGTGTTTCAATATTAAAATAAAAAAAAGTACTATTTTATAATTTTATTAAAAATTTAAATGATTTGATTTAAATGATTTCTAAGGAGAGAAAAAGAATAATCAAATTAAAATCCATTAAAATTAATAAAATTTCTAATTAAAATTTGAGTTTTTTTTTTTTTCCGAATAAAGGTTGGAATATAATTAGTTGAAGCAGCGTTAAACAAATGTAAACAAACGTCGCGTGTTTAGCCATCTCCAATTTCGAAAACTAGAAAGAGTAAACAAATGCAAGTTTCACCAATTCTTTGTCATTTTTAATCATATTATACTGACAGGAAAAATATAAAAAATATGTTGATTTACATTTTTCCCCCTTATACAGCTTTTTATCGCAATACATAAAATTTAAATTAAGTTGTTCAAAATAAAATTTGTTTTTCTTTGCTTTTGTTTAATAAATATTATTAAAACAGAGACATGTATATGTGTGTGCATTGCATGCGCTAATTATGAGGAAAGTTTTTATTAAATCTTTAATGTTACTTCTGTTTGATAATTTTGTTACGAACAACAAATGATTTATACTTTTGCGTTTTCCTATAATACAATTTTAAACCATTCATTAATTTAAAAAAATAAAATAAAAATATTGTTGATAATTTATTTAACATCGCTCAAAAAACGTGATTTGTCATACATAAATTTAAAAAGAAACAAGACTTTCTTTTTTTTTAATTATTAGAAAGAAAAAAAAGGAGCGATATCCTGATATCTAGCTGTTATATTTATTTTCTGGTCATTCTCAACAGACAACTACGTATATGATAAAACAAAATTATTTAAATTTTCTGCCATCATTCATTACAAACTGCTATTACTTGCCCTATTCGCCCTTAAAAATAATTATTAAAAGTAGCTGAAATTATAAAATGTAATAAAACATATTCATGTTAACCCGCACACTTGCCATACCGCATAAATTAACTAATATATCATAATTAAAAATATTTACTGTAATATCAACATATTTAAATTTCCAAATAAATAACCCTAACTGGAGATTAAAAAATAAAATAAACACAACATAATGTTTTTTGAATTCCATTCATTTCCCACTATTTAGTTGTTACTGAACAATGATGCCAGGTAACAAGCAATGATTGGACATACATACTGATTACAATGATTAAATAAATGAATAAAAGAGAGAGAAATAAATCAGTATATTAATAATTCTCATTAGTCATTCATTAGACTAGAGATTATCCAATAATGACCAATATTTCTGTAGTGTAATTTTCACTACCTTTCCACAATGTGTTAAAACTTGACTGAAACCAATTCAAATCTTAAGTGAAAGTTGTGTAGTAAAAAATACACTACAGTAATACTACTTTTCATTAGAATTAAATCATCTTTCATAAAATCCCCTGTGAAAATAGTCTTCAAGGGCCCTCTAAATGAGACCAATTTGCAATATGCCAAGTGATAAAAATTTAACATTTCATACTTAATCTAGCTAAAAGTAGCAATCTACTTCATGTATAAACTAATTATAGATATCTAGCTAGAAAAAAATGTAAGTCAATTGATAAGTAATTAAACAAAGTAAAAGTTTTTTCCCAGATTATATGAACAGCAAATATATATGAAATCCCTTTATATATACATATAACAGTTGTTTTATGTTAATGTAAATATATTACATCTCTTTATTATGTGATTTGATCAAACATAATTTTTCGAACAGAAATAAAAGGTATGCAAAAAAAAAATAATGGTTGACTTTGAAAAATTTCTATCTAATTCACTGTTATGCTTTTGAAAAATAACATAGGATGTCTTTTAATATATATAGATTCTCCATAAATAGCTTTGAAAATCTAAGTAAGCAAAAAATAATCAACAACAGATTATCATTATTACTCTTATGATCAATGAAACTGATATATATATGTATGTGTGTATGAACACATTTTTAAATAATTATTTTTTTACTAAAAAGTTATGAAACTATCATTTTAATATCAACAATCATATTTCTAATTTAGATGGAAATTAATAGCTTTAAACACTAAAGAGCTTTTGAATTTTAATGCTACATATTAATTCAACATAATAAATAATTTCTCTATTTCCAATAAAGAATAAAATGTATTGTTGTTCTTGGTTTTTTTTTATTATTAAACTTAATAAAATGTTAAAATGAAAATTAGATATCATAGAAAAAAGCTAAAGTTCAGTATAATTTAATGTATGGAAACCCCTAATATTATTCACTATATTATGAAAAGCTTATGGCTAATGTGAACACCTGGAATCAACAACTTTGTTCAAAATCTAAATTTTATTACATTCATAATCTCAAAAAAATAAGTTATGAGTGATGGAAGATACTATGAAAACTAAAAAGGTGTGATTCATAATAACCTTTTGCCATTGCTCTAAAATATTTCATTAGCCAGTGCAGGACTTTTAATACATACTAAATATTATTTCAACATTGACCAGGATGGATGGATGGATGGATGGATGGATGGATGGATGGATGGATGGATGGATGGATGGATGGATGGATAGATAGATAGACAGACAGACAGACAGACAGATAGATAGATAGATAGATAGATAGATAGATAGATAGATAGATAGATAGATAGATAGATAGATAGATAGATAGATAGATAGATAGATAGATAGATAGATAGATAGATAGATAGATAGATAGATAGATAGATAGATAGATAGATAGATAGATAGATAGATAGATAGATAGATAGATAGATAGATAGATAGATAGATAGATAGATAGATAGATAGATAGATAGATAGATAGATAGATAGATAGACAGACAGACAGACAGATAGATGGATAAAAAATAGTAAGAAAGATAGAAAAATAGACAGGTAGCAAAATAGAGAACTAGAGATAGACAGCTAGATAGATAGATAGATAAATATATAGACAGATAGACAGACAAACAGATAAATAGATAGATTGGTAGATAGTCATTCACTATGCCATGATAACTATTTGCCTCTTAATTATGATGCTCTAGATCAGTAATATTCAACCTGTGATATATGTATCTTCAGAAGAATGTGAACATATATAATAGCATATAAATAAAATAACTGTAAATATAATGTAGGAACATCAATATAGTACATAAAACTGGAATCCTTATTATGAAATTCTTTGCATCAATATCATAGTCACTATATCTTTCCATGGACTCCACCTAGTATATAGAGTAAAATGTATAGACTAAGTAACACTAGTAAAATAAGCAAACTTTTATATTTATTTAATTAATATCCTAAAGTAAAATCTATGGTTTCTTTTATCATATATAAGAATATAAAACTAGTCAAAGTAACTCACTTTAAAACTTATGTTAATGGCATATACATTTTTAAATATCAGTTTTCTTGTAAACAGATTTTAATGTATATAAATATAACAAACATATAATAAAAAAAATTTAAAGTAAAAGTAAATTTATAATTAAAAAAAAATAAACTAATAGAAAACTTAGAATTCTGTAAATAGAGTACCAGAACCAATAGCTGATGTCTTAGGCAGGCAAGAATGTGAAAAGGTAGGTAGGTAGATTGGTAGTTAGATTGATAAATAAATAAAAATATATAAAATGTTCTTTAAATATCTAATTCAGATCCAAGCCCTTGCCGAAAACTCATACTGAAAGACAGTAAAGAAGAAGATAGAAAATATGTGATTAAGATTTGTGAGGTTATTCAGCAATTGTGTTGACCTCTACCTAAGTATAGCTAGCAAAAAGCAATTATTGAATAATAATGGATAGTTTAACTACTGCAGCTATGTTCCAACCATATAAAAAAATTCCAAACCTCTTTAAAATATTTTTAAATTTATTTGATCTAGTTTAAACCCAGATATGAACTTTGAAAAGTAAATACTCATTCTTGCAGAGAAAACTTCTTATGTATAAAATATAATAAAATATCCTCATTACTTTTATTATACTAAATTTTAAATATATTTCAAATATTGGCAACCATTAGCCCAACATAAAAAAAAACACTGCCATTTTTCATAATACATGTATTTTGCTAAAGCCAATATGTAATTGAAATTCTGTCATTTTGAAATATGTGTACTTATGAAATAAATAAATTAATACAATTATAATAAAAAATAAAATAGCTAAAATAAAATATACTGTAATACTTCAAAATTGGGGGGGGGGGGGAATAAGGATCAATAAAATATTTGACAAAAATCACAAATAAAAATTATAAAATTGTTAGATTCTTTTATTATTTAAAATATTTATAAAATAAATTGAAAAAAAAAAAATTATTATTCACCTATTATTATATTGTGCAAAATAATATTGAAAAAAAAAAGTTTTTTTTTTAGAAAAGATCATGTATATTATCTTCACTTTTATATATCATAATTAAAAGAAAACATAAAAAATCAAGATTTTTCTCTAATACAAGCTGCCACATTCAGAAATTTATTAAAACAACAAAGTACTATAAACATATCAAAACATCACATCATCATGATATCATATGCTCACACACGCTATTAATAAGAATACCAAACTCTCCATACTGTAGTGCCACCACATCTTGTAATCAATGCAATCTATTGATTATGAATTGCATCTATTAATTACAAAGACTTACATTTGGTGGCATTATTGTATGGAGGTTTTGGTACTCTTATTAATAGCATGATTATGCATATAAAATGGTAATCATGTACTGTTTGATAGTTTTGTATCTATCCTGCCCAGAAAATAATGGAGACTGTGGTTTTTGAAAAACCATAAGACACCAAATTGTATAGTTGCTGAACTGGGTTCAGATCTAAATGACTATACAATTGAATGAGATTGAGTTGGAAACATCATGGTGTTCCATATTGGGTTCCTAGATGTATAATTAAACAAATAAGTAAAAGGGAAATGCTGGAGGGTTGCATTAGATTCTAAGATCTAGGTGCAGTGTTTTCAATTCAAGGCTCTCATTGATGAAAGTCACAAGCTAGAGACTAGTCCAGAAATGTTGGATGAGTAAGCAATAGAGAAGGATTTTATGCAAAAAACCTCCCTGCATCTATTGATTACAAAGGCTTGCACTTGGTGGAGCTACTCTATGGAGAGTTTGGTACTCTTACTATAAACATATTAATGAATATTTTTTAATATCTAAATAATAGGCTAATCAAGCCTTCAAAAGCAACAGAATGATTCAGCTGTGCCCTTAAAATGCACAATTTTTTGCGTGTATTTGTTTAAAAAATGTACTTATTTAATATACATTTACTATTATATCTTTCAAAATTTATGTAAATATGAAAAAATTTTGAATACTTTTTGAATTTTGTAAATCATTGAATTATAGGAGTGGTGATCTCACAAAGATTTTGCAGTTTTTGGTGTTAAGATGATGATGTGATCACTATATTACTTTACATTATTAAAAGCCTTATATCACAGATAGCAGTTGCTTATGTATGCAGCTTCAATGTTAAAAGTATTAGTTGAAAAAAAGTCTGAAAATTTCTATATTATATGGACTTTTAGGCAATGGCATTAGCCTTCTGCTTAATTGATATTATATTTGAAAGATGATACCATAAGTAAGGTGGTTGAGATGTCAATAGAAATGAGAATTTCTGATTGGCTGAATGTTTTAGTGTAAGGCTAAATAGTGTAAACTTATAACTATCAGTAATTTGTTTACAAATTAAAAATTATTTAAGCAATATTTTTGTAAAAGACTTACGATAGTAGGGACCTCTACAGGTTTTAACCACAAGCTTACATTTTGGAAGAAAAATGCTGTCACCACAACAAGATTTCTTAGAAAATATTTACTTTTTAAATAACAACTATTAAAAAGTTTGTTATGGCAAATCAAAAGCAGTTTCTAGTTGTCAAATGTAGACTTGCCTTGATACAAATGGTATAATTCTTTTAAAAAAAATTAATAGCAATAAATATTATTTTTAATTTTAGCTATTTTTTCTTTCTTTGATGATAAGCAACCATAAATTTATCTTTGTTTAAATAACATAAAATTTAAATATGTAATATTTCATTTTACTAATGTTTTGTATAGGAAAATATATTCAATAACCATTGAATATTTCATTCTAGTAACTTTTTAATAGAAAAATTTATTCAATGATGTCAAGCTCCATTGTTCTAGATAAGAGTTTCTGCTTGTAAATTTATTTTTAAATTATTAAATATTAACGTTTAAAATGTCTCTCACTTGAAAGCTTCTACTTGGAATAATGTTAAGATTATCAATATTTTATATAGAAAAAAGATTTAATTGTAAAAATAAAATGTTCAAATATGGAAGATTATGGACAATTTTTTACTAAAGCCTATTCAAAATAGAAAGATGGAGTTTTTTTGCAAAAATAAATGATTAATAAATTGTGATTGTCATATTATAAACTTTAAAAAATGAATAATTAACTATTGTTTTAATTATTATATAAGATTAATAAATACTTAAAATTATTAATGTTTAGCAATGATTACTGCATATATTTTATATTAATTTGCTAAAATGAGTCAAATTAAAAATGTCTATTAGAAAAAAGTAATAATAGGCAAAAATAGAAAAAAAGCCCAATAACTTATGAATGAGATATTTTTTTTGTTTTAAATGGATTCATCTTTTCCGAAAAAAAATAACTAAAATTTAAGCGCTTTTTTGAATCTCAAATCAAGTGTGTAAATAAAGGCAAAAGTTGTGGGAATGTGACTTAATATCAAATTAATTAACAACTATATTACATAAGTAAAAGATAATCCTTTAAAATATAAAATTATTTTAATAGGCAACTTTTTTGTTAAAGATAAAAATAGAAAATAGTTCACAATATTAAAATTTCAACCCTTGTTGAAATATAGAATAGTACTATAAATTTATTAATAAATTAGCATATAGATTAAAAGAAAAACTTCAAACCTCTCAGATTTCTCTTTTATTTTGTTCTATTTCTGATTCTTTTCATATTCCTATTTTATTTCTATATTTTTATAAGTATTTTAAAAAGGTATCTTGCAATCTTCCTACATCTACTAAAATAATACATTTTAATTGTTTATAAAATATTTTTTCTAAATACACATATTCATATAAACATTATTAAAAGCATAACACTAAACTAAGCAATAAATAAAATTACCCAAAATTCACGACTTAACCATGCTTGCAAAAAATAACCTCTAAAACACAATCAATGGTTTCTCTGCTACAACAGATCTTTCATGTATAAAAAATTACAAAATAATGACATGTTTAAATTAAACATTACTGACAATCACAATTACCTCCCATACTCCCTTAATATTAAAAGAAGTTTATGATTCTGAAGCAATTAACATATTTAAAAGTTCTTTTAATTTTAGAGGTATATGGGATGTAAGTGGAATTGTAGGTAATGTTTAATTTACACATTCATATATATATATATATATTAATTTTTACAACTTTGCATACAAATAAAGTTATTTACATATGTCAAAGTGATACTATACAGTATTATTTAAGATGTAGTAATCTATAAATGTCCATGGTATAAGAACTCCCTATATGTCAGATTTTATATATTCAGTATTTTTTCTCATTTAATTTCAAAACTCTTAGGTAATGCTTAACATTATTTTTTTTTGTCAATCATTTCAGAATAGCATTTGAACAATTTATATTCCAATACTTGTCTTGCAATTTTATAATAAACTTTTTCAATAGAATGTTAATATTTATTTTTTACTTTTAGTTTTTGTATTTATATGTCATAAGCTATCAATAGTTAGAAAAAAAACACTATAGTTGAAAGTTTTTTATGCATAACTCAAGTTACACAAAATGGTAGAATGTCTTCACATTTTATTTATATAGCAGAAAGGAATCTAAATGTATATTTGTTTGCAAGATTGTTTTTTATTTGAAAAAATGTTTTGCTTAATAAATGTGAAATATACTTTATTTTTATAATTATATCATATTTTAAAATAGATTAAAATATATGACATGGGGGAAAAAATGAAAAAAAAGTTATTGCTTCTAATAATGTTTTTATTATTTTATCTATGCTAAAAATAGTTTAAATGTGCACAATCAAATTGGAAGTCATATATGTGAATAAATTAAATTTTCAAAAATAGTCTCAGTTTAGTTAGTTGGCATTTCACAAAAATTATTAACAATCTAGTAGCCAACATATTCTCATATTAAAGTAATCAGATAACAAAATTCAATTGTTCTACCATTAAAAAATTACAATAATATGAGATTTTATTTTAAATTTGTTTAAAATGTCTCTAAACCAATAAAATATTATGTCTCAGAAAATCTGACTAGTAAAATATTTTATTAAATGCATAAAAAATTATTTCATATTATATATTTTAAATACAATTATATTTTATATACCTGGAATCTAAGATGTAATACAAAAAATTTGAACACAGACTTTCAAGCTCTCTTCAGCCACCTACTCTATCTCATACAACTGATAAACATGATCACACACATGTAAAGGGTCAGTGTAAATTAAATGTAACATGGGCATGGCATAATACTGGCATTAGCAAAAAATTTGGACATACTATCATCAGTTGTTAAATACTATGGATAGCTGAAAAGTTGGAGGGTGGAATATATTGAAGCCTGCCCATTAAAGTGTAAAGATTAATTATCTTATTATAAACCGATCACTAATTATATATATATATATATGTATGTGGTAGATGATAATTTTGACCAACTGATGACTTCTGGTTTAGCGCAAAATATTATATGAAGATCTTTTATCTTTTTTACATATGTGTGGTCATGTGTGTGTATCAGTTGTACAAGATAGAGTGAATGGCTGAAGAAAGCTTGAAAATCTGTGTACATGTTTATGAATATACATATAAGTAAAAGAGATTTTGTATATCATATTTCAGAGTAAAGATCACTCAGCATCACAGTAAGGAAGACCAAAGAAATAAAATAATTTATTCACAATATAAAACAAAACCTTCACCAACTGTTAATGAAAATTTTTTAGGATTTTTGTTTTTATCATTTTAATTCAAAATATTTTGTCATTTATTTGCTATTCTATAATTGAATAACTGGGTGGGGTTGACATTCAGAAACAAAATTATACACTTATTTATGAATCACACTTAGCTTTAAAAGCCAAATAAGAAGATCTTATATATATATTTATTTATATGCATTTGAATGATGCAATTATATCTATTATCTTATAAAGAAATGACAGTATTTTTTTCTACTTATGTTTAATATTTACATCAGTAGCAGTATTTGTCATCAATATCTCTATTTTAGAATGGTCTATGCAAATAATATTTTTTACGATATATAGGTCTTGAACTCAGGATTTTTCACTTTATTTATCCTCCATATTATTCCAAGCAAGCAATGTACATGACCACACATAAGTGAAAAAGGTACATGATCCCCAATATACGTATTTTGTGGAAATCCTGTATCTTTTTGTGCGTCATGTCTATCGATTGCTTGAGATAGAGTGGAGGATGCAATTCTGAGTTCAAATCACTATTTACATATATAAAAAGTATTCAGTATAAGTAAATTATATATTGCCTTAGAATTAAATATATAATATAGTTATGTTGAGTTTAAAATTATATATATATAAAGATATTTAGAACACATATGCATGTTTCTGCTGTACTATATAATAACCTAAATATAATTTCACCCATGATGTAAACAAACAACTACCGCTTAAAATTGCCGTTGTAAATAAAATGATGTATGTAATCAATGGTATTTTTCTAACGGACATTAAATCAAAAGTGAAATTTAATTTTATCTTATAACTTTGTTGATATAAGAATCGTAAACAAACACACATTTTTATTTGTAAAACTTTGAAATATTTTATAACAATCACACATAACCTTTATGGGAAATTCTTAGCTGCTTATGAAAATTTATAAAAGGATTTTATACTTGATTTTCGTACATATAAAATGTATATGTCTGATTTAACATATTTATATCAAAAGAATATTAAGTTAAACCAGTTTCACTTTTAATGTTTTTTTTTTAAATTGTTGGTGGTGGTGTTGTTGTTATTGTTGTTGTTATTATTATTATTACTACTACTACTACTCGTGTGTTTTCGGCTAGTGTTGCCAGTTTTAATTGTTTGTTACATAATTACATCATAAATGAAATTTTATCAAGATTTTTAAATGAAAAATTTTCCATAATATTTCAATGTTTACACTTTTATGCTTATGAATGTCTTTAATATATATAACTATTGGCAGGAAAAACTTGGTTGTTTGTGAAAGTTCAGTGAAATTGTTATACATTTTTACTCATAAACTATTCATTTCTAATTTCTATTCTTATATGGTAAAATTATTAAGCTAAAAGCAGTTTCATTTTTTCCTTAACGTGTGTACTTCAAAAAATGTCTGATTTTGCTTCTTCTAACATTTTTATTTATCATTAATTTCAAAATAAATAAAAATAAAATTGATAAAGGAGTACATCATTACTTTCATAACTTTCTTGCCTTTGAAAGAGTATAAGTATTTCTTCTCTATAATAAAATATGGATTTTTAATGATTTATTTGGTCTAAAACCACATTTTTAAGCTTTTCTTTTTCCTTTTCTAAATTTAATAAAAAATCGATACCAAATAAATCTGCAATTTTAAAACGAATTATCTTCCAATTTTAAGCTAAGATAGTTATTTCCTAATAGTACACCCATGCAACTAGAAGGGTATACTTTCTTGCAGTTCATCTGATGAATACTTTTCTAGTGACTTTTCTGAAGATAAGATATTGTGATTTCTAAAAAAAAAAAAAAAATAAGATAGATGATCAAGGATTCTGTTAGATTGAACAGTTACTTCAATTCCAAGGCCCTCATCAGGAACAGATTTGGATCTCCTTCTGATATTAATGTATATATTGAACATTTTAGAAAGAACAGTATCTACCCATAAGTATGCTATAAAGCAGAAAAAAAGTTATTGACTGGGTAAAATTAGTCAGATAATCAGAACATGCAGAAATTATGTCCTGGGATCTTTTTTTTTTCATATTAATTTAATATTATTTTTATTTGAATATAATAAAAAGTAATGATTAATCTTATTTTTGATAAATTATAATTTATTAAAGTTTTTTGTGTGTAATATGTAATTTACAATAATTATTGTTAAATATTAGTTTTATTTATTAGAAAGAAACTTTCCTAGTAGAGTTTGCATTCATTATAAAATGTTGTAATTGCTAGTAAAAATGAGAGTTGCTTGTGTTTCTAGTTTAAAATGCTTTGAAATCTTTGCACGGTTGGGATTGGTGTAATTGGTAGAAGTCCAATGTTGGATTAGGAGGTTCCATAATTAATTCTGATGCTCATTGTTTTGGGACCCTAACTTCTTATGTACACCCAAGAAATAAAACCATATGCCTTTTTTAATGCTTTGGAATAATGAATTATCTTGGGTGCATGATATTTCTTATACAAAAAGAATTCCCAGAGGAATGAAATAAATTTATTTTAAAAAATATAAGTTTATAATTTGATTTCCAAAATTTAAATTAATGAACCAATAAAAATTAAAAATTCTGATGAGTTAAAATGACTTTTTCTAATGTTTTTTAATGACAAAGGTCATATTTTTCAGCTTTATTAAATTTCTTGAAGTTAGCTCTTTCTGACAACATATTACATTTTATTTTTTGATTTGTTCAACCTGAAAATATTGTGCAAACTATATCTTTAGTTCAATTTCTCTAAACATTGGATTTGGCATTAGCTAGTAGAAAGATTCTGTATGTTGTTAAAAAAACTATTATTAACTAAACATTTTAGTTTTAACTTGCCAGTTTTAATTACTTTTTTTCTTGTTCTATCATAATTGAAATTTAATCTAACTTATTACATAAAAAAGGTTCATTATATTTCAATGTTTACACCTGTAAAAAAATTCTTAACGTTAATATAATGCTAATGCATCTAAATAGTATTTATGCACATATCTGTAAGTAAAATATATTTAAAACATTCTTAAATATTCTGCTGAAGATAAGAAGCCTTACCATTATTTCTCAAAATTGGAACAATAAAGAATGCATTTGTGACACATGTGCTTAAGACTTTATCTACTTTTTAGCAATATATTTACTGACTATAGTTAGTTTTCAGCATAAGTACATATATATGCATAAAAAGTAATCAATATTTTATATAATGTTTGAATCACTGGTAATGACAGGTTGAGTTTTGAACGAGTGACCTTCAGCTCCTGAATCTATCATCCTATCAATGACTAAACTACACAGGGCACGATCATTTATAATTGTTCTGTTGTCAATAATTTAGTGTTGGCTCTGGCTAAGCATTTAACACAAAGCTTGTAGAGAAATTGGCAATCCTCATTGTTTTATAACTTACAAGCTTAAGAGATAGAGTCATGTGCTCCATGACTCTTATTTTGACTATTTAAAATCTATATTTATAAAATGTAATTATTTCCTAAAAGTTTCTTAATGAAGTTAAAAGATCGGTAATGTTTAATGTTTATAATGTACTTCTAAATTCTAAGTCGCTAAAAATTGTCTATGAAGAATGTAATGAGCTTGGCAGAATACACTATAATCACTTGGTCATAGTATAATGTGCATATTTTATATTTTTAAAAGTTGTTGAATGATATACACTGTGTATCATGTTTATGTTCTGACATGTTTATAATTTATTACTACTCTCCTTTTATGTATTACGACAACATGCGTCAACAAATGTCTAATAGATTTTATACCCACCACCTACAATGTTAAGTGCTGTCAACATTATTTATAAGTACATTTGTATAGCGCTAATTACTGTTTAAGAATCTGATCTGAAGTCACGTTAATTCCGCTTTCTGTATATTATTTTTAGACAAGCTCAAATTATACTGAAGTTTAATTTTTATGAAATATTTTAGTTTACAAAAAGCGAAAATAGAAAGGCGGAACAGGATGCATATTATTTTTAATACTAATTAGATTCATTTTTAAGAAATAAAAAAATTGACATTGAATACTATCGGAATTATTTTTAAATCAGTGTGAGACTTTCTGTATAATTAATGTAATATCAATATTATTATTATTTTCATTATTAACTATTAAAACAAAAGTTTAAAGGATTATTAGTGATGATGAACATCTGACTATATAGTTTTATCAAAGAAAAAAAAACATGGTTTGAATTAGAGTACTGCTTGGTAGATCATTTTGAATGTTATATATTAAGTTTTCTATTTGAAGAGAGGATAATATTACTAAAGAACAGAATATTATATTAAAAAATAATAGCTTTTTATTATAGATAATACTAATTTACAATTGTCTCTCAGTTATCTTACAGATAATTTATTCAACATTTTAATTAATTATTGACTGTAAATAACTTAATAATTGAATACACAGAGACAAATATTTTTCAAAAGATCAAAATAATGTTGGTATTACTAGAATACAAAGTTAACCACTGGTGAAGTCACCAACTACATATCATTATTGCAAAGAAAATCTAATATGATATTTCATCTTTTTTTATAAAAATCACAAACAACAATTATGAAAATATATTTGAAACCATGAAAACAATTTATTTCACTCTCATATAAGCCTTAAAACAATATATTTCACTCACAAATAAGCCTTAAAATACTATATTTAATAATCAAACAATATTAAAAAAATAAATGTTTTATTAAATTTAATCAATACAACATTGTGTTAAAAAATCTAAATTAGTGGTGAGTTCAACTAGTCATTCCACAACGTATTATATTATAAAATCAACCATTTGCATTAAATATAAGTAAGCACATAACAAACAACAATATAAATATAAGCCATATAATCTTTAGAAAAGTAAGTGATGACAATAAATCTATAGAAGTTAAAGCCCAAAAATATATCAGTTTCCAAATGGATACTATAAATAGCAAAGTGAAAAGTTGTATTTAGATCAAAAGCCACACAATATTGAATTATGCACTTGAATCACAAAATGAAAATTCATAAAAAAATACTCCACAAAGTTGCAGATAAAAACCATAAATGCCATGAAGTGTATCAAGTTGAAAACATATATTTATTCAAACTAGGCCATAAGTTTTACTATTTTTAAAATCTCTTCATTATATTTCTGAATGATATTCATAACTTTTCAAATCTCATGTTACTAATAATTTCCAATTACAGAATTTGCATTATGCCATTTATTTATTTTTTACAGATTTGTACTTGCCTCATTATTATTATTATTTTTTGCTATTATGTGTTATTTTCCAACAGTTTTGATATAAACATCACATGATCACCATTTCCTATTTTTGCTTTGCAAGCCAGAGTAATCAATGGATGCCAGAAGGCTTGGGCATAAAATCCCCATCTAGTACCTACTCATCCAATATCCCCAGACTAGTTTCTGGCTTGTAGCCTTCATCAGTGAGAAGCTTTGGATGGATGCTCAGATCCAAGGCTTCTCATTGATGAAGGCTACGAGCCAGGGATATTGGATGAGTAGGTACTAGATGCTCAGATTCAAGGCTTCTCAATGATGAAGGCTACAAGCCAGAAACTAGTCTGGGGATATTGGATGAATAGGTACTAGATGGGGATTTTATGCACAAGCCTTCTGGCATCTGTCTTGCAATGAGTGGCAATATGTATAGAAAGGTTTGCCTGTTTTAATAACAGATTTGATATAAGTGCAGCTTTTTACATGTAACTTTTTACAACATCCATATAAAGATTGACACTTTTTGAATTTCAATTTTTTATGGATTTATTATTCTTAATTACTCTTTTTTGAATTATATGGCTTACCTTTTGTACTATTATGATTTTCAAATACTTATTTATACTCAATCCACTCTTTGGTTTTGCAAAGTGATTTAGTATGAAATTATCTTTAGCCTCATTGCTAATTAAATTCTTAGGCAATGTTTACATTGATTAAACTTATTGAAAATATTTATTTTCCAAACATTATTTGTTTACTAAATATATTAATTATTTTTAGATTTATTTTATAAATAAATTATTTATTTTCATGTTTTCAAATATTTATTTTTTCTGAAAAAAAAACAAAAAACTTATTGATTAGCTTTTTCTTTGCAAGATTGGTACATAAATGGTTATTTTACCAATGGGTAAAGCATCCATTATACTAGTACTAAAATATCCTACATATATCAAGATAGAAATAAATGAAGTTGGAATAAGTTTTACAAAATATTGTTTAATTATAAAAGATTTGAACACAGACTTTCAAGCTTCTTTCAGCTATAAACACCAAATATAAATTATATTTGTATTAGAATATTGTTTAAAAGTTAAAACATTTAAATCAGAAAAGGCATACATTAATTTAAAATATATTTTAATCATGTTGAGCATGCTTTCAATATCTTAAGCATCATAATATAACTTTTTTAATTTTGTTAAATTTTTTTATTATATATACTTGCTAGATATTTGCACAAATTACATAAAGTTAAATTTCTTATTATATATATATGTCAGGGATGAAGCATCCATGTATTGAACGGAAATTCACTTTCATTTTTTTTTATCAACAGTTGAATTCTTTTTATATACACAAAGAATGAACTTGACTAACACATTTTCTGTTAATTATAAGAAGTTCAAACAATGGTAAAATATAATTTACAGTTAAATCTTTTAAGAATATTAAAAGGATCTGGAAGATAAAAATATATTGATAATATATTCTTTGATTTACAGATAAGAGAATTTCAGATTTTTCTAGATGTGGGTAATATATATATATTAGGTGCTATTACATAAAAATTGTTGGGTCAAGTGAAATAAAAACATTATTAAAAAAATGTGCTTCCATTCCTAAAAAAGTCACACTTCATCACTGATATATATAAGAATTTGAACTCAGACTCTTATACAATGATCTCCAATATTTGTATTTCATGCTAAATAGCACTCATTTGGTCCAGATCACCATCTCACACATGTATATAACCACTGCTCAGTTTATATTAAAATAGCAAATTTTCAAACTTTTATGGACAAATGTTAATTTTCTCCATTCTCCAACTTTTCACCCATCCATATCATAAAAAATCCGAGGATGAAATACTCAAAGCCCTGATTGATCCCAATATTATTGTCGTATCCATGTTGACCTTAAGTCAATCTGACCCCCTGCACATACGATCTTAATATTTCCATTTAAATATACTAAGATAATATACATATATGTAAATATTATATATACTATACAAATTTTATGTAAATGTTTTCAGGCAGTCCACTTTTTAAAGAGAGGGATGGTAGCTTATTTTCTTATAACATATTTGTCCTTGGCTATAAATAAAAAAGAAACTAGAACTCTTCTATGTAAAAAGTTAAGGAGGCATGGACTATAGCCAAGGACAAATGCACTATAAATTAAAAAAAAAAAAAGCTAGAATACCTCTATCTAAGGTGTTGAAAACGTGCTCAGCATAAATAAAAGATATTTTAAATTGAAGTACTGTATACATTTTCTGATTTAAATGTTTTAACATTTATTTCAAATTACCAAGATACAGAAAACGAAAAACAATAATTACGATGAAATATTGTTTAATAAATAATATTTGGGGGGGGGGGAGCGAAAACAAAACAAGGCCTATTTTGTATTCCTCTAAGAATCAAGCCAATTCTCATTGGATTGCTGATTAAGAGGTAGTTAGTATTTGTTATTTTCCCTAATTGACCATGAAACTAAAAAAATAATTAGATCCTTTATTAATATGTAAATAGATAACTACCTGGGTTATCTTTGAGACATGTTTTTTTTTTTAAAATATTATCTTACTCACAAATCAAATTATTATGTAAATCAATTTTTAATTAAACCACAGTTTATGCACATGGGGGTGCATTAATGTCTTGATTATAAAGAATCTTCTAACTGACTATATATTTATAAGAAGTTGTTAAATTATAAATTTTTCATATCTGTAGATGTCTAAAAGGAAATAATAAATCTGATAAATTAGTTATCTTTCTTTGAAATCGCTCTGAATTATTTTGATTATAAATAAATAGATAATGACCTGTTCTTAATTGCTCAGAAAATATAATACTATAATTTTGTTCTTTTAAAATGGCAATACACTTGGAATATTATCTTTCAAAATTCTTCAATTAAAAATATTTAAAAATTTGTTGGCCAAGCTATCATTGATAAAATGTTTTGTTTGCTATTGACCAATATTTTTTTAACATACTTATCCTACTCAATAATTTTTCATTTTCAAATATATAACCTATTCTAACATCAATATTAAGACAACAAATATGATCTAATAAGTTAAGATTCATTACAATGGAAAGCCATTTAAAAGGACATTGATTTAGATGTATATTAATAATTTTTATTAATCATTCATTAGATTAAAGATTACCAATAATGAATAATGTTTTTGAAGTGTAATTTTTCACTACACCACTCACACAAAGTAGAGACTGGTTTCTATCCAATTTTAATACCTTATGGAGGAATGCAATCATAAACATATGACCATATATATATATATATCTTTTTCACATGTCTTTAGTCATATGTATGATTCCAACCCTACACAAACTGTTAAAAGTGAATAGAAACCAGTCTCTACCTTGTGTGAGAGTGGTGGGTAAAAAATTTCACTACATAAATATTATACAACATTGGTTTTGAAACCTTAATATTTTTAATTACAAAATATGTTTTCCAATGTGTCCAGTATGCTACATTTAATTGAGCTCATAATAAAAAATGGATAATTGTGATTATTTTTCATAGATTTGTGATGATTGTATATTAGATGCCATAACATATATTTCCATCATCTACTATTAAATGTTGAATGTTTTGAAATTCTTTTTTTTTAACTTCTCAAATACAAGCATCTTGTTGGTAATAACAAACAAATAGACAAAACAGTTTGATAATTACACATTTTGAATATTATTATTCTCTATTCTTCTTCAGGTGTTGCTGTTATGAACAGTGACAATATTATTATAGGATTTAAATTTACACCTTTAGATTCTTCAATATTGACTTTTTAAGTCAACATTCTAACCAACTGAATTATTCTGTCAAAGGAAACAGTCAGAAGAAATTGCATACACTTATCTATGAGGGTTGGTTCAAATCTTTCTGAGCTCCAATTTTTTATTAATACTTTTTAAAAGCAGTGTTATTTGTAGCTTTAGACTTCCACATAATATGTATCAACACACTGTATTGGTTTATAGGATTATTTACCATTGTCATATGAGAAGCTTGTTTGAATTTTCTTCTTTGCATCTTTTCTTCTATCTCATATTTTTGTATCTTCCCAAATGAACACATGTTCATTAGTACATATATTGTATACTACTGTAGATACATGTTTTTTTACCATTACTTTGTGCTCTCTCAATCACTGTTCAACAAGGTGACAGATCTTACATGATATTTTATACATTTAATTGTTGTTTTGCAGCATTTCCAGCTTAGGCTTTGAAAAAATTAGAATTCCTTAAAGTACATTATATCTTTGAAGCTGTTGTAATGTTATATTGATAGCAGATTTTTTAAAATTTGTCTGCCACTTCTGGTGTGTATTATTACACTACAGTACCAATAACTGTTTTTCCTTTTAGTGTCTTTTTTTAATGTCCATTAAAGGTTTTCTTGATAACAGCTGATGGATAACCATTCTTCATGAAAGTTTGTTTTATGTAAATCTTTTTATTGCCAATTGGTTTCTGAACAATCTTCCTTTGCTCCATTCCATAGTGATATCATAATTTCATGGTTTGAGTTACTGGTATGATTGCATCTATATGCTAAGTACTTGCCAGCATGTGATTGTTTCCTATAAATCATTGTATTCTCTTGTATTTTTATATTGGACTATTTCCCTCATCTAATATAAGTATTGAATGTCTTTAGAAAAAATTAACATCATTTAAATATTCTAAATACATTCAACTGTTAAGGTTAGTATAAGCACAACATATTAAGAAATATTGTTCTCCTCTCTTCTTCAGATGTTTTTGGCCTAACCAGTGTTTTAGAGGGAGACTTTTTACAAGAATGTCTATGAATGCCAATTTTTATTTTTGTTCTGCCTCCATCATGAATTTAATTGATGGAGTTATGTTATTGATATGCATCCATAATGATGGTAGTCATACTTCACCATATTATCATACTACAAATGTATCATCAACATAATAAAGACACGCTTTAGATAGAAATAGCATTGTATTTATACTGTGATTTCAAGTTCTTCCATATAAATTTTGCTAAGTAAGAATAATTGTAGTGAGCCCATGGCATCTCATTTTATTGGATAAATTCTGGGTTATATTGAAAGTATGTTATTATGCTGAAGCTTAATGGTTCCAATTTACTATTGATTGGTAGAGTTGTTCTGGTTTATAGACTATTATCATCATATAACTTTATTTCAATAAAAAATTTGATCCATGGTATATTTGTGAATAAACTTCCCATATCAAAGCTAACCAATATGTCACTTATTTCCATTTTCATGTCTCTCATTATTTCTAGAAAGTGCATAGAATATGTGATGAAGGATTGTGTCCTGTATTCCAACTGACAAAGAAATTTGAAAAAGAAATGCTAGCAAGTTTTGACATGGTAAATTTCTAGAACTAATGAAATAGTATCTTTATGAGTTTTTGGTAGTCCATAAGGTGAGGAATTTTGCTGAAGTATGAAATACATTTCTTTTTTTTTTTGAATCACTGAAATACTTGCAATACTTCTGGGATAATGCTTGTAACTTTACTTCTGTTTGGAATTGTGATTTTTTTACCACTTTTTAGTATTGTCCTGTTGAGAGAAGTTCTTGTATTTTGTTATCATAACCAGCTTTATTCATCACAACTATTTTCTTGCCTGTATCAGCAGGGAAAATGATTATAGATGTATCCTGTTTAAGAAATTTTGTAGCTTTTCTCTCATCACATGAAATATTTGATTTCTGCTTTTCATGTTATTTAACTCTCCAATGTAGTTTTGTTGCTTTTCCTACAGGTAATTTTTGAGGGATTTTCTCAGTGGCTGTCATTATAACCAATAATGAGACAGTAAATATGGTATTGATAAAGTTTAAATCTTTTCTAACAACAGATAATTCTGCATCGGTAAGTTGATTAGAGCTAAGATTTTTAATTCAGACTGCTTACAGATTCTTTGCTATGGTATGACTTTTGATATGCCCATATATATTTACTAGCTTTTTCTTCTGATGTTCTTTTATCCTTTCATGTAATTTAGAATGTGTTTGTTTTTCTGCTTGACAAACTTCAGAAGCCTTTATTTGTAAGTTTATTCTTTAGGAAACATTCCACATTTTTAATAGAATGCAATGTTTGATATTTGGAAAACAACTGAACATTTATTTTTTTTCTTTCAATAAAACTTTATTTGCTCTCTGAATAATTTTCTTAGTTTTATTGGGGTAAATAAGAGGTTTTAATTGCAAACCCTTATGAGCAATCCCTTCCAAATTATATTTTTATAGGAAAAATTGCCTCTAGAATAAGCAACAGAATTATACTGAGATACTTGAAAGACATCAAAAGCAAAAATCAATTATATCATGTGATGAGAGGAAAGCTATTAAATCTCTCAAACAGGATATATCTATAATCATTATTCCTGCTGACAAAGGTAGCACTATGCTTACAATGGATAAAACTGATTATTATAATAAATTAAGAACTTCTCACAGCAGGTCAACCAATACAAAAAATGACCAAAAAAAAACAATTCCAAGAACAGAAGTAAGAATCACAGATATTTTAGTGATTCAGAAAAGGAAACTAACTTTGAATTTTAATAAAATGCCTTTTCTTAATGAACTGCCTATAATCCATACAGATAATGTTCCATTAAGGCCTATTGTTACTTTAAGAAATTCACCATATCAGAACATGTTGAGATTTCTTCTCAAAATTGTTAGTCTATTAGTATACATAACACAGTTCTTCATCAAGGATTTTAAGCAATTTGAAGAATTAATTAGGGACATGAAAATGAAAAAGAATTGGAATATTGATAATTGATGTGTAAACTTTATTTACAAATGTCCTTTGTAATGAAGAATTGTCTATTGTAAGAAAAAGATTATATAATGATAATAGTATATAGACCAGACCAACTCTATCTATTGATATTATAATAGAACTATATGTAAATTTCAATGTGATTCAATTCTTTCAACAAAATCAAGGCTATGGGCTCATCATTGTCACCTTTGCTTAACAATATTTACATGGAAGAATTTGCAATCACAGCCATAAATATTCCATTTTCATCTAAAGTGTGACTTTACTATGTTGATGATACATTACTGATATGGCAACATGGTGAAGCATGATTACAATCATTCTGGCTGCACATCAACAAAATAACATATCATTTAAATTTATGATGGTATTAGACTGAGAACAAAAATTGATATTCTTAGATGTTCATGTGACAATGCTCCTTCATGGAAAAGTAATAATAATGGTTTTTAGGAAGTCAACACACACTGGAAACATACATCCAGACAAATTAGAAGCACAAAATATGAAAATATCCTATCACTACGGAACAGAGCAACAGATGTTTGTTTGAAAACCAGTGATTTGGGAAATGAAAAGATTTACATAAAACAAAATTCTATGAATCAGGCTGTCTTCAAGAAAATTGTTAATAGTCTGAAAAAAAAGACACCAAAAAGAAAAACAGTTATTGATATGGTAGTGTATCCATGCACAGCAGGAATGGAGACAACATAGAGAAAATATGCAGGCAATGTAATATAAGAACTGATTTCCAAAGCCATACCACACATCAAATAATTTTAACATCTACAAAGCCTAAACTGAAAATGCGGAAAGTATATTGGTGAAACCTATCACCCTGTTGAACAGTGATTGAAAGAACACACAGTTAAAAAAAACACATGTGTCTACAGTAGCAGATCATGGATGTACTGTATATGTTTAAATGGAAAATTGTAATAATATTGAATAGAGAAGAAAATACACAAAGAAGAAAGTTCAAAGAAGGAGTTCCTATGACAATCACAAATAATCCCATAAGTCAACTTTGTGACAATGTATAATGACTAGAAGCCTCTAATTAATCTCTCTTAAAAATTGGAAAGATCAGCATTTGAACCAACCCATATATATATATATATATATATATGTGTGTGTGTGTGTGTGTGTGTGTAAAATTTCAATTGACTTGTTTTTGATAAAATAGCTCAGTTGGTTAGAACATAGCCTTAAAAAATTGATAATCAAAAATCTAAAAGTTTAAGTTCGATTCCTAAGTTAATATTGTCACTGATTTAGCCTGCAGCACCTGAAAAAGAGAGAAGAATAGTTCTCAAAATATTGTGAAATTAATAATCTATGTTGCCTATTTGTGTGTCATTATTAACACGTTATTTGTATTTGAAAAGTTTAAATAAAGTTTAAAAATTTCTAGTCATTCACTATTTAATAATAGATGATGGAAATAATCCAACGTTTTATCATCTTATGATTATCATTACTATTTTGTTTTAAAGTAAATCTTTGTTTTGCTTCATATTGTATAAAGATTCAGTCATGATGGCATTTTAGAGATAGATATATGTGAGACTATTTTCATTATGAAATTGAAATGTTATTATAAAAATTTAAAATTTATTCATATCACACACTTTAATATAAAGTGCGATGATTTTAAGAGTATCAATTCCCTTCTTCACATTGTTAACCTAAATCTTAAGATAATTAATATAATTCTTATGTTATTACTGACTCTCTTAAGACTATAAGCACCAGAGAAAAAAATATTTGGACGGTTGCAATCTATACAACTGTGGGCTATTATTATCAATTGAGTTCATTTGATAAGATATATATATTTCCCCCTAACATTTGTTATTTCAAAGACATGGTGGAAATAGCCCAATGCATACAACTAATTTATTATATCTTATTTTGCCTATAAAATAATAATAATAAAACAATACATAATAACTTTAAAATGGTATTTTAACTGTGGAGTTTGAAGGAGGGGATATCTTAAATGAACTAGTATAGATAAATGACAATAAAAAAAAAAAAACAATCACTACATTAATTGAAATATTAAAGTATTACTACAAAATGAAAAAAAAAAGGAAAAGGTCTGTGATGCAGTAAATGTCATAATCAATGATTTAATTATTTTCTTTACAGATGTAAAACTTAAAAAAATATAATAGCTTTTTTTTTTCTCATATGTCATAGCACCGAACTCACAAACATCTGCAACCGACTACTTGCTTAGCAAGGCGGCTGCGATGACCTCTCGGCTAACAACGCTTGACAAAATATAATAGCTTTAGATCTACTTTTCAATTCCGATAACAACTTAATAAGGCAGATATTTTATTATTCCATAAAATATTGCAAAAAAAATTGTCTTGTGTGGTCTGTTATTGTGAGGAAGGTCAGTTTTTTTTTTTAATGCTTTTTAAATTGATTCTAAACTGACAAAGAAAAAAAAAAAATCTTAAGGTGTAAAATTGAATGGTATTCAACTTCTAAACTTTAGCTCTCAAATGACATATAATCTTTTGAAAAACTTACCCTAAAAATTATTATTTACAAGAGATCATAGTGTACACATAGGAGGTTGTTATTTTTAATAAAATAATTTTCCAACAAATTCCCCCAAAAGTAGAAATATAATTTAAACTATCTATCGATCATTGTAGCATCGAAATTATTCTTAATAAACCTTTTATTATAGTTGTAAATAACATAATATATAGCATGGGTGGCCAACTTTTGTGTTCATAAGATCTACTTTTTATTTTTGAAATGTGTTACGATCGACTTGGTGTCATAAGCTTAGTCTAAGTGGAGGGAGGGGTGAAATACATATTATTTATATATATCTAGTAAAAAATAACAATTATTTAATGGGCCAAAAAACTCATGCCCGGGGGAATTAAAGCAACAAGATTAAAAATATTATTTTTCAATAATGATACGACTTAGTGGACTTCACCTATCTAGAATTGAACAAAAATTTAGAACAAAAAAAAAACTTGAAAATCTTGACTTAATTTGTTTCACTCGTTATCGACAGCTCTTGCCAAATTGGCCTCGCGATCGACCAAAATTGGCTTTGTGATCGACTGGTGGATCACAATCGACTTGTTGGCCACCCTGATATATAGTATAAAGCTTGAAAATAAAATATTGCTTGAACAGCAGAATTGTTTTATCAAATGCTTTGAAATTAGCCAATTTATATTTTCCACATTTGTAAAAAGTGGCATGCTATATTTACAAGTTTTATATATTTAGAATTTTAAAATATTAAAAACTGTTTATAAAGCCAAAATAAATATTGGTAAATACAATAAATTTTTAATTTAGCTATATTAAAACTAATCATTTTATTCACATTTACACAATACATGTATGGTATATCAAAGATATAAAAACACAGTTATAGAAATCGTGTTTTTTGTTGTTGTTGTTATTCTTATCAACAATTAATACTCCATAAAATTGTTAGCTGGCATTTCTTTGTGATGAATTTATAATATTTTAAAAATTAAAAAATAGTTGTTTTTTTCTCAAATATTGTACATACTTAAATGTTAAGCGCATGATATACAGTCACAAACCTGAGAGAGTTAAATCAACGCACAACTTGTTTTTTTAAAAAAAAAACTAAGAGTGATTTTTATTATCCACATTTTATTGAATATCATTTCTTTATTTTAACCTATTAAGCCAGAAGTTGCTAACAAGTCAATAACTTCCAGACATTTTTATGACCAAAGTATAGATTTTATTCTGGATATAATAAATTGCAGTATCTACAGACTGAATCCTTGAACTGTTTAAAATCATTATAATTTAGAATAAAATGCAAATATATATATGAAAACATTTAGTTTTAGGGTTGTGGATTGTTGTTGTTGTTTTGACGGAAAATATCAAAAAATATCGAATGGAGACCCAAAATAACCAGAATTTTATAATTATAAAAATGTGTATTTATTTTTAGGTGTTGTAAATTGAATCTCTTTCAAAGTACAATGAATTTAATGTAATGCACTGGCCTAAATGTATTCTCTTTTTAAAATAGTCTGAAAACTCTTGCAAAGTGATGGTATTTAACTAATTCCCCTATCATTTTTTCCTTCACTATTTATAAGTCTGAAAAAAAGATCATTTTCTCATTCAATATAACAAAAAAGAGTTCCATGGAGCAAGATGAAGTGAATATGACTGATAGATAAACTGGATCATGATGAATTTAATAAAAAATTGTTTCACACTAAAGTCTTTGTGTGCTAGGACACTGCTATGGTAAAGCTTGCTTTCCTCACTTTTCCACAAAATGGGGCATTTCCAATTTACTGCATCATGCAAAAGTTTCAAAACTTGTAGGTATCAAACACCTGGTCATAACAAATTAATTCTAAATAAACAATTCTATTGGCATCTTAACAACAGCATTGTTTTGACATTAGACTTCACTCACAATGCGTTCATGGGACATGGTGAATTTGACTCTTCTATTAAACAATTTGTAAACCTATATATTTTTCTGAGATACTTGCTTCTAAGTTGCTTCAAGCTGCTATTTTTTTAAAAAATAAACAGAATTTATTGTTCCAACTTTTCAGCCTTTACGAAAATTGACAAGTATGCAAAACACACTTCACAAAAAAAGTCCTACAAGACACCATGATTTTACATGGTGACACCATTTAATAGATTGATGCAAAAGGATCCATGCAAGAAGTATCTAGTAGCAGAAGTATGTAATATAACAAGAAATGCCTTCCAGAGAACAATTCCGATTCTTTTAGGCCCCATTTTATATTAAAAACTTTGAAATGTGAAAAGTACTTTAAAAGTTCAACAATATATAAACTATAATATAATAATACTTGCAAACCAATTTTTGTGTATATGATATGATAAACTTAAATTACTATAAAAATATATTATATACAAATGTACATAAAGCTAACTTATATAAAACAATAATACATTAAAAAAATATTTAATCAGACAACTTTTATAATATTAAATTTAATTTTACCAACTTGAATTTCACCCTCATATTAGAGCCTTATCAAGATGTAAATACACTTAAAATGACATTACAATTTTTTTCTTCTACAGTAACTCCATCTACAGGCTGTAACTTACATTTCAACTTCAAACCCAAAGCAAAAAATTTCATTTATATTTCACTACATATATCAAAACAATATTTAATTTCAACACATAAACCCGATCTAAATCATAATCATACACTTATATTTTATAATCCTACATTTATATTACAATATTAATGCAATCCAAATTAAATTTTCCAGCTATCCAACAGTACCCATTTTCCAGCCAATCTTGCAGAACCTTTAAGCATATTCATACATTTTTCAAAATTCTCCTGTATATATAAAGTTTCATAACATATCCTTTCATTATACTTTTTTACATACTTAATTACCTGAATGTTTTTCTCACAATTCATTCTATGCCCAGTATTCAAAAAATGTACATAAATCCCTGATCTCATGTCATTTCTTTTAATTGCCCTATCATGTTCCTTACCCCTTTCCAATGCAGACTTCTCTGTCAGACCAATATATATCATACTACAAAACTCACAATAATCTTATAAACCAACCCTGCTCTACCATTCTCATTATTGTCTTCTGTATTACATATCTATTTTTCCAATGTTTTACTATTTTTCCATCCTATTTTTATATTACCAGGTAATTCTTCTTTTATCAACTCTCTATATACTTTATCAAAATATGGATCCAAAATTCATTTATTATTTATATTTAATCCCTTATTATTATAATATATATATTATTATAATACTTAAGTTCATTTTTGTTTCTAAAAAAAATTACTTATATCTTTCCTGTTATATCAATGCTACATCCATGTCTAAAGTTAATCTGTCACTCCCCCCCCTAAATCCTTTTAATGCTGCTATTTTTTAAGACCATGGTTGATATGAACTTGTATCTATTATCCCTCTTTTTTGTTTTTCCTTAATATAATGCCTTATAACAATCTTACCTGTCACATCTTTCTTTATAAAAATATCCAAATACATCTTTCCTTATAAAAATATCCAAATATCTTAACCCTTCCTCTCCATTTTCCATCATAAATATAATACCATATCTATTATTATTTATTTCATTAAATGCACCATTGATACTTCTACTATTACCCATTATAAGTATATCAACCACATATCTGTAATATTGTATAATTTCCTTCATCCTTATATAATTATCAATTACATTTTTCTCAATATAATCAATCATGATAGATGATAAAATATCACTAATGGAACAACCCATAACCCATTCTTTAGTTACCTTCCAAAATTCATTTTTATATTTGAAATACAATGTTTCACTTATCAACAATAAAGCTTCATTAATACCACATATCCATTCCTCTGACATACCACTATATTCCCTTATTTTATTCATAACCACTTTTATACTTTCTTCTCTAGGTATACTTTGATACATTTTTTCTATATCAATGATACAATATTTCCATTCTTATTTAATTTTACATTCTTTAATTCATATATAATTTCCTCTGAGCATCAAATGCAATATTTCCCAAAACCCACACCATTTAGAATCTTATTATAAATTATATCACACAAACCTTTAAGACAATAATTCTTAAAATAAAATATCACTCTTACTGGCATATTATCCTTCTGTGTCTTAACATTCCCAAACATATTTGGATGTTAACTGATTACTTGGATCCTTATTCATTTTCAAATATTCTTGTTTTTTCATGTCCTCTTCCATTTATATTCATTTTCTTTCAAAATTACAAATCTTGGTTCTTTATCTTCATTTGTCACAACTAATCTCTCTTTTTTTATTTTATCCTTTTATTTTATTTTTTGATATAAAGATAAATTATATACATGTAACAAATTATAGAATAATTTCCATTAACAGATTAAGACAAACACATCATTCAGATTTTAAAATCATAATTTACAAAAAGATGAAAAAAAAATAATCTACTCCTATCTGGTGTTTAAGCTGCTAAATAGATTTGTATTGGTTTAATTTATACAGAACTGAATACTAGATAAAAACTGAATTTACATTTTGCCTTCTTGTAAATTATGGTTTTAAAATTTAAGTGATGGGTTTAATTAGTCATTTAAACATAGATTAAACTGTAAATTGATAAATATGTATGTGTAAAAAGTCCGTAAAGAAGAACCTTTAATAATTTTGATGTTCATATATATTGAAAGTATTAATATATAAATTTATTGTCAAAAAATAATTTTAAATTCAAAAATGCTGTCAAGTAACAGAAGAAATATGCAAACTTTGTGCCAAATGTTTACTACAATTCAAGTGATTTTTTAAACTGTATACTGATGTCATGCAACTTGAAAATGAGTTTGCATTTAGCAGTTGCATGAGTGAAGAAGATTAAATTATATGTAAAAAAGCTTAACGTGAAACACTTCTTCCTACAAATATAAGAAGAATAAAATGAAATGAAGAATTTAAAAACCTATAAGAGAACTATCTGAAAGCACAACAAACAATTCCTGTTTATCAGGAATGTTTTCACAATTCTTATGAATAATGATCATTACAATGAAATAAGTTTTGAGAATAAACATTTTAGAAGACATCCATTTTTATAGTGTACCATAGTAAGAAAGAAAAGAAATGAGTAAATATATTTTATCAATATGCTTTTTAAATTCTTATCACTACAGAAGAATAATAATTGAACATTAGTAAAAAAAAAAAACACATAACATTCGAATCTAGTACAATAATGTATTGTTCAACATAGTTTTTCATGGTTCAAAATTATCATGAAAGTATTAAATTTATTTCAATAAAATATTATTTCTAGTTGTGTTTTTTTTTCATTTAAGCAATCCAAAAATGTATGACTGTATTCAATTACCAGCTGAGATTTTGAGGAAACTAAGAATTTATTCTGTAAAGTTAATCAACATACTAGAAATTTTTATTTTATTTTATATATATATATACAATTCTAACCATAAGCTATCTATCTTCATTGAGATACAAATTTAAAAATAAAATAATGCTATTTTGTGTTTTAAAACTCTTCCAATCCATTGATTTCACAAATAGCATATTATAATCTCTCTAGTTGAAAATAAACAATTTGCTTTAATAAATAGACATATTATGCAATAAAACTATAATGGAAAAGTCTTTTCACTATTTTATAATCACAGTTTCTGTTATTTCTTACTAATTGCTACTTCACATTATTGCTTTACTGCTCTAGTAACTAGTAACATGCTTAAAATTATTTTTTTAATATAATAGATTAGTATTGTCATTCATAATGCTCTCTGCCCTACATAGTTAAAGTCAATATCAGAGTCATACATTCTATATTTCATAAAACTCTTTCACTTTTTGTGTCTCAAATTACTGAAATTCTATGAAAAATGTATTTATGTTAAATTTTATCTAGTGGGTCTTTTTGCAATGGTGGAACAGGACATGAAACTCTAAATATATCAATCACTGCTTCAGCGCTGACATTTCTATTATTGAAACTGCTTTTGAATTCTCAAGCAACAAATCATTCACTCATTTATTTGTATGCTTTACTTTTAGCTCTTAAATTGAATAGAATTATAAAGCAAATGATTTCACACCATACACATTTCTTGATCAGACCTTCATGTCAAAGCTAAATAAATATTGGATTTTTTTTTTCATTTTACACGATGCTCTGATAATTTACTTTCAAGTATATATATGAATTATAACCAAACTAATTAGCAGTTTAATAATTGTAAACAAATAGGTATCTTATTATTGTTAAATATATGCAAGATTTTACTTACCAATAACTAACACATCAATGTTCAGGTAAACTCTTTCATTGTTTAATCTGTAATGATACATTTACTTTCCTTTCATATTTGTTTCTCTGGATTCACATATTTATAATATTTTAATGAACATCATGATTGCACAAAAGAATATTTTCATTAAAACAACATGAACATTGCATGTACATACAATAAACTTAGCATTTTGCTGTTAAAAATTTATAATTTTTCTTTTTTATTTGTGAAATATACTGTAACAGTCCAGGTTTTCCACCAGAAGAGGGGAAATGGATCTAACTACAGTCAGACCTAGAGTCTTCAAGTAAGTTACTGTGAATGACGTGATGAAGTAACTAACCAATGCTCATATCCACCTCCAATGGGATAGCTCTTAGTTTACTCATTAAATCTAGATGCAATTTAGGCTAGTTCATCCATATCTCACCCCTCTTTCAGATTCCATTACACATCATCATTCAAACCCAGAGAGAATGGTGCCTTTGGCTCTCTTCAGGAGTGAATTTACTTAATGTAGCAACTAAATTTTTTTTTTTTTCCATGTGTCATAGAATCGGCCGGGACGCAAATCCACAACCATCTGCAACCAACTACTTGCTTGCATGGCAGCTGCGATACCTCTCGGCTAACAATGCAAGACAAAATTTTTTATTGACATAAGATACATTAATCCCCATTGTTATGTCATATATTATAATAATGTGTGTGTGCATATATATACTTAGTTAAGTAAATTGATGAGCAAGTGTATGGACGATTTTGATAAACTAGAGACCAATTTCATTTAAGACACATTAACAAATTTTATTAATAACAAATAAAAATTGAAATTTCATTCACATAGCAAAAGATGTACTTATAGATGTCCCATATGCACCTCTACCATTTCAATAACTAAATTATGCATTATACCAACCCATAACCCTGGTAGATGTGCATTAAGACACTCTCTATTTACAAAGTCAATAAGATTAGCTAAAATACAAAAATAAAATAAAAAGAAAAATATTACTTCATTGTTATAACAATTGCGAAGCTAACTAACTATTTACAAGATTATATTTCTACTTGTCCAATAGCTTCATGATCCAATTTCTGCTGAGGATATCTATTTTGGGATCCCCTCCCCATGTATAAGTTTTTAATGTTGATAGAAAAGAGACATTCACACAAGAGCATTAGTCATTAATACTGAATAAACTAAATGTAAGAATTATTAGTTAAATATAAACAAATAACATAAACTCTGTCTTGTCCTAGTGAGTGGGAATTAATATGGAAGAGCATCAAAAATTCTCATCTCCAAGCAGATTACATGATGATGATGACCAAATGTCAAATCACTATGGAGAGAATCAACCTAAATTTTATTTACAAAACAAAAAAATTTCAGCTCAAATAAACCTCCCCCCCCCATTCCAAATTGCTTCTTATGAAATGGATTCTCCTGATTGTAAACATGCTGAATAGTCCAAGTATTAGAATAATCAAAGTAGAATTTTACAAATGTATAAAGTAAATATATATATATAACATGATAATTTTGATTTTGTTCAAATCTTCCTGATTAGAGTTTCTAATTTAAACATTAGTGTCTTTCATGGTCACAGTCTATACTGATACTCCACCATTCTCCAGATTCTCCAGTAATGTATGGACAATGTTGTTTCTATTTTGGATGTTATCCTCTCTTTCAGGCTCTACTCAGACACTTCAGCTTAGGTGTTAGGCATTTTTCTAGGCATTATTTATATGAGTGAGTTACTGCTTGTGAGTTACTGCTTCATGGCAATTAAGGCAACACCCTATTCTTATGGCACATTTATATAGTCATGCACATTGTTTAGTAATTCAAGGAAAAAGATTTAAAGTTTCTTCAGCTTATGATTGGCATTGAGTACGTTTACACAAAGGACAGTTTATTTCATCATTTATCAGTATATTCTGGCTATATAACATTCCTTTTTCTTCTTGTTCAATTGCATGGTCTTCTGTCTTTGACTGTTATTATAAAATTAATTTAACTCTTTCATTATGCTGCTAAAGTTACTGATTTTTATTGTTTCAAATGTTGATGATGATTTGTTTCAATTTTCAGTGCTTTAAAATTTTATACAGAATAGATAATATTTTTGAACACATCGTCCAAATTCTATTTTTCCAACACTTGGTTGCTTAGATATTGACTTGATCTCAGGTCATCACCACATCGACTAAATTATAGTCTGATATCACAACGCCGACACATTAACAAACAAATCATTATTGGTATATATATATATATATAAGAAGTTTCTAAGATTAAGCTTTTTTTTTCCATTAAAATAGAGCATTTACTTTATTTCAACATTATTTTGGTCTGGTACTTTTTAAAACAAACTTCAAGTGTGTGTGTATTTATATGTATGTTTGCATATAAAAATATATATTTAACCTATTATTTCAGCTTGACTCTTTTTTATCGTTTTAGTCTACTACTGAGGACATTTATGGGTGGGTTTGAAATGGATTGTAAGCTAGCCTTACAATACAATACCTTTTGTTTAATTTGTACTACAAACAGATATATCATCTCAGAAATTATTATCCAGTTTTTACTGTACACCCGGGTCTCATTTTATGCAAATTTATTTAATGTGATTTTGAAGTTATGCAATTCATGTTTCTTCTTAATATCTTTGTATGCAGTTTTCTTTTATGTGATAAAAATGATTAGATCAGAAGTCAAGCTCTAATAATGTGCTATTACTTTAAATATTATAAATTTCATGCAATAAACGTCATATTTAAACTAATAGCGCATTATTGGAGTTCCACTTCCATCTAATAATTTCAATATTTTCAGTGCTTTATAATAGTACTCTAATAGGTTTTATGCAATAAAGAAGTTCATAATTCGCATTAAATCAGAATTTCCCCATTTTATATACACACATTAAATTTTACAAGACTATAATGTAAATCTGTTCAAACGTTATAGATGAAAAATATTATGTATGATGTTATTTTTGCATTTTAAATCACGTTCTATTTTTGCTTTTTATAAAAAGAGTATGTAATCAATTAATCATTTAGTGTCCACAAGTTTATTTTTAAAAGATGAGTAACAGTACTGGGCACAATTAAATTTGACAATTAAAATCTGATTTTTAATTGTAATTAACAATTTAAAAATTATGTAACTTGATGTGAAACGTTGAAATTTGATTTTTAAACGAAATTGAAAATCAAAAAATTAAAGACAAAAATAAGAATTTAATTTTTAATTGTTAGTTTTAATTAAATTTGGCCCAACAGTGGTGAGTCGGTGTCTTTTTATTATCAAATGTTTTAGTTGTATTTCCTCTTGACTTCGTTTAAGGAGAAGCTACAGTACCTCACATCACATCACATCATGAAATAGCAATATTGATTAAAATACCATATATGTATGAAAAAAATGTAAATTATACATAAAAATATATTGTTTTGAATAAAATTAAATACTGTAGTTAATAAAAAAAGTAAAAAAAAGTTTGTCTTGTATCAATTTTTTTTCAAATTTGAAATTTTTTATTAGTCATATTTTATTTCCTTATTTTTTTTTACGCAAATTTTAAAGCAATTTTATGTTGTTTCTTTGTTTTTATGCGATTTTCGAAAATTGCAGTCACCTATCCCCCATTTTTCAAGGTAAATTAAGTCTATTTTTGTGCAATTTCTTTTGTGCTCATTTTCTGAGGAACCTATCTACCACATAAAACAAAACCCAGGTGTATATATTTTATAAGTTATTAAATTATTATAAAAAAAGTCATAATATTTTTTTTTCCATTTGAATCATTTTATTTGAAATAAAATTTTTCTTTAAGATTATCTAAACTGTTATTTTTATTTATTTCTTTATTTTAAAAAGCTAATTTTGCTAATATTATATAATTCAGCCAGTTTATGGCTTTAGAAATTTATACATGGTTTAGCTCAATTTCGAAGATATTTAACAAAATATATCTTACAACTATTGGCATGCTTTTTATTTCTTTTGCCACTGTCTGCAATATATGCTAAAAATATAAAAATAAGCTGTTAAATTGGATAAAATAAAACAAAAACTTGCTAATGATTTTCAAAATATAATTTAAAAACTAATTTTCTCCATTGAGTCAAACGAACATAATTTTTTAAAACCACAATTCATTGAATTCTATTTGTTATTGAACATTATATAAATACATGTAATATACATTTTTTTAAAAATAACTTATTCATAACAATCAACTTGCAATAAATACACAAATGATTATTGCTATTAAGTTTTTTATTAGCTAAAAAAATGAAATATTATGATTAATCACTTATTATGAAGAATAATTAATAGTCATTTGTTTTAATTGAAAGTAATCATTTATAAAGTTAACTTCAAAAATATTATATAGTTTTTAAGAATATATGGATTCATGAATATGTGTTAGTTGATCTTAATAATACGTATATTATTCCTAATTTGAAAATAAAAAAGATAGAAAAAATTGCAGTAATTATTATGGAATATTATTGATTATTGATTATAAGAAAAAATACTTTCAAATATTTTACTAAACAAGATGCTTCTAATTATAGAAGAATAATTCTCAGAGAAATAAGGATATGGTGTTATGATAGGCAAAACTCTCTCCAGACAGTAGTGCCACTCTAAGCAAGACAGAGTAATCAATGGATGCCAGAAGGCTTGTGCATAAAATGCCTATCTAGTGCCTACTCATCCAATATCCCCAAACTAGTTTCTGGCTTATGACCTTCGTCAGTGAGGAGCCTTGGATCTGAGAGCACTGCACCTAGATCTTAGGATCTAATGCAACCTTCCACCAGCCACCTTTTAACTCTATATAACTACTAAACTATAAGAATAAAATTGAAAGCACAGATATTTCCAATCTATTGAGCTTAGATTGGAAATATCTGTGTTTTTTCAATTTTATTCTCATAGTTTAGTAATTATATAGAGTTAAAAGGTGGCTGCTGGAGGGTTGTATTAGATGCTAAGATGCAGTGCTCTCAGATCCAAGGCTCCTCACTGACGAAGGCTGTAAGCCAGAAACTAGTTTGGGGATATTGGATGAGTAGGCACTAGATAGGGATTTTATGCACAAGCCTCCTGACATCCATTGATTACTCTGTCTTGCTTAGAGTGGCACTACTGTCTGGAGAGAGTTTTGCCTATTATAACAACAGTTATGAGCAAGCATGGAAGATAATGATCAAGGATATGGTGTTTATTACAAAACAAATGAAAGGAAAATATCAGCAACAAATCAAATTATACATATATATAGTGTTTTTATTAATTTAATCAAGACATTTGACTCAATTAATAGAACTAATTTGAGATTCTATTCAAAATTAGTAGATTGCCTAAAAAGTTTGGTAATATTGTATATCTTCTATGTTGAGAATGAGAGGAAGTGTTATTACCACAGGTATAAAATCTCAGGCATTTAGAATGAAAATTGTGTCAAGGATTCTATTTTTATAGAATTTTTTGTAGATCAAGATGTGATTCAAGTTTAATTACTACATTTTTAATTTGAATTGATTAAAGTAAAATAAAAAACCTTCACCATCTTGCCTTATTAATTTACAGTAAGTTAACGATTAGTCTAAGCTTGTCAATATAAAATATAATCTACAGAGTGTACTTAATGTTTTAATTACAATCATCAAAAATGGAAATAAATAAATTTCATTTGCTGTTTTTTTTTTTTTCATATATAAATTATAAAAAAAATATACAAATTTTATATATAACAACTATAATATATATATAATTATACATAAAAAGTATTTTTAAACCCACAATTTCATTTCCATAACAAATAAATTATATAAAAAAATTTTCGTAATTGTAGAATATTTTTAAAATTTCAATGAATTTAGGTAGTCTATTAAAAATGAAAAATTATATAAGATAGTATATATAATATTATGTAAGGTACTTTTTTTTTATATTGTTTTCTTAAATTGTTTTAACCTTTATTGAATGTTTAACAATTTGGATTGATGGATCATAATTTTATTTTATTTTATTCATATTTAATTTTATTGATTGTTATGGTTGTTATTCTTATCTTTGTTATGAAACAGTAGATGGCGCTCTGTGTGCAATAATAGTTCTAACTGTTAAAATAGATGTCCAGCATTCAATAACGGCATAAAGGCATGTGTTGAAAAATCTTTTTATGTATAATTATTAACATATATGTACATATATTATAGTTATTCTATGTATATTATTATTTTTATATTTTAACTACAACATATAAAAAAATTAGTTTCTGATTAATATTTTAAAAATTAATATTTTTAATTATCATTGATGAAAAACGTAGCTTTTAGCTTAAATGATTGTTAATTTGAAGATATGAGCCAACTTAAATATTTAGGTAGTTTTTAAAATAAAAAGGTGGACTATTTTAGGATCAACACGGATTCCTTGTGCTATTTATACTTTCAGTAGGTTAAAGATAATGTATTTCATCGTAGGATACAATAACTGCAATTAAATTACGTATATTCAGCTGTCATTATTGCTAATTTTATTATACAGAAAAATGAAGTACATCTGATATGGATATAACACAAAGACATTCGAAAAAAATTCAATTTGGGGATTCTTATAAAATTCTAAAAATCTGATACCATGAAGAATTCCCTATTTTAAAATCATATTTTCACAGTAATGGGATTATGTAATAAATGTATAACACAAAACTTCTAGTTAAAATAGGCAAAACTTTCTCCATACAGTAGTGCCACTCTAAGCAAGACAGAGTAAGCAATGGATGCCAGAAGGCTTGTGCATAAAATCTCCATCTAGTGCCTACTCATCCAATATCCCCAACAACAGTTATGAACAAGCATGGAAGATAGTGATCATGTGATGTTTTAAGGTTTAAAACTTCCAGTTATAATATAAAGACAACCTCAAAGATATTTTTAAAAATATATATAATATCTATTGTTTTTATTGAAAATATTACAATAGAAAAATATATTTCAAAAATTGTTTGTTGCTGAAGAAGTTAAAAAACAACATCACAAAACATCAATAACCACAGTAATAAACAATACGTTATGTATTTATATGTTTTTATAATTCACGGATTAGTTTGTAGTGGTTGCAAAATTCATCTCTATTATAGTTTCTTTTTTCTTTTTTTTGTCATTTTTCTCTTAGAACGGAGCGAGTGCTGTTTCTAAGGATAGATAAAATATTTATGGGAAAATGCTTTCTAAAAATATGACACTTTTAGTATACAACTGTTTACATATTACAAAATAGTGAAGTTATAAATATACTGTAATGATCATAATAATTAAAGAGCAACAGGAAAATGTTGAATAATAAAGATTATATTCATAAAATGAACCTTCAAATCACTAACAATTTAAAAATATAAACACTTACAACACAAAATATATCAAAAGTTCAATTTGTGTCCACAGTTTTGAGAAAAAACTGTAATAAAGCATATACACATTCTGATTATCTATCAATGTGTCCCTCGTTGACCATACCTCTGTGCATGTTTACAAATACTAAGCTGCATAAAAATGTTGTGCTATTTAGACTCATAATAGATTTTAATGGGTATACTACTATAAGGTACAAAGAAAATATACATTGGTTAATTGAGAACACTGGCTTTGGCAATTACACAATAAAATCTTCCTTTGAATTCATTGAGAAAATTAAAGAAATAAAAATTAATAAAAAACACATTTTAGTTTCATTGGATATGAACAAATTTTATGGTTCTGTATCTAATGACTTTTCCATTAAGATAATTCATGATGTTTTGTAGCAAATTAACTGCAATCCAAATAAAAAAGATTTAAAAATAGAAGTATTGCAATGGATTGACAAAAATATGGTAGCATTAGCCAAAGTGAAATTTTATAAAATTGAGAGAGTATAACCTATGGGCTATCACTAAGTGGAATAATTTGCAGTATGATGCTCTCAAATTTTGAGAATAATATTATACTTAAACATTTAGATCCTTTGTCTAAAGAAACTTAAATAAGATATATTGATGATGTTTTTATATATACATCTGAATCATAAAGATTAATAACATGTGCCTAGATCTGGAAAATATGTCACCTCTACAATGGACTATAGAAATGGAAAATAAAAATTATGGGATTAATTTTTTGTACCTTTATATCCAAAACAACAATCAGGAGCTCGATTTTAAATCTAACTTAAAACTGATTCATCCCAAATCAAATCCCTTTGAACATAAACTTTCAAATATCGAATTTTTTTTGTACATATAGATATGAATTTATTGTATTATCAGGCTGATAAAAAAAAAATATTGATGCTTATATCAATGATCCAATAAGTCTCATATATAATCAGAATATGCTAACAAAAACATTTGGCAAATTTTACACTAATTCAAATAAAAATAAAATTACAAATAATACACTAAAATCATGGATAAGCCCTTCGTATGTCCCTAGAATTGCAAACAAACTAAGGAATATATGTGCTGACACATATAGAATTAGCTCTAGATCACTTTCATCACTAAACAATTTATTAAATAATTCAAAAGATAAATGCCAGCAGAGCATGCCTTTCAAGTTTTTACAAAATTATATGCAGAGTCCAATCTTGAACCTCTGTGTATTATGGTAAACCTAAAGTGAATAGATCTACAAGAATTACATAGCATACATACCCAGCAAGGTGAAATAGAATTATGAATATAAATCAATTTTCCTGGGTCATGAGCTACTACAGGTCATGCTAATGTGTGAAGATGATTTGTATCGACAAAGACATGAAAAAAATATATAATGAAGCTTAGGCAATTGCAAAGAAACCAAATGCAAACAGCAGAAATAATCCATGCTTTACATCTATAAATATGAAACATTTAATGCTACTTTTACATATTAAGCATTATTTACATAATAAATTATGTCCATATAAAGGCATAATTTTCAACTGTTAAATCAATACAGCACTATGATTCTAGCAGTGGTATGCAGAAAGCATGCTTGATTTATTGACAGACTCTTGAATTTCAATTTTAACTTTTCATAATAATTGTCATACTCGATCATAACAAGTTTATAAGTATTACATTAATTAATGAAAAGATAATTAAATATTTAGAATTAAAGAAATTAAATAAAATTATAGGTTACAAGATTACAGATTAATAAGTTAGAAAACAAAATTTTATAATTAATAATAGTTACAGTACATAAGATTATTCTACTAAAATTGACATAGAATAAATATATAATTCAATTAATCATTATAAAAGTGTTGGCAACATTATAACTTTATGCCATGATATGATAACATTTTAATTTTTTTTCTGAGCAAATCACAATGCAGTAAATATACTAACACAAAAAAGAATCAAATAAATATATGGAAAACATAACTAAATATTTTCTTTAAATGTTATTATGTAATATTAATTAATTTATTCTTGATTTAATTTTTCATCTTGCCTTTATAATTATCATCATTATCAAGTCAATTTTGTATAATAAATATATACAAAACTAGATATGTATATATAAATGTGCATATAAAACAGATATTTCAATAACAAAAATAATAAAATAAATCACATCAAAACTAAAAAAAAAAAAAAATTAATCCTACATATAAAAGTTTATGAACTTTTTTTTTCATTAACAAATAAACCTTCTTTTTTTTTAATTTAGAAAATAATTTCATTTTTAAAATAAAATTTTATTTTAACAACATATAAAATATTAAGTTCACATTAAGATCATTATAATAATATCACAAGAAATCATTAATTTATTTTTATTTTAAAAAATTTAGAAAAACCTTCATATTTCTTCTTTATCATTTTTTTTTTTTAAACACAAGACTTTTTTTTTATATATACAAATATTCTTATCAAGAGGATTTGTAGAAGCAAAAAAAAAATTGTTTAGAAAAAGATATGGTAAAAAAAAAAATTGCAAGTTTTTCAAATTACACCTGGGTCTCGTTTTACGCGATAGATAGGTTCCTCAGAAAACTCGCGCAAACGAAATCATGCAAAAATAGACATAACTTACATTGAAAAAGGGGGGATGCAGTCTGTGATTTTTCAAAATTCGCATAAAAGCAAAGCACCAATGTAAAATTACTTTAAAATTCGTGCGCAAAAAAAAAAAAAGGAAATAAAATATGACTAATAAAAAATTTCAAATTTGAAAAAAATTGATACAAGACAAACTTTTTTTAACTATAATATTTAATTTTATCCAAAATAATATATTTTTATGCATAATTTACAGTACAGTAATTTACATTTTTTTATACACGTTTTAATTATTATCGCTATTTGCCCAAAAACACGTTCATTTGCACACTAGTAAAAAATCAGATTCTCACATGATGTGATGTGATGTATTTGGCTTCTTCTTAAATGAAGTCAAGAATATCTCAGCAATTATTCTCACAAGAGAAAATACAACTAGCGCCAAGTTCACTCTCATGTTGTGTTAATGGTTTTCTGTTGAAGACGACGATGATTTTATTAATTGTTTATGAACTTAGACTTATGATAATAAAAAGACATTTATTCACCACTGCTGGGAAAAATTTAATTAAAACTAATAACTAAAAATTAAATTCTTATTTTTGTCTTTAATTTTCAATTCCGTTTAAAAATCAAATTTCGTTTTATATCACATTAATTTTATGTTGCCTGTAAGTAATTTTTAAATTGTTAATTACAATTAAAATCAGATTTTAATTTTTAATTGTGCCCACTGCTATTACTGACCTTTTAAAAATAAACTTGTGGCCACTAAATGATTAATAATTGATTACGTTCTTTTTTACAATCAAAAACAAAATGTGATTTAAAATGCGAAATTAACATGCACAATGTTTGAACAAATTTACATTATAATCTTGTAAAATATAATGTGTGTATACATAAAATGTGGAAATCATGATTTTAATTTCATTATTGCATAAAATCTTACTATTATGAAGCACTGAAAATATTGAAATTACTAAGATAAAAGTAGAATTCCAATAATGTGCTATTACTTTCAATATAACATAAGTGCACGAAATTTATTATTTAAAGTAATAGCGCATTATTGGAGGTCGACTTCCGGTGAAAGACGAATTGCGTAACTCCAAAATCGTGTTAAATAAGTCTGTGTAAAAAGAGACGAAGGTGTATTTAAAATAATTTTTTTTTTTTTCAATATGAACTTAAATTAAAGAAAAGAAAATAATTTATGTGAAAATATAAAAAATAGTTGTATTAAGAATAAATAGTATTATTTTATAAATAAAAAATATAAATTTATATGTAAAATAAATAAATAGAGGTTTATATGCTGGTTAATATATTTTGTTTTTTAATATGATTTATGTTCTTACTTTTATTTGAATTATATTATCTATTTCAAATAATATAATTCACTGTTGTTGTCATTGTTTTTGTTGTTGTTTTATAAATGTGTTTCTATATTTTTATAAAAGATTTCTATAACATTGCCTATACATTACATAGTCAAAGCTTAGTATTATAGTACTGAATAAAGAATATACTGATGCATATTAAATAAGATGTCTTTTAAAGAGAATGTTTTGTTTTGTGTTTACATATATTTTTTTAATAATTGTACCAAATTAAAAAAAAAAAAGATTTGTAATTGTAAAATTTTTTGAGTTAACATATTGTTAAAAAATATATTTGAGATCACAATATGGACCTTCAGTATGGTAAATAAAATTCTTCAGAGTAACTTCTTTTCAAGCTAGGTTTTTAAAATCAGATATTTCATTAGTTGTTTTTAAAGCATCTTCAAAAATAAATAAAACAAAAATGGCCTCATACCAGTGTCAGTAAATAACAGTTGGAAGTTATAAAATTTAGACATTTATTTTTGATTGGCTGCAAAAGTCATTTAGAGAAATCAATTTGTGTTGTTTTGATTATAAGCTGAAAGTTTTTATTTTATTAAAATTCTTAAGCTTTTAATGCACATGGTAATTTTTTGCAAAAATTATCATGGATATTATCTATAACAATAAAGGAATAATTTTAAAAATTTTGTTGGATAGATTGCTTCCACTAATAGACAAATGGGTACCTGAAACAATGTGGTTTCAGAGAATCAATAAGTTTTGTTGTCAGGGAAATGTAAAAAAGTATCAGAAACAGAAAAGAAGTTTATATAATGTTTTTATTGATTTAATCAAGGTATTTGACTCAATTAATTAAACAAGTATATAGAATTTATTTGAGATTAATTGGTTATTCACCCAAATTTATTTATATTACACAGTTTCTAATCTATAAAATGTCCAAAGGCATTACTATTTCAAAAAGATAATTTGAAGCATTTGAAATGAATACTGGTATTAACAAAGATATGTAATTGAGCCAAAATTGCTTTCATTTTTTGTAACACTTACATAACTTAATGTTATAGAAATCAGAATATAGGTTTGATGGTGGAATGTTTAATTTGAATCAATTTAAAGTAAAATTAAAGGGTATCTCTTTAGATTTTGGATTTACAATTTGTTGATGATCATGCTGTTTTTTTTGTTTTTTTTTTGCCAGTTAATAGGACAATCTACAGAGTGAAACTAATATTCATAATGCAATATATTAAGAAGAAATACTTATGTTTTCAGCCAATGATAGAAGAATATTCTTCAGCAACATTTAGTTTAGATAGTTATTAATTTGAGAATGTAATTTAATTTAAATGTCTTGGTAATTTTATAATTAGAACCATGGATTTAGATTGCAATTAAGTTCTATATAAAGCTGTTATTTCACCAAATTTATTGTATGGAAATGTAACTTAGATATCATATCAATAAATTATAAAGGTATTAAAAAGTTGTACTTAAAGCTGCTCTGAAAAATTTTTAAACTACAATGTCAAGACCTCACAACCAATGAATATATTTTTTATTTAGCTGGATGTGATAGTACAGAGTCCATTACTGTAATATTATACATTCATTGTATTGAACATACTTTTTGAAAGAGTGCTTTAAGGTGAGTTTGAGTATGTTTTCATGGAAGAAGCAGAGCCCATATACATTATAAGAATTAATTTATAAGCATTTTCAAGAAATACAATGTTGATTGTTCCCATTGGAAAAATATTGCTGCTGCAATTATTTATGATGATGAATTATTTTTTTAAAAAGGTTTCTCCTGTAAAAATTAGAAAATAGGATTGTAAAATATCAATTGAAATGAAGAAAAAAATCGACATGTTTTATGTATGAACATATTTGTGGTGCAAAATTTGTTTCTGTTGTTATTGCAAAAGTCATCTACTTGTTAAAAGTGGTTGTTGTATTTATATATGTATGTATTTTATTTATATGAATTTTGTTTTAGAATATCAAAATGATTTGTTAATTACATTTGTTAAGTTTATAACTAAATTTTATTTCTCTAAATAGTTAAGGATTGGTGATGTTAGTTGTTTAATATATTATGTATTTTTTTTTTATGTGTCAAAGCATCAGCCGGGAAGCAAACCCGGGATAACTGCTCGTAAGGCAGCTGTGCTGACCACTCGGCCACCAACGTCTGACATATACATTATGTAATTCACATCTAATCCACACACTAGAACTGATAGGTTGAGATTTAATTCAGGAACATTTATCTTATAATTATATCATTCTGCCACTGCAATACACTGAACAAGATATTACTTTTCTGATGAACACCCTTTACCTATTCACCCTTATACAACTACTATTTCTTATTTCAATAATACACATATTCAATGTTTTAATTATTATATATTATTTGCCCTTTTTTATTTGGTATAGTTTAACACAAGAACTGAAATTTCTGGAGCAAAGTACAATAAGCTAATTTTGCTACTTCATCGTTTCATAATCTTGTGGGTGATAACAATCATTTGATTATTATTTATATTTTTATATTGGACTATTTCCATCATATAATATGAATATTGAATATTTTCAATACTCATATTAGATGATGGAAATAGTCCAATATAAAAATACTACTAAAACACCATCATCACAAACTTTCAGGAAAATACATTTGTTTATTATAGTTACCTATTTTTATAATATATTTATAATTCAATATAAAAAGTCAAGTCATTTTAAGGAATCACTTATAAAAAAAATGGTCATATGTTTAACAGTCAGTCTAGCCATTGTAAATTCTTAATTTATTTACTATTAATTTAAGGATAATCTTATAATGTTATGGATAACTGATTTTCACACTTTTTTTCAAAACATTCTCATTTTTGATCAACATTTTTGACAGGTTATGAGTCTTCTTCACATTATAAATGATATACATCTAGATAGATAGATAGCTGGCCAAAACATTGAAAGAGAAATAAAAAGTATTAAAAAGGAGTTAAAAGACATCATTCCATTAAAATTATAAGGGTATATTAAAATTAGAGGCAAAACTATTGTGAAACATCCCTGGGCAGATTATACAGAGTTACAGGACTTAAGAGATACAGCTATTTCATATATATTCAAAAAAATTATTAAAGTAAATGTATTAAAAAGAAACCTTTCATAAAATTTTGTGTGAGGGCTTAAAAATTATAGCTACGCCATTCCTCAAGATTTTCCATGATAGTCGAAAAAAAGAAAAGAAAAATAGACTGATAATAATAAAAAACGATCAATAGATCCGTTGTATGGAGGTTAATTAACAACATGAGGGCAAAAAATCTACTCAGTTTGATCAACTGTATTTTTTTATTTTCAAACTGATACAAGAATAATTAAATCTTGAATATAACTGTGTCATTATTCATCAAAACAAAAAAGTTTCACTGCTACTGATGATGATAGAGAACAACATATATTCTATATAACATTGATAAATTAAATCATTGAAAAAAAGCAAATTTAGATAGACAGTAGTTAAAAGTACGCTTCTCTAATAAGTTGGAAGGGAAGGGTGATTTATACAACATTTTAGAAAAGACTATTTGGTCAACGGTGAAAACTTAGATTTAGTTCTTTCCTGATGGTTTGTTCAAGCTTTGTTCTCGAGGATTTCCTTTTTCTAGTCTTGCTACGAAAATTGAAGTTGAAAAATTTGGTCTGCATATATATTTGACACTTCCAATAAAGGAAAACAAATAGTTGAATGTTTTGAATTTCACACAAACATAATTTGAAGACACTTGAAAATAGTTTTCATTAATCAAAGATTACGCAGCCGTATTGTCCACATTACCAGCTTGATAAATGGCGGTTACTAATGTTAATTAATATTGTGCGTTTCTATATTGAAGCTTTTAATTAGCTAGGAGGATGTATTTAATGAAGTTATTTATTTCTCAATGATATTATCACGTCCACAAGTCTGTTAATACGTAAACAGAAATAAACAAAAAAAATATGAATAAAACAATATCTAAAAGCATAAAGAATAAAACAATACATTTATTTTATAGGTCAAGCTACTTTTTTTTTTTATGTGATTAACATAAAATGCTTTTGGATAATATTAACAAAAGAATTATAAATGAAAAACAAAATATTTAAAAATAGCGATCGCTTAGAAAAATCATAATAATAAAACGAACCTGCTGTTTTTATTATTACCTGTTTTTGTTTTTTTTTTAGCGCTATAAACACAATGATAGTTTTATTTTTTCCTAAAAAAAAAAACTTTGTGTGCTTATTTTTAAATGAAAATATGTATAAATAAAAGAATTGTTGATATTAAAAACGCTTTCAATTTTTTATTTTTTTTTAATAGTTCTCTAAACAAAAATTATTTAAATACCTATCTCCGGAAATAATTTGTAAGATATATAAAAGTTAAAATATAAAACAGTATTTAAATAGGATTAATGTTCTTCAACAGTCTCTTAAAAATAAATTAAACAAATTATTTTACTTGGGTACCTAACTACTTGTTGAAAATAGTTTTAACGATTTTTCTTTCTTAACAGTAGCAAACTAACCGTATAGTAGAGCATATGAACTGATGATCATGTAATGTTTTTATTCTGTCTTGTTTCGGTTTTTTAATTAAAAGTAATTAGATATCTATTTCTCGATCCATCCTAAATAAATAGATAAGTTGTCTATTGATTATCTTCTTGAATGAAAATTCTGGAATTATTTGAAATCTGAAAACAGTTTTATGTTTTCTTTTGCGCAGATGAACAATCCCTCATTGCGGGCATAAGTTGAAATTGTGGTAACTTTTACAGTAAGATTCTTTAATATATATAATAAATGCCACTTAAAAGTAATTAATTATTCAGACAGTAAATGCAAAACTTCAAACATCCAACATTTTTTATGTATATATATTTTATTTATATTATAATCTGATTTCCACTTTTCTACATCTATTCTTTCTTTAGATCCACAGACCCAATTATTTTCAGATCTAAAAACCTCAATAGATCTATCTAAAAGTAGGTCTTGGATTCTACAATTTTAAGAATATAATAAAAGCAATTATCATAAAGTCTTTTTTCCTATATTATTTTCAATTAGCATGAACAAAATAATTCAGTAAATAAACATTTCTTTCTATTTCTTTCTTTTAAACCTAATGTTAAATACTTATTTAATAAAAAAATCTACTAATCTCATTCAATAAAATAAAAATATAATAATTATCATCAATTTAATATGTTTATTTCTTCTTGGACAATGAAAGTTTCATTTTCTAGATTTCTTTTTTTTATTTCATATATCTTTAGTTTTAAAAATAATTTTATTCAATGAAAAATATATATGTAGATATTTCAGTTTAAAAGAAAAAATAATAATACGAAACTAATCAAAGAATACCACAATAAGTATTTTCAATAGCATTCAGTGAAGTATACTCTTATTAAAAACATTTACAATAAAACAGGAAACAGAACATACATCTCCTAGAGATTAAAACACTGATGGACAAGTGACTAAGTGGCTGTGAAAATGTCTGATGGGGTAATTTTTTTATCTCTTTGTTTTAGTGTCTGTAATTTGTTTTAAATGTGTTAAATTCTTGCATTACTATTGTAAAGATAAGTGTACCCAGTGCATCATAATGCATACAGTATAAATATTGTACTTCTTATATACCTTTTTCTTCTATTGTTTATTCAAATATACTTATAATGAAAAATAAAAATCAAAGGTCAGATGCATTTTCCACTGTAAAATTTATATGAAATATGAGGCAGTATAAAAATATTTCAAGATAAAAGTCTACTCAATAATCTTTCAGAATATTAAAGTGTATAATTAAAACAAAATACTGTTCACTACCACTGGTGAAAGATATCTGTTACCTTTAGTCTCTGGACACTCCTCAGCTTTAATGTGAATAAAAAAGTATGAAGTAAAAATTGCTTAATGAATATTATTTTTTAAAAGCATTGTATTCAAGTATAGGGAAATATATTTTTCAAGTTTTTGAAATATTGGTAAAGTAATGTAAATAATAATAATTCAAAGTTTTAGTAAAATTTTATCTGGTTGTTTTTATTTTAATGAATTTATAATAAATGTTTACAAAACCTTAGTAAGAAATAGGTGTAGTAACTGATTTTTTTTTTTAGAAGTATGAGGGGAAATGTGATTCATTTTCTAGAAAATAATAGACTTTGACGGTAATAATCAATTCAATCCCTATATGCCAAAAACATTTATTATAAAAGCAATCAATGGATCATAAAAGGTAGTTCTAAACAAACCCTTTGTCTTGTTTGTAGTTATTCTTTTCATCATTGTGAAAAATGGATTAGACATAGACATCCAACGGTCCTGTTAACTTTTTGTGAGATCCAAATTAATGAGGTGAAAGTCTAAATACACTAAGGTTTTAAACTAAAATGAAATTGCTTGTATAAATATCTCAAACCTGTTCAGCAAAATTATATATTAAAAATCAGTTGTGTTGATTGTCACAAAAAATAGTGTATACCAAGAAAAGGATCATATAATTATTTTAGATAACAACTGCACTAAGTAACTATGAGGGAAAGTAAGGATTATTGCTTTTAATGCAGATATTAATTGCAACAATTAGCATATATGCAAACTGTTTTCTGTTCTTAACATTACTATGATTGACTTAAATATCATCAACTTGACTAATATAAAAAATAAATGTGGCTGTTGAATGTGAATTTGCAATTGTATAAATCCTCACTGATGAGGATCAATAATGACGAACTTTAGAAATTTCAATATACCTCTTATTTTGATTGACACTGGTTTCTCATTCTTATTGATTACTCATCTTTTATAGTACTGAAATACAATGGTGGAAAGGGAGTAGAGGCATAGAATGAAATCTGAAGAAGACTGTGAGGAACAGTCAAAACTGTTATTATAAAAATAAATATGTTTTGCTTAAAAGATGTAAGAAGTTGTGATTATTTTGAAAAGATATAGTACATATATGTTAAACATAAACTTATTACTTATCATTAGTTTATAAATAAAATACAGAAATGTTATGTCTAATATAAAAAAGTGAACAATAAAAATATTACGAATAATCTGTCATATATTTATTCTTCCAGTTTTATAACACTACTGAATAATTGCTTAAGAGTTAGTTCCACCATAATAAAGTATTCAATAATATTATTTAACTTTTTATGTTTAAAAGGATTGAATTGGTAAATGTTTTTGGGCTTTGTTTTTATATTTAACTATTAATAGTAACATATAACTTAGTATAGAGGTAATATTTCAAATGCTATTTTTTCCCTCTTTGTTTTTGAATGTTAGTAGATATACCAATGACAATGCTATCAAAATGACTAAACTAATATTCTTTAGATTCACAAACTGTATAGGTAAAGTGGTACACTAACCAATTAGGCAATGGTGACAAATACTCTTGAGTCCAAAAAATAATGACAAATTAACATGCTGTACTGGTTCAAATCAGACAAGAAATATTTCATGAAGTGAGGAGATGATTAGTTGATATATTATGTTCTAATTTATGTGTCATTTGGAAAAATGCAAATAAAGTTTACACTTTTTTAAAAAATATTGAAGTTCAAATAACAATAGTCATAATCTAATACAGGCACATAATCTAATTAGCTAGTCTTGTTTTGCCAGACTATAATAATTAGTTAAATCATCCCTTTAAATTCAGTTTCTAATACAAACACATAATCTAATTTAAGCCGGTCTGTATTTGACAGACTAGAATAATTAATTGGATCATCCCTTGAAATGCAGTATGCATCAATGTAAAAATAGCAGTTCAGTTTTTATGCTAATCATTAGTCAAACCAGTATATATTTGGAAATGAGAAAATACTATCATCAGAAACGTTATGGTCTGTTCTAACCTACTGTTATTTGCAATAATTAAATACATTTGTAAAAGTATAAAGTTGAAATTTTTCTACATAAGTTTATCAATTTCAATAGACAATCAAAATAGTCAAATGCATAACTGCAACTACATATATGTGTGTGTACGTTTGAAAACACACCTGAAATCGGTGATGTAGAATTTTGATAAGTAATGTTCGGTTAAAATGCCCATAATTGTTTCAAGATTATTCTTCAAAAAAATGGAAATTACGAAATACTTCAAATTTTCTCTACTTATATAAACATATATACAAATACATATTTGCAATAAATTTATTTAACCCAATAAGTTATATGATTTTTTTTAATTACATTGTAGTGATTGATTACACCCACTGATCTAATGCTTTACCCTTAGGAAATATTATATCAAATAAAGGAAATTGCATCGTGCTAATTATTACATTGACTGGTCCTGATGGCTAGAAATTCTAACTTAAGGCGAAATAATAGCGATAACGAGCTGAAGAGAAAGTAGTCATTAATTTCTTTCATTTTCTAAACTATTATATCAATGAGTCATTGAGAATGTTTTTTATCACTATTTCTGACATTTTTTTTTTCCGTAAGTTTTTAATAAACTTTTAAAGTCAATATATATAACAATACCAAAAGATTTATAATTTGACTACTCTCAAACTTGAAGCAAATAAGCTTCTCTGCTAAATGATTCCTTTGGAACAGCTATCGTTAATAAAAATTATATAGGCAGAAAAACTAAAATAATAGACACGTGGATGGGCATACTAGTACAAAATTAATGATAGATCTAAATGGTTTAATCGTCATTAAATAAATAAAATGATCATGAACTACTAAACAAATATTATATATTGGCCGTAATCAAGATTTTTTTTAAAAATTATAACCCAATTCTATATAATAAACAATAAATGTGTGCCTCTTCTGAAGTATTTACAAAATTCATTAATTGCTACCCAAGTTTTTAAAAAAAGAAAAAAGATTTTAAAAGCATCAAATTTTGTCACCATATAATTAATGTTACGTGTTTAAAATATTTCTTTGCTCAAGTTTCACATTTGTAAAATATTTAAACGTGTAAAATAACATGTTTGCAATTGCAGTGTACATGTGTCTAAAATATATAAAATTATAACAAGTTACCTAGTTAAATGGATGGATAAATGAATGTGAAGACGAATAAATAAATAGTCACATACATAGATATGAAAATGAGCAAAAAAGTCATATATAATAATATTTATAACTGATAAATGATAAGACGGAAAAATAAATTATATAATAAGATGACATTAAATGATATTGGTGGACAAATGATAGATAAATAGTTAAATAGATAGATGCATGCATAAATTGATTGTAAATAAGTACAAACACAATCATATCAGGTGAAAAACCATTCATCCATTTATTTTTACTTATAATATAATGTACTCTAAATAATGTTTTAGCCATTACGTTCATCTAAACACTATCTGATGTTACAAATGCAAAACAAATAAAGTAATATTAAATCTTTGTATCATCATTTATAAATTATTGAACAATCACTGTCCATAGAGTGAATTAATCTTAACAGAACATAGACTCAGTTGTCTTTATTCAACTGGTATTAGATCAGGACACAACTGATTTGTTTGATAACAAAACAAATTCATTCTTATATAAATACCACATTTAAACTTAGACATCAAATAGATTATGCTATTGGACCTGCTATAAGAACAAAGTTGCCTTCCTATCAGGAAGATCAATTATTTTTCATGGCAGTTGAAGAAGAATGATTGGGTTTAAACATGTATCTAGTATAATTTATATATATATATACCCTAATATAGTATGCATTTCTTATAAAAAAACCAACCACACTGAAATGCTACAACATAAAAACACCATTCTCCACTGAACAAAAGATTAATAATTTTTATCGTAGAAAAAATAAAAAATTAATATTTTAACCAAACCTAAGAATTTAATTCCTCTAGAAGCTCAATATAAGATTTCATGTGCCATACATAAAACCATATGCACTGGATGGAGACATTATCATATGAGTGCTAGAAAAAATAAGCATATTATTGCAGTAAAAATATATATTCCCAGCACCTGTTTTCTATGTTTTAGACACTGATTATTGCATATATTTATCAAATATTAAAATTATATAGTCATGCAAAACTCATCACTACAGGAAATTTAAGGAGACTATAGAAATATATATAAAAACAAATTGCATTAAAACAAATAGTGAAATAATAAAATTATCATCCATTTGGAAGTTTTAAGCTAATAAACATCACATGATCATTATTTCTTATGCTTGCTTATAACTGTTATTAAAACAGGCAAAACTCCCTATATGTATTTCCACTCAGTGCAAGCCAGAGTAATCAATGGATGCCAGAAAACTTGTGCATAAAATTCCCATCTAGTTGATCCTAAGATCTAGGTGCAGTGCTCTCAGATCCAAGGCTCCTCACTGATAAAGGCCACAAGCCAGAAACTAGTCTGGAGATATTGAATGAGTAGGCACTAAATGGGGATTTTATGTGCAAGCCTTATGGCATGCATTAATTACTCTGACTTGCATTGAATGGTAATACATATAGAGAGTTTTTGCCTGTTTTCATATGGAAGTTTCCTTACACAAATAAAATAAACCATTCAATTTATTTCTGCAACAGCCATGTAATTGTTACTTTACCCAGTTGAGAGCAAGTGACATTGCAATTGCATTTTACTTTTGTTTTATTAAGCACAATTGATTCTGAAAACATAATTTATGAAATATATCTTTTGCCCATGAAAACATTTATTTTAACATTTAATCTCTGTTTATATTGATATAATCCCTTTATTTCTATTCTTTATTACAATAATTATCCATGGAAATAATTAATTCAACATATACAAATCTCTAGAGCAGTTTAAAATATTATTTGCAGGATGTCAATTAAAATGTGTTTTTTTTTCACATTCTTTCACCTATAAAAAATAGCTTTCTAGGTTTAAATCCTTACTTCACCAAAAACATAGCTTTCTAGGTTTAAATTTTTACTTCAACAAACAAAATAATAAAAGAGCTATTATTGGTTAGTGAAGAAAAGTTATTTATCCTCAAGATAATTGTCAATTACTAGTAATTGATAGTTTCTTGATAACTATAAAAGGCAAAAGTTATCTTTGTTTACATTGATATAATCTCTTTATTTCTATTTTTTATTATAATAACAATCCATGAAAATAATTAACTCAACATATATAGGATTTTTATTATATACATATTAATTATTTATGCTGTAAATGTCAAATTTCATTTTATTTTTATTTATTTATTTGAGTAAACAAAGCCTATCATTTACAGATAGAAATAGCTAAGACTGAAAACAATAATACTGGTATAGCAACACTACTTTCTAATGGATTGAAGTAATCAGTGAATGATTAATAAATTTAGGATTCCAAAAAGTGAGAAAAGCTAGAATGTTATTAAAATTCAAACTACTTTTATAAAAAAAAAACATGAAAAAATTGCTGTAATATACTGTTGTATATATTCTTTAGAGCACCAATATCATCATATATGATAAATCAGTAATATAAACATAAGCCATACCTACCTTTCTAATAATTATTTACTCATATATGATAGCTAATAGACCATTGAGTAAGTTTTAAATATATGCAATTTTTTTTTTTTTTAAAAAGACAACTATACCACTATGAAAAATATTTATGTTGTGTATAATTTCTAGACTAATAAATGATTAATAAAAATTATTAATATAACTACACTTTTAACCATCATTTTTATTCCATTATTTTTTAAACAGTAAAACAACTATTTTTCTTTTTTTTTTTTTTTTTTTGGAATCTGAACATTTATATTTTACTATCTTCATCCAAAACAACAATATATCTTGTTAAAAATATATCCGTCTTTTCATTACTAAAATATATTATATACACATCATTTTATAATTTTTTTTTCAGCAGCCTTTATTCAATCCATTAATTGTCTGAACAGGCAGTAACTTGTATTCAATGTGCTTTAAAATATGCAATAATCAATCATATTTTGCCAATAGAGGAATCTTCCAAACCACAACACAAGATAGTGATTTTTATAAAGACAAGAACAGCCCATCTTGTCTTTAATCTAAATGTCCACTTATATAGGTGAATCTGAAGCATCTTGATTTGGAAGTGTGAAGTAGTTGTTTCCTCCACTGTTTAATTTGTAAAGGAAATAGTGGATTTAAACAGTGGGGAAAACAACTGCTTCATGCTTCCAAACCAAGATGCTTCAGATTCTCCTATATAAGTGGACATTTAGGTTAAAGACAAGACAGGCCATTCTTGTCTTTATAAAAATTGCTATCTTGTGTTGTGGTTTGGAAGATTCCTTTATCGCCAAAATATGCTAGATTATTGCAAATTTTAAAGCACATTAAATGCAGGTTACTGACTGTTCAGACTATTTATATAAGCTTTCTGTGTGCTATATAAATTAATTACTACTTCTCAACCCATTCATGTTTTTTAATGTATATTTCATAGTTGTTATGTGTATAAATTTAATCCCAGTTATGATAAACTTTCTGTGTATTGATTAAGTCATGCATTATTATCTACTATCAAATATGTTTTTTTTTTTAAATCCCACTTTCATTTATTTTTCCCAGTTCTTATAAAACATTGGACATCATAAGTAATATTTAAAAGGGAGACTATTTAATCCTAATGATATATTAACAACGCCTCATTCAATATAGTGATAATTAATTTCACAATTAATTTCTGGGAAAATAAATAATAGTATGATTCATTTTTACATCATAACCCTGCATCCATTGAAATATAAGATGTCTGTGTATAATAAAGAGACTGCCTAATTAGGTGCAAATAAGTGTTTAAATGTATTAGTTTATAACAGTGGAGAATACCTATTTAGAGAAAGGTGTTCACCATGCATTTAACACTATTTTCTGGAACTAAATACGGTCTCATTATACATATATTAATATATATAAAAAAACCTCTGAAATAAACTGTTCAATATTAATAAAAACAAAAAATAGCTATAGCCAGCTTATGGCATGCATATCTGCCATTCTGAGTAGCATTTTACAGTTAAATTTAAAAATTAAAAAAAGATTAAATTCTCACATTAAAATTCTCACATGAATGTATATTAAATACATTTGATTTTTAACTTCAAAAACAACTGCTAGTGGTCAATATATTTATTAGTACTAATATGAGTGATTATAAACTGAACTCTTTATGTAATTGTTTGCTCTTTGATTAACCATCCTTATTACATTCATCTAGATGTATGTTTTATATTCTATAAATATGTGTGTGTTTATATATTAATGTTAATGGAATGATTTCATTATCTGTTTTCATGAATTTTAATATGGCTCTTAGTATGCCAATAGATACCAGTAGGTTAATTTAAAATATTAAAGGACAATACCCACAAATGTTGATTATAGAATAATATAAAATTGTGGATCATTTTACATCAGAGAAATTTGATGTTCCTTTAAAATAATAATAATAATAATAATAATAATAATAATAATAATAATAATAATAATAATAATAATAATAATAATAATAATAATAATAATAATAATAATAATAATAATAATAATAATCAGTAATAGTAATAGTAGTAATATATAAGCATAAAAGAATGCAGTACTTAATGCATAAATATTTGAACTAAGTAGAGAAACTTATATTTAACTGTATTGTAAAATAGAATGTACAATTTTGTATTGCTTAGAAACATTGTATTTTATTGTTAGATCTTAAATCAACTATGAACCTAAAATATATTCAGTTTAACTCTTCCAATGTTTTTTATTAGCTTTGAATTTTATTAATAATACATATATTTCAACTTATACTGTAGCCAAACACAAATACTGCTGTTCATATGTAAACATTTAAATAATAAAATAATTTTTTTAAATAATAACATTTTTAAAATAATGTAGATTATAAAAAATAAAAAAGTAATGGAATATTAGTACAATTTTATTACTATCATTGGATAAATAATCTAGTAAGCAAAGAGATGCCAAATGTTTAGTAACAACACCTCATTCATTTGACAAGACAGGAAATTATATGTGAATATGTTACAAATAGAAAGTGTATCATCATCATCAGTATTCTGCCAAATAGACAGGTCCAGAGAATAGTCACATCAACAATCCAACCATTTTTCCATTACAGTCTCTTCATTGCCCAGCTCATCAATTCCATGCAACTCTTCCTATTTCTTATATCACTCAACATTGTCAATCTCTTATGCCCCCTCTTTTTATTTCCATTCACTATTTCTTCCTAAATATTCATTAAACTATAATTTTTTTTTAATATATGTCTAATCCAGTTTCTCTTTTTCTCTGATTTTTTCAATCAACCTTTTGTTAGTTTACTCTTTTCAAAACTTCATTTATTATTTTATTCATCCAACTGATTTTTTTTTTTTTCATTTTTCTCCATGTCGACTTCTCAAAGGCTTCCAATCTGTTACTAATTTAATACCCATTGTCTACATTTCACAACCATACATTAGTACACTCACACATAACATTTAATTAATCCTTTTCTTAATTTTCTATTTCCCCCTCAAACTAAATATCAGATTTTAAACATGAATTTATCTAAAGTAATCACATTTTCTTTACAATTTAAATATTAAACATCTGTAATTAAAAGTATGTATTTTTTTCCAAGCATTTATTGATGGTGAAGACCATTGTTACTGTGAAATTGGTTGCTTTAACTTTTTTTAAATTTAATGTAAATTAAGCAAAACATCTTTAATGAGATATTATTTTATATAGCACTATGTTTTTATACTGTAATAGTGATATCAGTGATTAAACCAATGCATATGTGCTTTAAAAATAAATTATAAATAAATACTCTCACTTTTCCTGACACAAGATATAGTATTTTAGAAAGGATGAAATGAATCATCCATCTTTTTGACCCATACTATATCTTGTATCGGGAAAAGTGAGAGTATTTATTTATAATTTATCTTTAAAGCACATGTGCATTGGCTTAATCACTAAAACAACTTTAAATAAATTTCTGAATTTTAATAAAGCTAAATTAAAATTTACATTTTTAAATATATCTATTATATTAGGCAGCCTTACAGCTTCATATATACATTTACTGGACTACCATCTGAATTAATAGTTATCACTTATTAGAGGGTTGACAGATTGTGAAAGCACAAAGTGCCTTAATACCGAATTATAAATCGGCATTTGTGTCACTTTCTGCAATTGTCTGGGATGGAATACAAAAATGTCATTTGCTTTTGTAATAGTTTTTTAATAAATATAATATTTGTAATATTTTTTTAATTGATTGCTTTAACAATTTTTTTTAAGATTTTATGTAAATATTTTTTTAAAATTAAATATTGCTATTTTATAAAAATTGGTTAACATGCTAAGCATGTCATTTGTCTGAACTATATTAGGAGAGTGCTAGACTATGAAAGCATGTAGTGCCTTATTTAAAAATCAACATTTTTGGTTGTTCCTGAAGCTAGATGGGAACCTTTATTAAAAAATATATATTAAATCTCTGTAATTAAGAACATTTATATTGATTTTTTTTCCCACCATTTTTTATTTAATGGCAGAATTACTTCCTTTGCATGAACATAGAGGTTGTGATGTCATCAGACAAACATTCATTCAGCAATCAGACAACAGAAACCCTACAGATTTTATATCATTATTCTTCATATCTATATATTAACTAAAATCTACAAACAATGACTAGAAAGACTTAATAATAAATGCAGAAAGAATAGAATCAAAATCACAAGATAACCATTCACTTTGGATGTGGCATCAAGTACTCTGAGTCTTATTATTGGTTAATTTAAGTAAAAGCTATCTACAGAAGATGTTTCTTTTTATGGCCATTTGGAATCAGATAATGTATCTGAAAATGTAACTAATACTCTAGAACAAGAATAAAAAAGATGGAGTAAAGATAATAGTACAGAGTTCTTTGTTGAATCATTATTAATAACTTGAACATTGCTTATCATGATACCAGATTCCTGTTACAATTGGTAAACCAATGTGTGGTAATTCATAGAAGAGTTACTTTTCAATAGCTTAACTAATTTTTGTGTATGTAAATAAATCTGGAGAGATGTCTACTTTCATCATGGGTAGTACAGCTTTGGTAACAACCACAAAACTTTCTGCATTATATATGAATTTCAGAAATATCCTTAGTATATGTATACTGCAGGGAGGTGTTAGTTTTACCATGTAATGTAGCAATTGTAAAACATATATTAGTAATTGGAAATAACATTTTGTCTGAATTATATATATATATGTTGATCTATTTATTATATAAATGTTGAAAAATTATATTGTTAATTACTATAAATTATAAAAATATGAATAATTAAATACAACTTGCTAAGCTCCACTTCAGATATTTCTATGCATTATTTCTGCCCACAATGCATTTTCAATAAATAATTTATTGAATAAATATGTAGCAATCAACTAAATCTTGACTAATATTTTATATTACATATATATATATATCAGTCTCTTTCATTTTATACATTTCATAAAATAATTCTAATAAACAATAATGATTCGAAACTAAATAAGCAATAAAAAATAAGAAAAGTTTTTTTTCCAATTATTTTCTATAAAAAAATTGATTTGTAAAAAAGAAAAATCTATTTTGGCATATTTAGAATTTTTTGTTTCATTTAAAAAAAAAATACTGAAACTTAAGATCATGTTAATAAATTTTATTATTTTTTACATATACATTTGAAAAGTTATACAATAAATATAATGTGACAACTATGTAAAATATATATTTTACATTTTTGTTAACTGATCAATTTAATCTCTGAGCATACACTTCAAAATACATAGGAAGATATTTAAAACTGAAAAATTCAAAAAATAATTTGCTTTGACTTTTACGAATGAGTACTATTTCTTATTTTTCAAAATATAGAGCATGAAAATATAGGAAGTGCAAAACATGTTTATGTCATGCATTAATCCATAACAAAAAAAAATGGAATATTTACATAACATGACATAGATATTATTGTTATTCATTTACTTATTTAATTTTCTCAATCAGTTGATTTAAATGAATCTGTTTGTCATTTTTTGAGAGAAATCACTTGCTTTTTTTAATAACATCATTAAAGTTATTTATATTTATTCCAATATTTTAATTCTAAAAAAATCTATAGATGGCAGTATAATTGAAAGTGCAGCATCTTAAATGATTTAAAGCCCCACCTTCATGGCCTTTTAGTGTTACTTGGCAATATTGAATAGAACATATTTTTGAACATAGCAAATTACAGGGAAGGCAATTACAAGCTTTTTGCTGACAAGTGAAATACTGTAAAAATTATTTTAAAATTTAAACTTTTAAAGCATAATTTGTTAGATTTATCAGATATCACTATTTATTGGTTCACATTTTAAATACAAATGTCAAATAGTAAAAATTTCATTTCTCTTTTGAAATGAAACTGATTTTTCTGACAGTAGATGATGAAAAGCCTTTTATTGTTTTGATTCTGATGTTTTTTTAATATTTACTAAAAGTCAAATGTGATTTTTTTTAGAATTTCCGTGGACAAAAATATCTATCAAAATAAATCAAATTTATTAAATTCTGATAAATAATAATTGTTTAATATTAAAACTAAATTTGAGTGTTTTCAATCAGAAAACAATTAAAACCATCACAGTGCTAATGTATTGTGAAAAGGTTAACCCTCCCATATTACAACAGATTCATTGTTTATCCTGGTGACATATTGTAATCATTCAACTTTTGATTTTCATATCAAACTATTATTCAATATCAGAATTTAATAAACTGAATTTGATTTATTACAAATATACTTTTATAAATGACACACATTAACTTTGTAAATATTAAAAAAGAGAGAATTTCTAACAAGAATGTACGATGTAAAATCAATAATCTGCAGAAAACAGAATCTTGAAAATCAACTTAATCTTTTTTTTTGTCTTGCATTGGTGGTCGAGAGATCAGTGTGACTGCCTTGCACTTGCAGGCAGTTGCCTGGGTTGCGGGTTTGTGTCCCGGCCGATGCTATGACACTTAAAAAAAAAAAACTTAATCTTTTTTATCTGAATTTATTTTTATAATGTAAATGAATAAATAATACCATATCAATTTTATTTAATTAGGCTTTAAAATATTAAAACTGTTTTATAATTTTTAGAATATCTCAAAAGATCTTAATACAATGTTAATAATGTCATTTAGTAGTATGTTTCATAAGAGATGGTAATCATAACAATCAAGATTCTAATCACCATCTCTTATACTAGCACATAATTGTTATTAAACAATGGTTGGCACAGGGTGGTACTACTGTATGGAGAGAGTTTTGCCTTGTTTAAGATTCCAATATATTTGGATTTTTCTATAATTTATTAACTTCTAATTTTAGAAATAAAACATATACATATAAAATAAAAGTGTAGTTGTGTGTAATTTTGATTTATAATAATTATTATATAATAAATTGTTTAAAAATAATTACAGATATAATATATTACAAAAAAAATAATTACAGATGTTAATAAACTTTGCACAAAAATCAAGTTTTATGGTTATTCTCTTATTGTTTTGCAGTAATTCTGCAAATAGTCTCAAAATGGAGTACAAAAAACTACATCTATCAAAGACATAAAAGCAGGCTTAAAATGCTTTTATTTTGCCACTATTAGATTATATCTCAGCTTTTTTATAATTTTTTATGATAAAAAACAAAATATATTTATAAGTATATGATTTTCCTGACTTTCTTTTTAAAAAAGCAAAGTATCTTAAAAGATGGCTATACAAACATGATTTAAGTAAGCATGACAATAATGAGTTCTATCTAAAGATGATTAAATCATTTTGAGGAAGAGTTAATAAAACAATTGAAATATGTATTGAAATTCAGATAAATAAATACCAAGCAAGGTTAAGTTCAATAGTTTATCAATAGTGAACACAGATAAGTATGTGTGCACACATATGCAATTAACTGGGAAATATAGTTATTTTTAATTAATCTATAGCATATACACAATATATATGAAGTTGTTTTCCTTAACATGACTACAACATTATCAATAAAATATTTAAAAATACAGTATCACAAATATAAATACAGTATATAAAATTATAAAAAACACATTTATAAACTTTACATTTCAAAAATTGATTTTTTTAAAAAATAACCTACATATACAAATTATTTCATTTGTTTATTCTATCAGATATAATGCAATGAGAATTTCTTTTTACTTATATATTTAGTCTCTCTTAAAAACGAACAAAAAAAAACACCATTACTATTATTGTTTGTTGATTTTAACAAAGCAACTTAAAAATAATAATTATTTCATTTGATAAAAATATCCCATTGATTAATTTGATTCCAAAAATGCATAGTTTGTAAAAAACAAACAAAAAAAAAACTATTTTTTGTTTCAGCATATTAAAACAACACCTTATGTTTTCACTCATTAAATATACAGTTAGATACAATGGACAAAATTCAATTAATTCCTAAGATATATTTAGCCTAAAGTAATTAAAATATAAATATAAGATTTTGATTAATGAAGGGGGGATTAAAATTTTGAATAAAAAATTCAGATCATTCATTCCCTTCTGTTAATAATAAAAAAAGACCTACTTGTTATATAATACAAATTAAAGCTTACAATTGAGATTGCAAGAGATATAGTAATTTGTCACTTGATAAAATTGATTGATAATCATTTTTGTAATGAGTGTTGACAATTCTTCTGAGATAAATTGGTGTAACAAATATATGTATAATAATCAAACTAAATAAGATTGAAACAAACAACTAATTATATTTACAAATTATTTCATTATCAATCCGGCTTTCAATCTTATCTTGAAAAGATCTCAATAAGAGATGAAAGCCGGTTTGATAATTCAATAATTGTAAACATAATTAATTGTTTGTTTTAATCTTATTTAGATTAGTTATTTAGATTAGATAAGTACATGTATAAAACAACTTTGTGGACAAATAATTGTTTTACTGAATATTTGCCCATTAAGAGTATGGGTGCGAGTGTACAAATTTTAATTAAGCACCACATAAATATTTAGTAATATTGCATAACATTAACTTATGCCATTCATCGAGATTTATAAACTTTAAGTGCATTTTTTGATAAAAAATAACAACTAAATACTGCTGGATATATTTTCTCTCATAATCAATGTCATTAGTACTTTTAAGAATAGTTGGCATCCAGCTGATATAGAAAAAACACTTCTATAAATCACAAATAATGATTGGTTTTATATTAAAATTTGATTGTAATTTTAACAATAACTTAACTAAAGTCTTCTTCCTATCTGCTTAATATTAACAGATAAAATAGAGATCTTAGTCAAACTCGAATAAAGCTCTTAATCAAACTCATATTATAAATAATCTTGATTTTAAATAAACATTAACATATGTAAATAAGAGAACATTTACAATCTTTGAGGAGATAATCTTTGATTATAAAAGATCACGCAATCTCTGCAGATTATATTTTTTATCAAAACATATCGTAATTTTTTATAGATAATATAATATCATTTAACTATCATTACATATTTATGTAGTCCGGAATTAGTTAAGTACATATTTTAAATGTTATTTGAAAGCAGTGTTATTTATAAAATTCAATAATTTTAAAATATGTTTTATCTATTAAAGTTAACCAAATTAACTTTAAAATTGAATTCAAACATTAATATCAGATTGAGCATTGCAAAGGAATTTAAATAAAAATAGCAATAGTGTTGATGGCGTATCTACTAGTGTTCTGATAATATTGGTCATGAAAGAAACATAGGTTCAGCAGAAAGTATTAGATTTTTCTTTTTAAACAAAGACTACCATGCACAAAGTTGTAAATCTCTATAGATAACACAAGTGAATCCTATTTAATACAAATATGCAATGCTCTTCCAGATGTGATCAAAGCAGTTAACTCAGTCAATTAATTTGGTATGTTACTCTCTTGCTACCTGATGAAATGAAAGAAACTATTAATGTTAGAAAATCAAAGCATTTAAAATACAAAGTCATCTTAAAGACAGCTTCCATTTTATTTTCCATTTTTATGAAAATGATTTTTAGCATATTTTAAAACCAAGTAAATGTCAAAGTGTACTTTAAGTTTGATAATATAGAATGTGTTAACATAAGTCAATTCAAAGCAAAAGTGTAAAATTCATCTTTGTGGTTCTTAGACTTGCAGTATATGATTGTTGCTAATTCAAAGTAGAATCAACAAAATGTTCTTTAATTTTGGAATAAAACCCATAAATTGTTTATTTTTAGTAATTATTATTCAAAAAATTAAATATATTATTAGGCAGTAATGGGGAAAAAATATTCAAAAATTTAACCCAAAATATGATTTTGTGAATGAAGATTCTTTTAAATATTTTGAAATATTTCTAGACAGAAAAGTGAATACAGATATTGAAATAACAGTTTTGCATTAGCAAATAAACATATAGGTTAGTTGAAAATAGTAAGGTAACAAAGAATGTTAAACTATCAAACTTGTTTAAGAATATTTAAGATGGTTATGTATTATTTTAACATTAAAAAAAACAATAAAAATATTTTGTAATATTCTGAAATTACTATTATAAGATTAGATGATCAACCAATACTCTTTCTGTTAGCTGAATTTGACATTCTAAATCTCACACTAGAATGTTGTGGGTTTTTTTAAAAATGTATTGATAAAATTATTTAATCTATTAATAATATTTTTTGGTAAACTTAAGTATAATTTCACATTAAAGAATGTTTTGCTAGTATTGCAAATTACCTATTGATTTGTTTGAGAGAACACATCTAAGAATAAATTACAATAGAGATAAACAATTTTGCAAGCTACTGAAATTGTTAAGTAAAAAAATTTATCTAAAGAAGAGGTTTAAGATGAGATGAAGTTTTGCTTCTATGGTGTTAAATAACAAAAGCAGAATCCATAATAAATTTTAATAATGAGCTTTTAATTAGATACCCAATTTTTAATAAATGTGTCTATATTAAAAATTGACAAAGTTATATAATCATAGTGAAACTAATTTTTATTTCTTTCTCTTCCACTTCTTTTTCTGATCTCTCTCTCTTTCCTCTCTGTTTATTTAACAATTTGTTCTGCCTTCTGCCTCTCTCTTTCATTTTTACAAGTTAACCTGACTATACTATGTGGTGAATGTCTGCTACTGCAAAATCAAAAAAAAAACAACTACTTCTTAATTATACTCTTAAATTTGAAAAATCGTTTTTAAGTAGATATTCACAGCACAAGGACTTTTATTTGTTTTAAAAGATTAATTGATGTAATACGCATTTTATTTCTATTTACAACTGAAAATGTTTTTACAATTTTATTGATAAAATGTTAATAATATCAATAAGTAAGTTTAAAATTTTAATATGGGCAAATATTATCATTTGCTCTTTCAACTTTAAGAAAAAAAGCATCGTCATAAATAAATATAAAAACTTTGAAATTATAGATAAACACGTGGTCAAGTATTTTTATATCGTAGCTTATCCACAACTATGAAAGTCTTTTTTATATATGTAAGACTTAAAACAATGGATTTTTAAAGAAAATGTAATAAAGTGCTGGATGATAGAGTGTTCTTCTTGACGTATGTAGAGTAATTTGAAAATAGAATAGTACAATGTTATTCACCCGTGATTTTGATGTTCTCGCGCGGAAGATCAGTTAAATTGGAAAAAAAAAAAAAGACTGCATAAGTATCACGAAGAAATAAAAACAAATGAAAAACTAAATCATAATTTTTCTTGATTATTTATTTGAAACTTGGATTTTCTAATTTACAATTTTCATTAAAAAACAAACAAAAATAAAAATCAGTTATGGAAATATTCCCCTTTTATTTAGATGCTTTTGGTTTTTAATGTTGATAATCCATAAGTTTAACCTTTCTGTAGTTTACGTTTTAAAATAAAACTAATTACATATTTTAAACATTTAAATCTCCTTACTCCAGTAAGAAAATAATGCGATGAAAAAGTGATCTAAAATATAAAAAGATTGAGAACCACAAATAGTACAACAAGCTATGGCACATGATAAAAGTTGGTGGTAGTTCATTTCTGTTTGAAATACTTTTAATTTATTCAAAAATCTCAACACTACGGTAGTATCATAATTTTTAAGGAGGCCGTTTGCCTAATTAACATGCATATATTCAGCAATGTTTTTTCAATGGATACAAGTTAACTTTCTTTTTATGTTATGTGAAACTTTTTATTTACTCCTAAAAAATACGAGGAAAATTAATCAGATTGATGATAAAAACTTATATGTTTTATCGACTTATTATAAAGTTCATTGACAATTACAACCGATAAGATATCTATGTATTTTCTCATCAATGAAAACTGCATGGTAATTTATCAAATCACTCTGCAAGTTTAATAAACTTACAAGTTATATATTATAGTTATGAGTCTGTTAATCAAATTATTAATGTGCAACACTTCGTTTATAAAATCTAACATGTAACAACAATTCAATCTTGGCATGCTTATAATGAATTACACAAACAGAATAGAATTTTAACTAATTTCCAGCAACTGAAAAAAATAAAGTTATTTGTTTGTATGTTTTAAACTAATGATAATAGATGGCATGCTATTATTTAATATTAAAAATAGTTTAATAGTTAATTAATTTAAAAAATAATTCAATAAAGATATTGCTATGGCCATTTAAGTTAGATATAATAATAGTCTACATGGTATGTGCACATACATAATTTCCGTAAAACGGAGATAAAAATCCTAATTTCGAACCTGTAATATATATATATATATGGATACCTGATAAGTAAATGCTTAATCAAGAAATAACTATTAGATATTCTAGATACACTTTACAATTTTCAACAATACTCATTAAAAAGAAACTTTTTTTTTTTTCATGTGTCAAAGCATCGGCCAGGTAACGAACCCGCGACAACTGCTTGTAAGGCAGCTGTGCTGACCACTCAACCATCAACGCTTGAAAAAAAAAAGAAACATTGTTTATGTTTAATAAAGAAGTATATGCAAAATTGAGGTAAGACAGTTACATTTTGGTAGGTAATAAAAACAATAAGAATGAATCCGTCCATGATGAAACACTTGGAAGACCACAAATGCAACTTAATTTTGAAATCTGATTGTAAATAGTAAGTGCTGTCATAAATCAATTTATTACAATTGAAAAAAAAAATACTTATCAGTCAATCATTTTTTTAAAAATAAATATTTATTTTTAGCTTATTACAGTCAGAGCAAATAATCATAACACCATTATTATTTATGTAATATATAGGGTATATGAGCACAGACTCTCAGATGACCCACCACTCTCCACACTATTTCATAACACTGATACACTTGAACACATATACGTCAAAAAACAAACAATCACCAATATACATATTTCATACTAAACCAGCAATCATCAGTTGGTCCGGATTACCATCTCCACACATATATGCCATAAGTGCTCAGATATATATTAAGATAGCCAATCCTCATACTATAATGGACAGGTTTCAATCCACTCCACCTTCCCACTCTTCAACCGTTCATCCAATTGAAAATCTGGTGACGTTTAATGCAGTTTTTTTCATAATTAATATCTTTGTTCCAGTGAATATCTTTTTTTTTTCAAGTAAGTTTTGGTGGTTTTCAGCTCTGTTCTCAAGTCTTTTTATAGCTAAATAAAATTTAAAAATGCTAAGTAAATTAATTAAATTCTCACCTTGATTTTAATATTAAAGGTCAAGACTCTAATAATTTCACTAAAATGTGCTGGATTTCCCTTATAACAAAATACCATAATAAACAGGGCATAGCACAAATAATAATATAATACAGGAATATTTACTTGATAATAAAACATTTCCTTTAAAAATAAAAAAAGACCATTAAATCATAAACTCATTCAATGCTAGTAATTAAAACTTTTTTCATTTGTAATTCAGTTTACAATTTTGCAAGAGAATATAAAATGCAATATTTGAATTGATAATATGTAGATAAACTGCCAAAAAAATTATTAAAATAATTTTGCAACAGAAAATGATATTATACTAATGGTCAGTTATCTAGGAATAAAAACTTTTACTAAGCCTATTGCGCTGATATTAAGGTAAATTGTTTAGATGAGGATGACATCCCACCTGGTGTTGACAGAACTTTTGGAGATTATAAATGGGGTAAATGATCTATTACTCTATCTGAATATCATAGTCTAGAAAACAATTATGAATATTCAATTGCAGAACAACAAAATAACAAATATAGAGTGTCTTGATAAAGTTTCCAAACACATTATAAAATAAATATTTTAAATCCATAAGAAATAACTGAAAGATAATTATCTTAAAAAATAAGGACATCTGTAGGGAATTCTGATAATTTTTTTAATTAATAGCACTTACACAAACTATATGAGTACTGCATTATGTACAAATAAATTTTACATCAACACTTATTCATAATCAAATGTACAACTGCTTGGATCTCCTGAAAAGATGGATTCTTGTAATAGATTTATCCAAAAACGCATTTTTTTTTACAATAACTTACTAAATATATAGAAAATAATTTAATTTAAAAATCATAAATATAGTTCATAAGTTGGTTTATATATTTCATATAGATAAACAAGTGTATGATTAATGGAAACATAATAGAGATCTATCCACATCAAATTCCATATAGCAGCATTTTATATATTTCCGCAAATGTCTAAAATATAGAGGTAAAAATAATTTATAGAAATATAAAGATGCTGATATTTGAATAATTGTATTTATAAAATAGATTGGGTTTATTATATATAAGTAAATATTATCATACTTCAAAATGCTCATTAATAAAAAATATAAAACAACATAGAATTTATAATATTAATCTTCAAATAAATCTTTAAACTTTGATGAATGCTGTAAAATAAAATTATCAAAATTATTATGACATTATTTTTGCAGGCAAAACTTGATTTGTTAACTCTAATATAAAAATAAAACATTCAATTATATATTTATATTACAGTGTATGTGAGATGGATGGATGAAATAAGAAAATGTGCAGGGGTGTTGTGGAAAAGAGAAGCTAAAGATCGGAGAAGATGGATTAAACTTGGAGAGACCTTCATCCTGCAGTGGATTGATAATGGTTGATGATGATGATGATGATGATGTTTATTGTATATTAAATAAGTGATTCTTATGGCAGCTATAATGTATTTCCTTTTTATGCTTATGATATGGATTCGAATGCAGGTTGAGTAAAAACTGTTTATGATTTTTATTCAGTAAATGATTTATACCTAACTCAACTAACCATCCAACTTCCATCAATAAATAGGTATTTAATTTTTCTTAGCTATGACAAATGCTCAGCCTGGTGAGCAACTCATTCTGCTACATTTTATTCTATGAAGTTCTATTAAAGTAACCTTTGCAATGCAATAGGCTATAAAATACTATTTTATCTTTTTCTTGAATATATACATACTTTTTGTCTCAGGCCTTTGAATTTAAATATCAATAATTTAATGGGATTTTTCCATGCTTTTTTTTCTGTAAATAAATTTTCTCAATAATATAATTAGGTACAATGCCAATTAAAACAGCCACATAAAATCTAAATCACACATGTAGTATACCAATTGTTTAAACCATTTTAAACCAAAAGTCAATTCACATTTGGTTTACTATTCTAATAATTGTAAATCAGTTATTAACACTTTATTTCTGTGAAAGCTGGAAATATAATAACTTCCAAAATATTTTCATAATTAAACAATTTTCTGTAAAAAAGACACTACAGAATCTTGCTAAATTATGTATATTTAAGCCTAAAAGCCCATGAAATATTTTCTAATTTATATATATAAATATTAAATGTAAAATCTTGCTTAATTGTGATTTAGAAATTTGTAACATTTTCACGTTACATGTATATTAAGTATTAGTGTCTGATTTATGGGGCTCAGCTAAAATATGGGATAATAAAATAAATGTGATTACAATTATATATTATTTGAAAATGTTTGCTTTTAGAAAAAAGAGTCATTAAATGTATAATCTTAATAAAGTGGTAGATAAAATTTATTTACTAAAAAAAATATTCATTCACAATAGCCAGCGCAAATTTTTTTTGTAATATTTTCATAATAATGAATGGAATTTAAAATTTTAAAACTTAATTTCATTGTTTTTGATGTCTAAAGAAGTCAGTTTTAAAAATGGAATTAAAATAAGACACATTCTTCAATAACTTCTATTAATCAGTGAAAACTAGTTTCAATATATAAAGAAACATTATATTATGTTACAAAGTTCAAATATTATCTTTTAGAATGTCTTTCATTTTCAAACTTATATTTATGATAATTAATGCATAGATTATCAAGATATGCTGTAGAATAATGTGTTAATGGCAAAAATAAAATATTTCAAATATAAATCAAATTTGTCACTATAGTATTTCAAAGTAAGAATGGCAAAAATTTAGTATCAATGAATTACAATAGTTTAAACAAATGTTATTATAAGATTTCATGATCTTAACTTTTACTGCTTGCTTTTAATTGTAATTTTGCTTGATTGCATCATAGCTGACATTGACTTATAAGAATATAGAAAGAAATTGTGTTAAATTATATTTAAATGTACATACTTAATATAATAAATATAGGGTTATGTTTAACATTATATGTAATTTGAAATCTTGACTAATGCACCAAATGCTTTGATAATCACTTCAGCACCCTCTGTCTACTTCCATGTAAATTAATTTACTAGCCTATGCAAAATAACCAAAATAATCATTTTCATTGGTTGCCCTAGATGGAAATAAGGATTAGCAAACCTAGAAAGTTTTTTATTTTGCATTAGCTAAGAAATGTAACAAAATAAGTTGGGATATTAAAATGTTTATCAATAGTATTTAGTTTCTTAATCCAGAACAGAGAAAAAATATATATCACATGATATAATTGCCTCTGCTATGTTGAGAGCAAGTGTTATCTTGTCCAAATGTGGTTATATTTAATTTAACTTATCTGTTTTTTTAGAATGATGTTTCATCAGTCCAGAAATGAAAAAATTGAAATTGGGTTTTTTGCTCTCCACTGAGAAAGTTTGGGGATCTTTTTTTTTTTTTTTTAAATTTTAAAATTCACATATTTTTTTCTAATATTTTAATTTCAAAAAAAATCCTTAAGACATCGGGACAATTGAAAAAGTGGGAATTTCAAAGTATGGTAAGGTCAACTTGGTAGTCTCAAACTTTGCAGAAACTATGCAATATTACTTCAGAAAAATATTATGCATGACTAAAACCTGATTTTTTGGAAAGTTTATGATTATTTTTGCATAATAATTGTGATAATTATTAGAAATTAAAATATATATTATTATATATTTATTTTCTACAGAAATATTTTATTTTCAAATATAAAAATTGTATTTTTTTGAATAACATTAGCATAAAAATTAATGTCCATGGGAAATATGATGTCTAAAAAATGTCATCAATAAACAATCTGTTATAACATTTAGTGATATCATAAATATTACTAAAAACTTTAAACTTTTAAACCATAAGTTAATAGATTTACTAGATATTAATAATTATTCATTGAGATTTTGAAAACAAATGTCAAATAAAGATTTTATTCATTTTGCAATTTGAATCTGTTCCAACTGAAATTAGATGACAAAACATCATTTTGTTTTGATTAAAATCTAATTTTTCAAATAATTCCAAAAAGAAAATATGATTTTTTTTTAATTTATGTAATTTCTAAACAAAAATATCTATTAAATGAGATCAAATTTATTATATTCTAAAAAATAATAATGATTTAATATTAAAGTAAAAGTTGAAAGGTTAAAACAAGAGAGAAGAAATCTGTCAGAATACCAGAGAGTTAATGTTATATTATTAATAATGGTTGCTCCTGAGAACATGTTTTATAAAACATCTTTTGCTTGTGAGAAGATTCATTACAATATAAGGGCTGGGTTACATAAAAATAGGCTCTAAACATAAGTGATATCACTTATGATTTTCAAACTTTTATTGACAGGAGAGTGCACATAAATTTAATCTGATAGTGTATGTGTGAAGATTAATTTCCTTCTACAAGATTATATATATATAAATCACCTTAAAATGATCTGTAATAAGTTATAGAAATAATATTACTATTCTAGGGAGTTGTAAATTTTAATGACACTTTAATATTTTTATTAATTATAGCAAAAAATTTATTAAGATCATGCAAGACATATATTTGTCTTAATATATCCCTAAATTTTTGACTATACTACATAATCTAAAACAACTATTTTATTGATAAATAATTTAAGAAGCCTTGCTATCTGGGATTTATTGATTACTAAAGTTTACACTAGCTGGTAAAAATGTGAGGTTAAATAATTTTCTGCAGAATTATTGTATTTATGATTATCAAAGTATAAACATATCATAAACATTAAATTTATATTCCATTTAAACAAAATTGAAATATATATATATATAGTTGGATACAATCAGCCTGTCAGTTTACTTTAATTCTTCACTTGGGCAGTTGTTCTAAGTTCAGTCCTTTCTAATTAAGTTAATTTAAATGGATACTTCCATACATTGAATATTTTTACCTAAAACATCCATTTAAAATATTTTATTATATATATATAATGTTTGCATAGATCACTGTTTACTTTTAAACATCAAAACAAGGGCAAAATTAATCCTTGTTTGTAAGCATATTAAATCTATTAATTCATATACAAATTTGTAACAGTCGATGCAAATGGTTATTTTGTATATGCATTAGATCTAATAATTTTTATATTTATCTTGGATATTTAATGCATATGAATTAGCATAGAAATCTAATGAGTGCAGGGATGCTAAAATATTTATGATCAGAATTTGGTCGGTTTATATTTCAAATATTTGACTTAGTTTTTCATCTGCATGGGCATTAGAAATGAGTATAAAATAGAATTTTCCATGAAAGTCTGAGCTGATCATGTAGAAATGCGGTTCTGTTTATACTGAATCATAATCAATTTTTTCCCTGTTTAAAAATTTGATAGGTTGATAATCCCTATGTATGTTTGGGATAGTTAATACAAATGCTCTTTTGATTTGGAATTGCAATGTAATAAGAACAATGGGGTGAGAATATTTATTAACAATGTTGTTAAATCATAAATTACATATTAGAAAGTGTTTTATTTAATTATATTATAAATATTTGATTTTCATTTTTTTTCTCTTGCATAGACTTTAAAAAGTAAATAAAAATGGATTCTCCCATAATAGTAGAACAACACCATAAATATATAGGAGTCAGTGTTTATATCTTGGTTATAATAGATTTCATTTCTGTTTAGAAACTTGTCAAATATATTAATCACTGTCACAAGTTGTTATTTTTTTTTTTTTTTGTATAAAGCAATGGTGTTGAGAAATTCATTAAACCTATTTTGTTGATGGACAAAAAACAGGAAATTAAGTATAATATTCAAAAATTTATTTGATTTGATTAGCTATTTTATCATATACATCTTTATATTGCTTAATATTGTATATTTACATGAATAATCCTGGAAAATATCCTGAATTTTATTGCAGCTATGCATGATGTCAAAAAACAATCCTGAAAAATATTTGACTATTTTGCCCATGAAAATATGTGTTCAAATATGTAGTTTCTTTATCAATTTGCCATAAAAACAGCTTTCCAAATAAAATAAAGTTCAATGTTATCCTAAACTTTTTGCTAAGCTGCTATTTATAAGTAATAGTTTTTTGATATAAAATTGTAATACTTAAAATGTATTATCCAAGCACAAAAAATTGCATAATGAATGACTATATAAAACATCATGTGGTCAGTAAAATCATCATTTATACTCATTCAAGCACAAAAATTGCATAATAAATAAGGATAAAAACATCATATGGTCAGCAAAATTATCATTTATACTTTTAGCAAACCCCTGAAATATTTATAATGCCAATAGCAAGACTGCCTTTTCTCAATTCTAAAACATTAGTATAATTATAATTAATAATATTATTTCTGTTAATAACTAAAATACAGGCTTATTATATACCTGTATTAATATATATAATATATAGGGTATATGGGCACAGACTTTCACACCATTCTCCACTCTATCTCATAACACTGATACACTTGAACACATACATGTCAAAATGATAAATAATCACCAATATATGTATTTGATGCTAAACCAGCAATCATCAGTTGGTCCAGATTATCATCTCTACACATATATGCAATAAGAGCTCAGATATATATTAAGATAGCCAATCTTCATACTTTAATGGACAGGCCTCAATCCACTCCACACTCCAACTCTTCAACTGCCCATTGAATTGAAAATCTTTGAGCATTCCATCATCAGATTTTTAATTGGACGGGTGGTTGAAAAGTTAGAGTGTAAAGTGGATTGAGGTCTGTCCATTGAAGTATGAAGACTGGATATCTTAATATATATATATATATATATGAGCACTTATTGCATATGTATGTAGGGATGATAATCTGGACCAACTGATGATTGCTGGTTTAGCATGAAATATGTATATTAGTGTTTATTTATTTTTTCAACATATATGTGTTCAATGTATCAGGGTTATGAGAAAGAGTGGAGAGTGGTGGGTCATGTGAAAATCTGTACTCATATACCCTTATATATTTCTACTAATGTATACCATGGATGCCACATAGAAACAGCCTACTTAATGATTTTCGAGAATTCACATAAAATTCCAGACATCTCTATTAACTTCTAAGACTATAAGCTCTAATTCATAGAACTTCTTTTGTTAATCCCTGAGAAATTTGAGGCTGTGTTGTACATTCAACATATTCTTCAGTTATTTGATTTAAATTTTACTGAGTCTTTGTGAATCATAGAAGAAATGCATGAAAGATAAATGTTCTTCATTAATATCTTTCCAAAATATAGTTGGTTTCCTTCATGGAAAATAATTCAGTTTTTCACTAGATACTGATTCATTTACAATTTCTACCCCACAACAATTCTTGATTTGATACCGAAATCAGATATCCCATCTCATTTATGTATCAATTCTGTGTAAGCAATAGATAAACAATTATGCATATTTATATGTTCACACTTTAGAATTGGTTATTAATTGACATTTTATTTAAAAAGAAAGATGACTGTAAAAGAAATTGTTTTCAAAACGGGTTCTGAGCTTAATATTAACAATAACACTAAATTTCTACGTTCATTAATTTCAAATTGAATTTTGTCAGAATCTTGAAGTTACAAATTGCGAATGAAATGTTTACTAATTTACTAAGAAAAAAAATAAGAAAGAAACTTTCTTTGAAATTATCATTTTATAAAAGTCGTATACATATTTTACTAAAAGAATATATATATTAAAAAAGATTACTTAAGCACAATTATTGTTAATTTTACTAATATTTAAATGGAATTATAAATAAACAATTTTCATTTAAGTTTTAAGTACCATCAACTTGTAAACAACATCCTCCTACAAAAACCATGGGGAATAAAATAACAATGTGTTATGCTAGCTCTCTGTCGGTTGATCCAATTTCACTTACCTTGTTGTAATTGTTAATCAGGAATATATAAATAATTTATTGTTGTAGGTTGGCTAAAGAAAATAAATTAAAAAAATTGTAGACTTACTTACAAATTCCCAGCTATTTTTCAATATGCCTAAGTGCCTCATTTTTTTTCGTTTAAATTTTCAATAAATAAAAAAACGGCATTTAACATCGTCATCTCCCAATAAATGTAGCACAAAAGTAATTACATACCCATATAAAATATTACTCTTATAAACATTAATCTACATTAAAATTGTTGACATTATTAATAATATTAATAATATTCGCAGTATGGTAAGAGGTCATCAAAATTATTTAGATAAATAGAACAACTCAGATAAATTGCTCGATTGTTTGTTTGTTTTTTTACTTTCTTTAGGTTTTGATTTAGAAATGACCATTATCACTGTCACCATGAACTGAAACTCTGTATTGATTTACATATAAATTATATGTAAAAATATTCGAAAAAAAAAAGTATTTGAGCAATTTAAAAAAAATAGTTCCAAATGTTGAAAAAATAGAAAATAAATTTGCAGTCCAAAATAACAACTTTATTTTTAAAAAAAAGGCATGTGAAGAAAGAAATATAAAACAAGTGCAAATATTTATTTAATAAACTCTAAATATTTAAGACATAAAACACAAGCAAAAATAGATAAATAAACAAGTTTACTGATTAATAAAACAGGCAAATAAAGATCAAGCGATCTTTTTTTTTAAAAAAAAAAAAACAGGCAGTTGATAATATATAAGTAATTCATCATTCAACATTATAGTGTGAATAAAACAGCGGAGTACTAGACTAATAAAAATATAAATGAGTGATAAAAAAGAATTATATAGTTAAAAAAAAAACAAGAAAAAGCATATAATGTTATAAACAACGTAAGATAAAATAACGAAAATGCGATACGTAGTTCAATTAATAAAAAAAGAGTATATAGTACTAAACTTATATTAGGTATATAAATCTTTATTACTAATAAAAACATTAATAACTTTAAAAAGGGTGAATATATAAAATTTTATGTTATTGATTATTTTGTAAACACTTAAACAATTGTCAATCTCAATTTGCATTATTAATTAAAACAACTAATAAAATGTTAATATAAATGAAGAAAGTTAAATCTCTTTATTTGATTAATTTATATTTTTTAATAAAAAAAATAATAATAAAAGACATGCAAATCTATTCCTAACAATATGAAAAATAATTATAAAACAATTTAAAAATAAATTGTGATTTTTAAAAATCTATTTCCATATATATATATTGCATATTTAACTTGTCTAAATTTTTTAAAATATTGAAAATTTAAATTTAAATCATGGTGGACACATAGGGTTGTATTTTTAAAGGCCAAATCTTTTCTCATCAGCAATATTTTTTTTAACAACATACCACTTCATTAATAATTATATATATATATATATATAACAATAAAAATAATAAATATAATGGTAACTATTATATACAGTCTTTTTATCTACAGAAATACTTTTAGTTAATTCCTTAATCCTCCTCAATTACCGTGAAATTGTAAATCAAAAGTACTGAAAAAAAGATTAAAGGAGCATGTGTGTGAAAAGTAAAAATGATAATGATTGTTTTTTGGGATTATGAAAGGACATGTAAATATAAATTATTTAAGTTTAATATTGAAAGTGTTAAGATTATTCATGAAGAGAGAACCCATAATAAAAAAAAAAATAAGGAGGCAATTTTAATAAATAGAAATAAAATGAGTATAATTAATAGACAAGCTGCTAGTGTTAAAATTTGCGATTTGAGAGATTTGAATTGATGATGTTTGTATCTGACATGTTTTTTTTGAAATTAACAGCAGTTGAGGAGAGTTAAGGAATTTACTGAAAGAATTTCTGTAGCTTGAAAGACTGTATATAATAGTTAATTACCATTATATTTATTCTGTAATGAGTAATTTACTTTGCCAATTGATCATAATACTTATAATATTGCTTAAACATATATAGATGAAGTTAATAAAATTTTTCACAAATAATAATATTTAGCTTAGCACTTTCAGAGTGTGTTTACTCCATACTTATAGTAATGGCTATGTTTATGTAATAAACACACTCCGAAAATGCTAATATTATATTGTGAAAACTTTTATTAACTTCACCTATATATGTTGAAGCATTATATTTATTATTTTTATTGTTATTAATTAATTTTCAATTAATGGACATTTATTTGTATATATGTACAGATATTCTCCTGTACCTATGATAATTTGACTTCCAGATTGAAACCATGAAAATTATAAATTCTATATAACATGTTTTTAGTATAACACTTATACATATATGTATAAAAAATAATTTATTTAAAAATAGTAAATAAATCAATGGATTTTTTTTTCCATATGTCAAATGCATTGACCAGAAAGCAAACTCGGCCCAGCTGCTTGGAAGGTAGCTATGCTAACCAGTAGGCCACCAATGCTTGACAATGTCATTATAAACAAAAAGACATCATCAAAAATAATTAACAAAAATAAAAAAGTGAAAAAAAAAGCATTTGCATATATTTTCATACAAGTTTATGTCATTTATTATGTACATGATAAGCATAAAACTTTTTTTTTTCACCAATATGTTATTTATTTTCATTTTATGGCATAAAATCGCCAATATATTTCTTCCATTTTCTGATACCAATTTAAACATTTTAAAATTTATGTTACAATTCTCAGAAGTGATGCTTCGATTATAAAGTAAAATGTGACAATAACAAGAGAAAATGACTGACTAAAAGATTATACTGGATATAAGAAGACATACAATTTTTAAATTTGACTATATGTCTTTTTTTATATTTTTAATTTATATATATTTATTTTTAAATCAGATGTGGCTAAAAACCATGGGTAATAAAAACAAAAGACAAAAATATTCTCTTTTCCCAATGTTTGGGTTTAAATATGGGGCATATTAATTATCAAACAGTATCTCCTCAGCCATATTCAGAGCCATATAATACAGAGGTATGTGAAATAACATTGTAGGTTTTAAATTCTGAGATAAAATTCAAAGATGCCATAGTGGAGATTTTTCAGATAACTAAATATTTTTTCAAATAATGCCAAAATTATTTCCAGGTATGTTGAAAGAAAATTAACATATGCAGTAATAATTTTATTATATATAGAGCTCGCAAAAATAAGCTCTTAACAAGCTTTGAGAATATCCTCAACTCCCGACCGGTTTCTGCTTCTGGTGTTATTAGTGAGGTGCCAAGATATTCAGCATTAGATTAAAAATACTAGGATAAGCCCAGAATTTTATGAATTGGATCCTCCCAAAATATAACATAACCATTTTAATAAATATGAAGCAAGTCTTGTGCAAAAATTCATCTCCCTAATGTTTATTATCTTAACCTTTATGCTTTCAATAAAAATACATATAAAAGCATTATTATGTAGTAATATATGACTTGGTCACCTGGAGAAAAAAAATATTGATTCTACAAGAAAATTCTCCATAAAGCACAATAGCATTTCAGATTTGATATAGAACTTTATAAATAGATATCAGGGCTACTCATTGATTTTTATAAAGGGGGGAAATATTTTTTAATATAATATTCTCAAGATCAATTATCAGGGAAAATGCACAATAGTGTAAACTGATTTATATGTTCATTAAAAATATAAAATGTGAATATATAACTATAAATGTCATTGTCTTATATTGTCATAAATCAAGAATATAAATTGAAATAAATAATCAAAAACCTTAACCAAAATTATCACCTGTTTAAAAATGTTTAATTTAGTGATATTTATAGATGAAAATACTGAGTCACTAAATATTTAAAAGCAAAAGCAAGATTATATTCACTTCTAATTTTATATTTTGCTTATGATTATTCTAGTGTTATTAATTTAAAGTTTTGAAACAACCTCTTTTTTTAAAAAAATGTTTTAGTATTTTATGTTTTAATAAATATTTCAGTGTTTTGTGAGCCAATGAGTAAAAAAAAAAATAGTGACTTTCTATTTCAATGGTTTATAGTTTAATAATGTATACAAAGTTAAATAATTAGCAGCATTTTTAGATAAAGATGTGATTTGGATGTGTATACTTTTTATTTTTGATGTACATGAACACTGAAAAAATAATAATTGTTTTTTTTTTTTTTGCATATTGAAAATATAATAAGATTGTAATTGCATATTATAAATGGATTAATACATAATCAATAATATATTTATTAGAAATTCATGAGAAGTTTGAGTATTAAAAATGAAAACTGTAGCCAATATTTTTTTGATCTTAAATACCAGAGTTTACCATGTTATCACTGAAACTCAGCCAAAACGTGAAATGGTTAGAGAGACTTTTTAAACATGTACATTTTGAGGAATTTGGGCAAGAGTTTTGTGGGAGAAGTGACCTTATTTATGCTATAGATATTAACTCAAAAAATCTTTAAAAAAAAGTTATATTGATTAGTGTTACTACAAATATACAATGGAGTGAGGGATAAAATACAATTAGTCAGAATGTTGAATTTTTTTTTTTGGGGGGGGGGAGATAAGTTTACTGTAGAAATGATTAAAATATAACATTAAAAAATGTCAAATAATTTTTGCTGTTGTAAAGATATTTATGGTTTATTATAAAAATCAACTTCAACTTTCTCCCATTTTTTTTTCTGAAATAAGTATGATCGAATGCCTACCAAAGATATGCTACCAACTTTTTATGGTCTACTAATTATTCACAGTACATTTTTGATAAATCTTTGTGACTAAAACACACTGGGATATAAACATTGCAAATAAATAATATTCTACTTGGCTTTAATTTTTTTGCAGAAAGTTCTCAGTCAATGAAATCCCAAGAAATCACCATAATTATGTTTTTACATTAGGCATGTATAGACATCTATTGAAATAATTTACTATTTAAAAAAAAATTAGGAAAGTCATATACTTTTAAATATTAGTATTTTTATTTTAAAAAATCTATAGAAATCAATATAATCAAATAATTGCAAATGTCACAGTAGTTTAGACTTGCTTTTCTTTAGAATGAATTTAGTCATTTGTAGTCTGTTTTAAGACCATTTGCAAAATTAATTCCAAGAAAATTTATGGAATAATTAAATACTTGACTTTTATATAAAGTTTATTAAGACACGTTACTATTTTTATTAAGTAATTGTGTAATAATTATTAAAAAACAAAATTATGCATTTTTGCACTTTTATTTTATATAAATATGTTTATATTTAGAAGTAGAAGTTAATAAAAACAAAGAGCATTGCTAATTTCTCAACAAGATTTGTGATAAATGCTTAGCCAGAGAAAGCATTTAAAATATCTCTATCAGAAAACCACACCCAAACTCCTGACCAATGGGGTTTCATGCTTTGGACTCCTCGGAGAGGCGCTAGGATAGTTTCAAAAAACAAAAAAAAAACATCCATTATGATCACAATGCCTTAAGAAACTAATCTATAAATAGCATTAGCAACAATGTACTAGAATCTTTTGCGATATTCTAAAAATTATAAAGCAATTTTAATATTTTAAAGCAGAATTTGATAGATTTATCAGAGATTAATATTTATTTGTTCATGTTTTAAAAACAAATTTCAATCAAAAAAAGATTTTGTTGATTTTCTGAAATTACTCAGCTACTTGCAAACATTTAATAATGTAACCATCCTTTGCCCTCATTACAAACTTTTTTTTTAATATTTTCAAAGATAAAATATGAATATTTACATTTTTTTTTTATTTACAAATGTGTATTTCTATCTATTCAAGTCCAATTCATAGAATTCTGATGTAGAATAATAGTTGAATACTAAAATCAAAAGTTGAAAGATTACAAAAATTGTCACCAGGGAGAACAATAAACTGAACCTATTGCAGTACAAGAAAATTATCTACTTCAAATTTACAACCATTATCTTATATTATGATGCCCATTTTCTGAATCTATTTTTAAACTATTTTAAGAATTATTATAAAAATTGAAGTAGCTAAAATTAGTTCATGATAAATACTATTTTACAATACAATTACTTACTAATAATTTTTTATAATTATGCAGTAGGTGTGTAATATAAATAAGTTTAGGTGAACAACTAAATATTTTCAAATATTGTTATTCATCTAATTTAAGTCAAATACATTGATCAAATCCATGGAAGTAATACACAAATCTTAATACATTGATCAAATCCATGGAAGTAATACACAAATCTTATCTTTATTAATGCTTTTTCATTAGGCAATTAACTGACAGCAATATATATATATATATATATAGTGCTTTTTGATTTTCTAAAGTTATTCAGAGTATCTTGATTCAATTTAAAAAATAAAATTACTGTAGAAGATAACATAATCCACAATAATTAATGAAAATGGACACTTACATTTTACTATGAGTATTAATTCTCATTACTTTTGAGATAAGGTTATACAACAGCATATATTTATATATGCTATAATTTTTACACTATCAATTCATTACATTTTTAATTTTTTCCAAAGATTTCATAAGGAGCCACAAATATTTTATTTTTAAGATTATAAAAAGCAAAATTTAATCTGAACAAGGTGGATATCTTTTTTCAAATTTATACAAATGTGTTAAAATGAGCATCCTATTAAGTGTAGCAAATTTAATTTTTATATCATACAAATGAATATATTACTACATCAACATATATAGTGTTATTTTTTTGCATTTACAATTCTGTTTTTGTTGTTGAATAAATAAAACTTTTTTGCTCTTTTATATACATATATACTGTCATGCAAATCTGTATTCTTAATGTGGTTATCATTGAATTATTAATATGTGCATGGAGATACAGATATATGATTGATACCTTTAGTTTACATTCAAAGTAAAGGTTGTCTGTGAAATGTATGCATAGTCAGAAATAGTGTTCTGGATTTCTTTGCTAATGGAGAATTGAGAATATATACAGTATTATAGAATAAAAACAAACACTAAGTGAAAATATATAATGTTAAACAGATTGTTTAAAGTGTAATGTTATTCTAATATATGAGACACACTACCTATAGTCAAATGACATTATGATAATAAGCTGGCAGCCACATTCAATTTGTTTTTTTATATATTTTAAGTGTACTGTTCTTAATATATAAAATAGAACCAATTTGAAGATGACAGTCTTCTTAATATATAAAGGAGAACCCATTTGAGGATGGCCACCATCTTTTATTAGCAGATGACTAGAGAACATGTGCCTTATTTATTAGAATAGCATTAATCTTTATATGATTTATTTAACATTATGTATTTTTACTTAGTGATTATTTTCATTACATATTTATGGTTTAAAGGTTTATTACAAAGTTTAAAAAAAAAGATTTCTTTGCTCTGTTATATAAAAATCAAATGGTTAATAAATAATTTACAATAAATAATAAGATTGGTTTATTTTCACATATCCTTCTTTTGTTGTTCAGGACAATTTTCTCAAGAAATAGGAGAACCAATTGAGGGTATTACCATCTTATTACCATATTGACAGATAATTAGAGAGAGGGTATCTCATTTATTAGAATAGAATTACACTTTAGATTATCTATTTAATGTTATATATAATAGCCAAAATGATAAACTCCAATCTTTGTTAATACAAACAAGTGATCTATCTTCTAATCACTGCAAATTCTATTAACTTTTTTACAGAAAAAAAATACTTCAATCACAACAATAAGGAAAGTGAATTTTAATTAAGCTAATATATTTAAGACAAATGTTTTTAAATCAACTTTTATTTAAATATACAGAGCAAAGCTATTTCTACTCATTTTAAAGCTTTGCAAATAAATAAACATGCATAATATACATAATTTTTAAAGACTGTTATTATCCATTAAACATGTTATATTTTGTGAACAATTTGTATATGTAACTTTATTATTATTGCTACTATTTGAAATATTTAAAAATATATATACAGAAAATATTATTTACAGGAGCAAACAATATTTTTTTCCTATTATATTATTGCTACATCTAAAGACTAATTTTATGTATATTGATCTCCATCAGTATGAAAGCTAGGACTGGTATAAAACTCAAAAACAATTCAGTTGTTTGAATCTAAGCTATTTTTTGCAGTTTTTTGGTTCTAAGATCAGTTCAGTAACTACATGTTATAATATCTTGTTTTTATAGCAACTATAAACAACATCTTTATGTTTTCCAGACATAAATGCTTACTGAATTGGTATGAGAACCATATAACTTTGTAAGCTAATTGAACTGGATTTATAACATTAAGATATTTTTAAATTTTATACTAACAGTTTGAAAAAAATAAAAGATGATTGCAAGGTGAGAAATACATTTTAAAAAATTTGATCCACTTAATTCCATCTCAAGCCTTTTGCAGATTAAGGTCATAAGCCTGAAATAGCCTGAAGCTATGGATAGGATATTACACTGAATATAAATTTAATATCCAACTATTATCTAAGACATAATTATTACTCCAAATTGCAATAGACAGCAGCTAGCAGAATTATAAAATATATATTTTTTCTGTAATGCATTGTGTTAATTAGGGAATATATACTGTATTTTTCATTTTATAATGCATGATAATATGTTCACATTAGTATTTTTATTTATATTTTGTTTAAATTAAAGCTTTAGTTTCAAATATTAATTATACTATCCAACTCACATATTTCTAAGATGATTACTGTTTGTCTCAAAAATACATTTGCATATAGTATCAAATGACTTTTAATGCATATAAAATAAAGAACTAATTGTAAATGATTTCAATGGAGTGATTAAATGTTCAAGCAACTTATTGTGGCTTATAATATTGCCATTAAAATGTTACTTCTAAATTAGTTTTAACTTTCATATTCTATCAAAGATTATTCTTCTGATATTAGTAACAAAGAAAGCAGTGATTTTGTATGGTAAATCTGAAATAATTGATGTATTAAATTCTGGGTAATAGAACACCTAAGCAAACTGGATTACAGATAATGCTACAAACAATAGGGGGAGTTTGCAATTGAAATAATATGCCATGTTCTCAGCTGTGACTATTTGGAGTTGGATATTAGATGACATAGTGAAACATCATGAAGTTGGAAATAAGCATTTTTATATAAAAGTGCCACATAATCAACAACTGTATAAATTAAAAGTAATATAGGAAGATATAAAATGATAAAATGTTTCATTATTCTGCAAAGCCTTGAATTCCCCAGAAGCACATATATCATTTGGGACACTTTGAGATGAATCAACATTGCAAGTAAAGAGATAATTTGTTTTCACAGACCAAAAATATGCCTTTATAACTGATTTAATTTAATTACAGTAACAACAATTAGGGGTGACTAGATCTTCACTAATTCTAATATAGATAATCTTAATTTGAAAGAATATAAAATCTATAATTATTATACATACCTATCTCGAACATATTATTATGGATAGTAGTCCTAATAATTGATATACATAGTTTGATAAAAAACAAAATGGTTGACACTGAAATTCAGTATCCAGAGATTGTGGCTTAGCTCATTCCATCATGTTTTTATTCTAAATGAAAAATGCTAAAGTGATAGAATAACAAAAATATAAAATTATTTCCAAGTTTAATCGATTTTTTATATCCACTGATTCTCTTAATCTCAATCCAAAAAATTTCTAATAGTATTCATCCATCATCTCACACAAGGTCTCCTTCTATGTCTCATAAAATGTCTAGAGATCAATTTTAAAATTTCAACTGACAATCTATTCTCAATCTTTCTAGTAATTTACCCAACCCAACTTCATGATAACCTCTTAATTCTTTTACTGTTTTACAATCCATATTCATTTCTTTCGATACGTCATTGTCACTCCAAGCAGGCTTCACATTCTTTGTGTTTGAATGTTTCTTTTTGTTAAGTCTTCATGCATTAAAAACTTTGCTTAGCAAAGATATAAGGGATATATCTTTGTTATTTATACTAAATTGTTATTTATTCTAAAATTCTCTAAGCTTAATACAATTACTAATTTCCATTATTGTGTTTCTTTTTAACAATCTGATCAAGATATTTATAGATAGATATTAATTTAAAATTCGTTAATACCAAGCTTTATTCTTTCGTATGTAAAAAAAAAAAAACTACATTTAATCTTTGCAACTTTTATTTTTAATTCTACTTGCATCTGGTCACTCATAATATTTCTTATATTTCTTTTCTTTTATAAATATATTCATAACAACGAAGATTATTCCACGGTTTTCACCAATCTCCACCCCAAATAGAAAACCCATGAGCGTGAAGACATTATATGTTACTCACCTCCTCTTCAATTTTTGTATGGTAAAGGATTTGATTAGTTTTTCAAATTTGTTTTATCTTCAACTAAGAACAGTTTAAAGACCCGTTTACCGATTAATTATAAATAGTTTACTAGATTAACTATGGGTGAGCTATCTAAAAAAGAATTCTTAAAAAATGTAAATATTGTAAAGGGAACAATAGAACCTGTTGCCATTATGTTAGGGTTTATATATATATAATGACGTTACTTCTCGAGAAAACATTCAAAACCAAAATTTTATAATAATGATAAAATAATTCACTTTGCACAGATTTTATTTCATAACACAAACTTATTGCACGTTGCTAAAATAGATTTTAAATTTCGTTTCCAAATTCACTGAAAAAGAGAAGAGATAGAGAAGAAAAAAGATAGTTAAAAAAGAACTTGAACAAATATATTTTTATCTTAAATACTCTATTTTAAACGATAATCAAATAATAACGATATTTAAAATAAAAAAAACTATTTATTTTTTCCAGCTAAATACTAATAGCAAAAATAAACATATAATTTTACAAAAGACATCTATATTCTATCTATGATTTGTTTTGTTAGTTTTTTTTTCCACTTGATAATTTCTGACAGATGCTAAAAATTAGTTTTTGGAAAAAGAAATTGAAAAGAACAGTCAAGAATCCTCATATAGAAGACAGGAAACACTTGACAAGTTTAATCCCCATCATCTACTTTGCTCAATTTGCTTAAAAACGCTGGCTCATAATATTTTTAAACATTATGCAACTGTCAAAAAGCAAACGTCAGAATAAATATATATAAAAAGTTATTATTTATTTTAAAAAGAAATACTTATTCTTGTAATATGATGTAGCAATTAGAAAAAAAATTAGTTAGATTGGTAGATTGCGTTTTATGGTAAGTTAACATTCATGCGATGGTTAGTGAATGTACTTATTATGCATATATCATTGGGATCAAATCTGAAAGAATTTGAAAACCGGTTTCAGATGGTTAAGAATTTTTATGTTAAGCTAAGATATTTTTTCAAGTAGTAGGAGCACAACCAATATATATATATACTCATCTAGCTACTGGCGTGATCATATTTAACTATTTTTAGCTGATTATTATTATTATGTTCCGACTATAATATTAAAAAATATGATAGTAATATGAGATAGCCCATGACCACTGATTGAAAAAATGTTTAGCCCTTATAGGTGTGGAACTCATAGTTACCTTTTTTAATATAGGGGTTTGAGCCCTGCTTTCAAGCACCCCTCAACTATCCATACTATCTCATACTACTGACACACATGTCCACATAGATGTAGAAAAGATAAATAATCACCAATATATATATATATATATATATTTATGCCAAACCAGCACTCATTAGTTGGTCCAGATTATCATCACTCACAACCAATGCCCCGCTTATATTAAGATAGCAAACCTCCACACTTTAATGGACAGGCTTCAATCCACTCCAATTTCTAACTTTCCAACCATCCACATTATTGAAAATCTGATGATGGAAAATCCAAATCCCATGCTGATGCCATTATTACTGCCATGCCCATGTTTACCTCAAGTTATTCTGACCCCTCATGCATAGGACTCTATCCATTTAAATACATAGAAGAGGGATGTGCAGGATGCAAGCTTAATGTGTAAATTTTTTTTTAGTGTTTTTTTATAATAATTGTATTGCATATCTGAGAATAGCAACTTTATTATTATATTAACATGAAAACAATAATTCACTAAAGTATCTAAAATTACAATGCATCATATAAATTCTAATGGTGTTTTTCCTTATTTAGTTCAATAATAGTGGTAAAATCTGGAGCAATAAATCCAAAACTGTATTACATTTTATACATCTAGTGCTTGAACATTGTAGGATCTTCTGAACAACAAACCATTTGATTAGTTTTAACCCTTATAGTTCAATGTATAATAAAATGTTGAATATTAGAAATGAAAATCTGTATTTCATGATTATTATCATTATATACTCTCTTGTACAGCAAACCATTCAATTTTTTTAACTTTGTCATTTAGAACTGCATTGTAACATATTGGACAGCATTAAATGTTTTATTCATTTCATTATTATTGAAGAAATACTTTTGAAAAACTTTAAAATTTAAAAAACTTTTAATTTTCATCTTTTCAGCTATAAGATTTTATTTTTTAGATCAATGCTTAGAAAAGAATTGATTCTCTTATTAATAATCTACATTTCACCATTAATCTACAGAGCACTTAATAATGTGAAAGGCTGAAACCTTTAATAGTGCCTTAAAAATGCTTAAATAACAGCCAATCAGATAGAAATGATGACTGCACAAGGAACTCTCAATTTAAAACACAAGGCAGATTTTAGGAGAAAAAGATGGACCCACTTTCTTCTCTACTTAAATTTATATATAAAAAACCCAAACTCAAGCATTTTAAACTATGAGTATGAAGCTTTAAACACCTTCACATTTAATTCACTAAATATTATATATAAATAAACAACATGAAATATTTCAATTTACTAAGCAGTAATTTTCAAATCTAATGAAATAATTGTAACAAATATAAATAATATTAATTTATTAAGTGCAAGCAGATGATATAATAATGTGAAAGCCTGAAACCTTTGACAGATGAACCTTAAAAAATGCTTAAATAACAGCCAATCAGTTAGAAATAATGACTGCACAATGAACTCTCAATTTAAAATACAAGGCAGAGATTTTACTAGAAAAAGATGGACCCACGTCTTAGTTTAAAATGCTTAAGTCTGGCTTATTTATATATAAATTTAAGTAGTGAAGAAGGTGGGTCCATCTTTTTCTTGTAAAATCTCTGCCTTGTGTTTTAACTTGAGAGTTCCTTGTGCAGTCATTATTTCTATCTGATTGGCTGTTATTTAAGCATTTTTAAGGCACATCTATCAAATGTTTTAGCCTTTCAAGTTATTATTATATCATCTGCTTGTTCTTAATAAATTAATATATCTACAGAGCACTTATAAATGATTCTTTCTATGTTATGACTTTATTTTTTTTATATAAATTCCTATCTTTTGTTTGCTTAACAATATAGTTTTGTTGAAAATAAAATAACTAAAATGAAACCATGAGAGAGAGAAAGATTTTTATAAAAACTACTATATCTTAAAATATAATATCCAAAATTGTTATTCTTTTTCTCATCTTGCTTGTAATTAAGAAAAAGGTTTGTTTATTAACAGTAATTGGGTGTGCTTTCCTCTAGAGAATCCACATTCATGGGACTCACAAAGTGGTTGGTATGCTGCAATAGTTATAGGTAAAATGCTAATTATTTAAATTAGTCATTTATATATTCAATTTCTTTGAGAATTGGTCAAATTTCCCTTTTTTATTAATGGCATAGTGGGTGGTTGCAAAAAGCCACACTTGACAAAAAAAGTGAACCCATAACATTAATAAAAAAAGAGAATTGCATCCAATTCTCAAACAAATAAAATATGTAATAAACTAATTAAAAATAATTTCTATTTTCTCCGTAAATATTGCAGCATACCAGCCACCTTATAAGTAATATGAGCATGGTTTCTTTAGCTGAAAATGCACTCATCTACTGTTATTAAATAAATAAACAGAATAAACATTTTCTTTAGCCAACATTAGAAACCTTTTTACCAACTAATCTCAAAATATTGTATATTTCACCATCCCTAATTATTTAAATTCTTGAAGATTGCCTAGAATATAGAATACCTCTTACAATATTCTTGTCATGTAAAAAGCTTTTTTGATAACTCATTGTATTTTTATACAGAACTAGCTATATGACCTGTTTGCATGGTAGAAATGTAGCAGGTGTTTGAATTATGAAGAGGAAAATCAAGTTGATTCAATTTATTTGTTGTTTTAATCATCTCCAATTGAAAATTAACTATAGGGTACTGGGCTGTTTCTTACATAGTTATTTTTTGGAACTGTGATTATTATTTGCTTTATCAAATGTGGCAAACTATTCTAAAGATACGCTGTCTTGCCATAAGAAAGGCTAGTGTTCTTAATAAACTATGTGATATTTTCCCCCTAGGTTTAATTACTATTTTTCTTCAGAGAACTGGTGATAGCATGCAGATGCTTTTCATTTCTAAAATTATTACAGAATATCTCTGGTAATACTCAAAAAGCTAGGCTTATTAAATAAGGTTCTCTAATGTAAAAATTTGTTTGCGATGATGACATTGCTGTTCTAAGATTACAATAAAGGATTACATAAGGAAGATTATTTCAGTAAAGACTGAAAAATGTATAGAGGTTTCATTACTTTTTTTAAAGACCACAAAAATAAAATATCACACTAATGCATAATGGACGAAGGAGGAGTAATCCAATCAACAATCTTTATTAAGGTTCTTAATATAACTACATCAATAGTTTGACTAATGATGAATTTTCCAGAATGATGAAAAAAAAGTAGAAAAGATAGAAAGAAAGAAAATAGCTGTTTATTTCATTGTTTTCCAAATAGCTTTTTTTTTCTTAATAATAGAAGTAAAGATGTTAATAATTTCTTAAATTTTAGCGATTTTTAGCACAATAATATTTGTTTATTATAAATAAAGAAATTGATATTAAATTTCCAAATTCGATTTTCTGCAAGTTGTCCTAAGTTGCTGCAGAAATAATATTAAAATAGATATTATAAAATATTAAATAGTTTATTGTAAGACAGTTTTTTTTTTAATTTTTAGTTTCATGCATGAAATATGGCATTTAATTAATGTGTATTTGATAAAATTATGCGCGAACATGTCTCCCAATTCGTTTTTATTTTATGACAATCTCTTTCCTCGCTGCGATCTTTATAGTACAAAACCTATTAAGAACTTCCAAGAAAGCATAGAAAATTTATTCAGATAGCTAGACCACCGCCACCCTAACGAAAATTACATTATTGATGGATAAATGAGTATTTAGATGATTTTAGCTACAGAGTAAAGCAAAGAAAAAATAACTGGAAACTTCAAGCAGACAGTAGACTAATCAGATGACTAATATTACTTTCTTAACTGTTTTTCTAGGAGAGACTGCTGAAAATATCTTTGCGATGTAATCAGATAAATAATGCTTTTAATTTTACATATATATATATATGAAAAGTTTCATGATATAAAAGTTATTATATTTATTTGATATTCCAGAAAACTTACTTTAAATCACGGCTAGGTAAAACTTGATTATATGTATTTTTAAATTTCAAGCTTAGATATTTTTTTTTCTTGTTGCTGGATCATAAATACTTAATCCACCAAACCATTTATACATACAGCAGAAATGTATAGATAAGTATTAAATAAGAATGGAAACTGATTTAAATCTCACAATTTGGCAGTTAGTCAGGCAAATGAGTAATGTTGTTTTTATTACAGTTTCTCTACGCAGAGATAACTTTTTTTAGTATTATTTACAAGAAAAATCAAATATTTTTCCAATATCTAACCTCAGTGATTTGGATTTTTTTTTAAATCTTAAGGAAGATAAAATATTTTTGACAGATATCAATGAACCACAACAAATTGATTGAAACCCTCGACTTACATCTGTGTTATCATGAACAGAAGTTACCCTTGCAAACAAGTAATCTAGGTCATTCTATCTCCAACAAAAAAAAAGTTAGAAATACAAAATAATAATGATGATGATGATGATAATAATAATTCAAAAACCACAAATTATCTTCAATAAAAAACAAGAAAAACATTAATCTATTTACTATATATTTTATGAATTTCATCAACAATTGTTTATTTTCAAAAAAATAATAAATTTGTATAATTGAGTGCTCCATTGAATTCTATCATCAGTTATATCTTTTTAATGATAGTAATGGAAATTACACTTTTTTAAAGACCATTACTGTATATATATATATACATAAACACATGAAAGACATGACGGTCTACTTGTCTGCCATACATACAAGTCCAATCCCAATAAGAAATAAAAAATCAATTATGTAATTAAAAAATTATCAATAAATTGAAATTATTTCATTTGCTAATCCATAACTAGCTTATCCCAATAATACTGATTTCATATAGGTAGTTGGAAGTGATATTATGTTTATTGCAATGATTCAAGAGATGAATAGTGCAATCTGGATTCAGTTCGTTTTTTGTATTTGTTGAAGTATAGAGTAGAAAATGTTTTTGACCTACCGGTTTTGAAATCAAGAGATGTTGAATCTTTTTCTCTTTATATATATATATATGTTATTGCATTTAAGAAATTAAGATATTGTATAGATTGTCTGGATACTCTATCTAATTTTTGACTTTACTTAAAATTTTAATATAATTTTTAGTTTGCATTTTTAACATAAAGATTAATATAATAGATAACAAAGAGAATACTATATTAATGAAATGAAATCTGTGAAAATATTATTGTTATGAAGGATTAAGAATGTTGAAAGTGTAATAGTCTGTGTTGTGAGTATCGGGAGCCAACTACTGCTGTAAATTCAAATAGTTAAAGGAATAAATCTTTGAAAACAAAGCATAAGTTTATTCATATGGGTGAATTGCTTTGCTTGCATGAATTTACTGGCTTTACTTCTTATCAGTAAAAATTGCACATATCTATGAAATATGTAAAAATGACTTTATTTTATACATTGTTTTAAAGGTATACTAAGGAATACCCAGAACATTCTATACAATGTCATATTTCTCTGGACATTCTGTACAATATACCACTTTTAGCCATGCTAGTAACTATATAGATAAAGTTAATACGAAAATAGCTACAATTTATACGTACAAATAACCTTATAATAATAAACATCCTCTTTGCAAATATTTAAAGTTAAAAGTATAAAATTTCAAATTGATATCTTAAAAAAAAAAAAAAAACTATTGTGTCATGAAAAAAAAAGTTCCATATGTAGGTTTTTTTAATCCAGTGATATTTTATCTCATTAAATTCTTGAATCATTTTTTATAAAGTGTAAAATCATTAAATTCTTCTAATTGTAGAAAATAACTTAAGGCGAGTATTTTCCTTCTTTTTGTTTAAAAATAACTACAATCGATATTTTATTTCGAATGAAAGTTTCTCAATTTTCTTTGCATTAAAGTGTAAAAGAATATTTAATTTCACTACTCGTAGAGTCCAATTAAAATTAAGCTTAAACAAAAATTAAAAATGGAAAATTATAAATTTCATAATTGTGTGTGCGCTAAAATATGTAACTTTCGTTTTGTTTTTTTTCAATTTATTGTTATAAATATGGTTTATGACTTTTTAAATCCCGAAAATATTTAGTGCAGCGGTAAAGGGGTGAATTCTGCAGTCCAAGATTCATTGATTGCAGGTCCATGCCCTGAGTGGTTTAATGCCATTGCAGAGAGTCCGACTCTGGAACTAGGATTTCCGGATCAATTTCAGTTCTGGTCCTAACTTTTTATGAAATCCGGAATTAAGCCATTCCATCATTAAATGCGCAAACTTTATATGAGCTCCCTAGAATTAAACTATTCTTTTTCTTTTTTTTTTAATGGATTTATATATAAACAAAAATTGTCACAAAGTAGGAATAAACGCATTGAAACTTATACTAAAAACTGTTAAATTTTTACATATATATACATGAATATGTGTGTGTTACAGAAGTCGGTCCTGGTTTAGTTTGCGCTCACGGCTATTTTGAAATCTAAAAACCACCGATGATACATCCAATTGATAAATCATGTGATGAATAAAAGTACTTTAAATTTATATTTTAGAAATTATAAGCTAGTAAAAATAATATGCTTTATTTTATAAGGTTTTTTTTTTAATTTACCTTCATAAAATATTTGAAATATGATGGCACAAAGCGCTGGAATTTGCGGGGAGGTGAAGGATGGTTTGGCCGATACAAAGTATCGGTCAAATTTCCAGAAGTCTTATCAAACCAAGCTTATAATTTCCAAGTACTAAATGATTATATTATATGTCCATAAAAAATAAAACATATTATTTTTACTAGCTTATAACTTTTAAAATATAAATTTAAAGTACTTTTATTCAATATATCATTTAACGGTTGAATGTAGTTAGCAGTGATTTTGGCTGGTCTTCAGATTTGAAAATGACCGTGAGTGCAAACTAAACTGCACCCAGAAATTTCTATGAGTGTTACAGATTTCTATCCTTTCAGTAACTTTTTTAATACAACCAATTAATTAACCTTTTTTATTCCTTATATACATATATGTAAATTCAAGTCAGCGTATTTAAAACATCTGCTTTGTTGCAAATCTGGTGGGATTAGCACAAATAAATAAACCATTATTATATAACAAACAAATGTTTTATTTTAAACATATCTAATCAACATTACATCCATCATATTCAATTTTAATTGTAGCTTCAGTTTTTTTTTTTTCTAATTTGTTTTGACTTAAATCAACATAATTAAAATGAATGAAGTTAAAGGTTGGGGAAATTGTTGCATACACAAATCCACTGTCACAGTCAGTGTAAGAAAATGATTAATGACATACGAGGCCCATGATGATTGGATCCTACAAATAAGTAATTGAAATAGGAAAAGAAGAATAGAGGAATATTGTTTATATTAGAGCCTTTGATGAAGCAATATTCTTTCCTAAAACTGCAAAATGTATTCTCAGCTCAACACTGATTATTTGATGGTTATTCCATTACCAACTGTGAAGTCCATTGGGGAATTGAGCTAAGAAGGTGGCTTTTATTTCAAACTTACACAGTAAGTCCATAAACTGTAAAACATATAATTATTTTAAATATATATAACTTTGTCTCTATTTTCTAATTTTATTTCTCCAAAGTATAGAGTTATGGTACATTATGATATTCTATAGTTCTGTTCTTCCCATTCAGATATCTACTTTTTTATGTCCATTTATTAAGAGATTAAAAGAGTGATTCCTAGTTATTTAAATCTCATTGTGTCCTAAACTATCTTCTTATAATCCTAAACTATCTTCTTATAATCAATTTCCTTCAATCATAAAGATTTTTTTTTACTGAAGACTCATCTAGTGCATATTTAAAAAATGAATGAGCCAGAAATAGAATAGTATTTCTATTCTCAGAATGGATTTTGGATTTTTCCTTTTATTAAGATTCAACACCAGAAGTAATGTTAGGAAGGTTAATATTAGTAACAATATCACATGATTTACTCATATGCTTGCAAGAATATATAAGAATATTGTTTTATTTGTTTAATTTCTTTGTCATTTATTAGATATTTTTATAATATTCAGAGATCTCTCTCTATAAATATCTGTTTTTTTCCAGCTGTAGTATCACAAACAAAAAACAAATAAATAAGAGGGGTCATTTTCTATTTTGATGTCTGCTGTATTGAAACATTTCCACCATATTTTAAATACCTTCTAGAGTTCAATTTTAAATAGAACAAAAGCAGTGTGAAATTCTGAGAAAGGTTCCTTAAAATGAATAGGTTAAGAAAATCTATTTTTATTTTTCCCCAGGTGACTGGTAAATATAGCTTAATAAAAAAGACAGTTGCTATTTTTTTTGTTGGTGTTTGAAAATAATGTGTTCATGTTGGAATTAGATCAGAACATGGAAATATATTAGCCGAGATGTATCGCAGCCGCCATGCAAGCAAGTAGTTGGTTGCAGACGGTTATGGGTTCATATCCCAGCTGATGCTATGATATATGGAAAAAAAAAAAAAATTCAGAAGAAAAACATGAGCAAACTGTTTTATCTCATAGTTAAAAGAATATAATAGTGAGTCATATCCATTATGGTCATTTCTTTAATTATTAGCTGTTTCCTTGGCAGTTCAGTTTGCCATTTTGAAATCATTTTGTTTCATATACAATTACATCTAAATTTTAAAAGTGCATTATGCTTGTTTGTTTAATTTAACTCTTTCAGATTATTTTTATTAGCAAATATTATGCTGATTGTAATATTTGCTTTCTATCTAAATATTACAACAAGTTGTCACTTTATAACATTTACTATATTTGAAAACACATATAAATATTGATGGACAACAATGTCTTCAAGAAAAATTTATTGAATGTATGTTAGTTAGTATATGCGTTTTGCTTATTGGTGTAGTACAAAGTGGATGAAATAAGGTATTAGTCAGTCATCAATAAGTCTAAAATCTTAAAAATTCTAACACCAAATGTGGAGCCACAAGACCAATTTATTTAATTACTAAATTGCTAATATTTTTATATAATTAAATAGTCTTATCTCCAATTCTATTGAGTGGCAACTAGCAACCTCACATTATCTAAATATAATATGCACATTTTAAATATGACGTCAGCAAGATAGCCAGCCAATAGGATACATTAAACAAGTGATAACATTTGATCACTTTTGACTTGTTAGTTATCTCATTATCTTAATTTACTTTAGCATTTGAAATCTAAAGCTATATCATAAAATAATATATTATTTTACATCAAAATGCAGTCATAAAATATCTTTTATAATAAGAATAACATTTGCATAAACTTTTATAGTGAGATCTGAAATCATGTGCAGAAGATGAGGAAGTTTGTTGTTCCTATTTTTTAGTCAAAATAAAAGGAAACTTCATGATATGTGTATTAACCAGTGATGATATTCCAAATTTCCAAGAACCGGTTCTCTAAAAATAGGTTGTATTTAAGAACCTATTCTGTTTATTTTTCTTTTTTCTAAGTATGGAAGCAAATCACTTCTTGGTTTCATACCTAAAGATTTTTGGCAACTTCTCATAAATTTTGCATGACACCCCCCCCCCCCATACACAAAAGAGTGCTGCAGTGCATATGTGCACTATTATGTACTTTGCAATCTCACTTATGGAATTAAAAAATAATTAAACTCTTTTTATCATTGGAAAAAAAAACTTATTTATTTGGCAAGATATTTCCATATTGACATTCTAGTCACATCATATGTCTCTTCAGGTTGATGATGCTTTTTGACTATAGCATCATCAGCTGTATTGTGATTTCTTAGCCAAACTTGAACTGAGTCACTGCAATCCCAGTGATCTAATGGAAGACCTATCCAATTTATTACTAGAAGAATTTGCCACATTTGTCACTTCAAGGTGATTTCTTTTATCTGAATAAATTGTGTTCACCACAGAAAACCCTCATTCAGCCTTGGTTTTAATTATATTTTTTAGCTCTTTGGATAGTTTCATGTACAACATGTTTCTAGTGATTTCTTAAAACATTTTCAACATAATCATGGATGCTTTGTAAAAATCTGATAATTTTTCTTCAAATTCTTTGCAGAGAACTACAGCTTCTTCCAGATTCCAAGCATCTGCATTCACAATTTTAACTAACTGATGGATTTTATGATTTCTATCTTGAATATTATTAATTATGCTGTTACAATCCATTAATCTTAATTCCATATTTGTTATCACTACATTCAGTAATTTTTGATGGGGAAGACTCACTCATTTGTTGTCTTCAACAAAATTAATATGCAGGAATTCCTTAGAAGAGATAGTTTCATTTATTATTTTTTCATAACTACCACTCTTCTCTCTGAGATATTCAAATGCTTTAATTGTTTTCTTAATCAATTGTTCAGCATGCAATATATTTACACTTCTTCCTTGAATAGCATCTGCCAACAAAGCAAGTTCGTTTAGCCATTCCAGAAAAATTTTTATTAGTAGAAAAACAATTATATAGTGCTGGATAGGCTCACCATGTTGCAACTGCTGTTCTATGATGGCATGCTGCCCATCTTGGGTCAAAAATTCTACAATTTTTAGAATTTCCAATCCCCAAATTGGTTGAAATTTTATTCAATGCCATTTGGTTTTTATTAGACTGATGAAAGATTTTACATATTTCATTAATAAATGCTGTAAAGTGATTCATTTGCTTTATGTGTGATAAAATCCTCCAGCATGAGCTGAAGGTGATGACTCAAACAATGCCAAATAATAATCTCAGGATAGTGGTTTTTTATTTTAACATTCACTTCTGACCACCTTCCCAGGATCACAATTACTCCATCTGAACAAAATCCAATCAAATTATTCTTCAAATATGGATTATCAAATCCTACTAATTGCAGACTTTGTAGTAGAGCAGTGTAAATGGTTTCAGCATCTTTGTTTTGTAACTCCACTAAATCTACAAAAATTGTTGGTGAGAAATCTGCAACTTTAACCTTAATAAAAATGATAAGGACTGGTTTGCATGATATTGTTGATACCTCATTAATTATAAACATATCTTTAAATTCTGATCTATTATTTTTCTAAACACTTTCTTTTTAATGTATTTTTCAATGTGCTCGACAATTTTGACAGTCAGGAATTGAGAATGAAGTCCCACTCCCATATCTAATCCATTCTTTTTTTATAATTCTATCAAATGTACAATATCAGAAAATGGTCAGTTTCGTTTTGCTAAAGTGCAAACCGTACTGAAAATTTTACAGATGGAGCTCATAAACTTTTCATGAACTTTGTCTATGAATTTGAAAATTGCATTTTTTGTACTTTCTTTCAATTGCAATCACACATATCTGGTGTGCTTTTGATGAAAAGTATTCCTTTATTTTTTTTTTAAGAGAGGCTTGTTGAACCAGTTTTATTTTTTCCACTTGGAACAATATTATTTCTCCATTCTTTTGACACATGAGCTGCTTTCACTTTTATTGACTTGATTTTGATATACTAATCACACTCAAGTTTTTTTCCAATAATAAGTAAACCACAATATTTTTCTTTGAATTCATTGGCTTATTTCATATTCCAGCATCCAGGAAGGTCACTATCTACATTTATTTTATATGCATCTTTTGTGCTTTTGGAACTGGACAGCTTATTTGTGTTGTCAACATTATTTTCTGTTGCATCAGAAGAAACAGAAAACAAAACTTGATTCAAAATATCATCCTTTACTATCGTTTTCGATTCTGTATCAGTTTTTGGATCTTTTATGAAGGAATCTGATATTGTTTGGCATTTTTGTTTCATTTCTTGTGAAGGGTTTATTTTTATTATATTCTCGTATTACATTCACTTTAAAAAAAAAACATCTAATTAATTGATTTTTAATACAAATGAGTTGTTGTAACAAATCCTAAAACTGAAATAAAATATTCAAATAAAAAAAGAAAAAAGAAAAAAAAAATATTTGAAAACGAGTCATGCCACTTGATGAGCCAAAGGTAGTGTTATATTTATCATCTTGCCAAGTTATTCTAGAAAAAATATGTTGAACTTATTGTTAAAAAAAAGACGCACTGTTACATCAGATATAGCAAACTAAATGAAAATAATGTACTATAAACTTACTACAGCTGGATCATCCATTAAATTTACTAATCAAATAAAAACAAATCTTGCATGATAAATATGTAAGTGAAAAAATAAAGTATTTAAATAAAAAATGAAAGTTAAATAAATATTTAAAACAACGTCGGCATAACAAAATCATTTGAACAATGGTTTTATGTTATTGTTTGTTTTCGCAATGATAGGTCCTTTTGAAGTTATTTTATCTTTAAAGTAAAATAATTTCAGCAAGAGTAAATTTCATTAAAAAAATTATGGTAATACATAAATACATTTGTGCCGAATTTATTTATAATTTTTAATTTTAATAACGCCTCTGTTAAATATAAGTAAACTAATAGTTAATTAATTTCTTACTTATTTTGTGTAAAAATTAAATATGGGTTCCTTTATCACTAATAAAATAACACTTTTCATTTGTATACTTTTAAAGAAACTAATTTGAAATGCGATAAATAATAGATTTAATTACTTAAAATAAAACTGTTGTGAATTATTTCTTGCAGAATAATTCTTAATCACTCAAATTTCATCACGCATATCACACGTTCCAAGTGCAATATCATATAGTCGAATTATTCTGGGGAAAGCATTTTGAACCCAATCTATTCAAAAAGAATCATTGTTACATTAGATATAACAAAAAAAAAAAATACAAATAATGTTCTAGATTATTGTTGGAAATAATTAAGTAATTTGTTAATTCAACTCTATTTTAGGATAATAATAAAATTTATTTTCGGATAATTTAACTACCGGTTCGCTCATTTTTTTTAATTTTAAGAACCAGTTCGCGCGAACCGGTGCGAACCGGTTGGATATCATCACTAGTATTAACTAAAGATTTTAAAGATGTATTAGCTATTAATGAAAATTATTCAAATACTTATTATATCTTTTCTGAAATATTTTAAAGATTATTTATTATGTGTGATCGTTTGAATATTTAAGCACTATGTATTATTGGTTATTGATTGAATATTTAGCTTAAAGTCGATTGTACTTACATTTGTAACCACTAAGATAAATTAGAATAATCTATGCAAGCCTAAGATGTGCCTAGAATATTGATTAGGTTATATATATATTTGGTAAATACTACTTGGATATATAGTTGCTGATTATACTTGTTTTTATTATATAAAAGTTAAGAGTTTAGTTATATATCTGTTTATTTTAAAAACAGGTTACAGCTTTTCAGAATATTTATTTGATTTTATTTATTTATGTTTTACTACATTACAATAATTGACAAGTATTTATGTTATAAATTTGTGCTAGGCATAACTTTAAAGATTATCTAAACAATTTGTTATAAGGAGTGTAATCGAATTCTTACAGCCGCTTCTTCATCTTTTAATTTTTACTTTTTAAATACCGTAAACTATACTCACTTTTAAAGTAATCATTCCTTAAATAAAGTAAATATTTAAATAAATTAAACTGACGCACAAATATTTTCTTACATTTTGTAAAAGTAAATGCTAATCTTTTTTCTTTATTAAAAAGGCATTCAAAAATTTAAAAATAAAGGTTTTACTTTCGAGTTCTAAATACAATTCATTCCACAAAGAGAAAAAATCACGTGAAAAAATACTTTGCCTTCTTGAAATACTTTTCAACTGAATAATTTGAAATTGTAATATAGTTAACTCTTTTTTATGTCAACAACTTTGTTTTAATTAAAATCTTAAAAACAACAATTTTGCTAATGTATAAGTAATTAATGTTTGTTAATCCTTTTTTCTGAAAAACTGTGGAAGAAATGTAAAAAAAAAGATCAGGAAAAGTTTAAGAAAGGTGAAAAAATACAAAGATTAGGGTGATAGAAACGCAAACTGATAATGAAGGAATAAAAATGCGCAAATAAAAACAGACTGAGATTTGGAATAAAATATAGAAAAGATTTATATACTATCATTGATTTTAATCATCATCGCTGATGGGTTACCTTACTTTCCCTTTTTACCATATTTTATTTTGTCATCTCAAATCTTTAGCATTGTCATAAAATATAATGATCCTTATTTTCAAAATAAACAAAATTAATATTAAAAAATCCATTATAATATCATCATATTTATATAAAGTTTTATAATAAGATCAAGTGTCATGTCATAAAAAAAAAGTAGGAACTATTTAACTTATATTTTATCACTAAAGAAAGGTAGAAACAACATAAATGCTTTTAAACTGTTGTTTTGGTAAAAAATTGTAAGAATAACAACAGTAAAATTAGAGTTCGATTCATGGCTAGGTTGAATCTGTTCTATTTTATTCGTAATATAAGATTGGTAACAAAAGGAAATTAAATAGCAATGAAACCAACAGAATCATCCTTGAACAGTCTGAAAATCAGGTCTTGTAGGAGTCAATGCCAACTTGAGAGTATCTAATAATAATATTTGTTATTGAAATTGCTATAATGTGACTATAAGCTGTGAGTTTTTGAATACTTAAAAACTTATCATAGCTGTGCAGAAAAAAAAAAGTTTAATAAGCTGTCTAGTATTTAGATTTGAATACACCATTGAGATGTACAAACAATATCTAATTTTACTTCTCCCTATTTTTTTTTATTAAAATGAATATTTGTCATAATATCAATGATCAAAATTGGAATAGATTAAGTTTTAACCATTATAAATACCAATAGATAATTTTATTTCTATTCTATCAGTTATTGTGTATAGATAATACAGTTTACCATCAATTTCTGTTAATCTGCCATATAAATTGCATTCTGTCTTACTGTAAATTTTTAGCACAATATAAATGAATGTGATTTGATTGCTTTTTACTAATAAAACAATTTTTTTCATTTACATTCACTATATATTGTAGAAGCATTCATTCAGTCCTTACTTGTAATCCAAAGCTATCTATTGTATGTTTAAGTGATCAATCACTTCTAGGTGGTATAAAAATATTTTTATCCCCAAACATATTTTTAGTTAAGTGTTTAAAATTTTATAAATGATCTGAAACTTTGAACTCAGTTTAACCTGCTTAATGCTCTGGCATAAATTAAATAGATAGAAATACTGTTTCTAGAAGTATACAGTTATTAAATTTTGCATTATTTAAATTATGTTTTGTTGATGACATGACTGTGATAGTGTCATCATATCACTTTGTACTATTGCTATCAACATATATATATATATACTATTGCTATCAACATATATATATATATATATTAGCAATAAAGAAATGTAAAAAAATAAGCAAAGCAAATAGAGACAAGCATAATAAAACAGAGATAATAAAGACTAAAAAGAGGATTGCTAGAAATAGGAAGATAGAACTCGGTATATATTTCGGAGTAACACAATAACTCAAGGGACTATCTGATACTAGACAATAAATTGGACATCTAAAAAATAGGATAGAAAGTCATTCTAGTATATCCCATATAGTAATTGACAAGTCTTGTGAATTCTGTCTTCTCTCACATATTTGACCTATAGTAGGTTATTTATTCAAAAATATTGTTTTATCAAAATAAATACTATTTATCAGAGATCAATAGGTCAAAATGGCAATTATTTATTTTTATTACATGGACATATATAAATATGTATAATGAATTACAATATTTTATTCTTTATATTGATCTTTTTTTTTTCAGTTAGTTATTTATGTTTTACTCAGGATCTAATATTTTAGTAAATTAATTGAAAAACTTAGAATTTTAATGTTTGTATGAATTTACTGAAAAATCAATGTTCAACAACATGTTTCTGCAATTTTCATTTAGAAATTCTTTCATCTTTAGTATGAACTGAGATAATATTAAGTGTATTAATCTTGCATCACATGATCACCATTTCTAATACTAGTACATCTGTTATTAACAAAGGCAAAACTCTATACAGTAGTGCCATCCAGTGCCAACCAGGATAATCAATGGAAGCAATAGGCTTGTGCAGTGCTCTCAGATCCAAAGCTCTTCGCTGACGAAGGCCACAAGCCAGAAACTAGTCTGGGGATATTGGATGAGTAGGCACTAGATGGGGATTTTATGCACAAGCCTCTGGCTTCCATTGATTATCCTGGTTGGCATTGGGTGACACTACTGTATGGAGAGTTTTGCCTGTATTAATCTTACTGAAAATTACTAGTTGTTACATATACAATAAGGAGTGATCAATTAATTACTAGCACTTGTGGTAAGTTCAAACCTATATGAATTTTTTTTTTAATATCCAAACAAAATTTTTATTGTGATCTTTAATTTAAACAAAGGTGACCCCCCCCCCCCAGAAAAACATTCTTAATAATAAATAAATAAATCTAATTATATTAAACTACCTGTTTTTTCTACGTTAGCAAAGTTTCGGATACAATAAAGGATAAAAGTCATATTGTTGTAATTTGAAAAATTTACAAGTAGGAAAAGATCTGAATGAATGATTTTGGATTAGTGAATTTTATTCGTGTTATAAATAGTTTATATTATATAGCAATCAGTACATAATATGCAAGTACACTTTTTATTTAGTTAAATGATTTTATATCTTTCTTTTAAAATATATTTTGGAAGTTGAAATTAAAATACGTAGCAAGAAGAGTATTATATATATTATTATTAAATTAAATACCCCTCCTCCACACACCTTTAATATAATTAACTTATTTTATAATAAATTAAAAGAAAAAGGAAGCAAATAACAAATACATATACACACAAATAAAACATCAGAAGAAAAACACAAAAAGGTAACCTTTTTAAAAATATATTCACAAATAATACTGAATATATATTTAGCAAATATATGTTAAATACATATAAATTATTATACCATTGTGCCGTAATTATGTAAACAATGTGGGTTTTATATATATCATATTTTTCTCCGTTTTTTATGCTTATTAACACACAATTTCTTGATATTTTTGGATAAATTTATAATCCTAATATTAAAAGAAGCTTCTTTTAAAGAGATCATAGCACAAAGTACTATAAGAAAAACAAGAAATGGTTAAGTTCCATAAGTTATAGTTATTGTCACATGGTTGTAGCATATAACATCTGGTATCCAATTACACTGATACTATTGTTTTTGAAAATAAACTTATTAATTACTTTTAATAATTTAAAAGGCAACATAAAATATTAAAAATAAGCTCAAGAATTTTATTCCGAATGTTATTGGTTTATTATTTGCTTGAGATTAACAGAACCTATAGCAATTTTATTTTAATAATCAATTAGTATTTAAACATAGAAATGAAAAAGCAAAATAAAAAATATAAAAGCAAAGTTTATTGCATATGCTACTTAAAATTATATATGTGTGTGTTCAATTTACAATACTGCTAAATTTCCTAGCATGGTTTAGTGAACAGAATTAATTATTTTTTATTGTAGTTTAAAAACAACTGCATTTTATATGTTTGTAATTAAAGCAATGACTGCAGAAAGGAGTTTGCTATTAACTGAAAGGAGACCCTTTGATTCCTTTTGGAGGCCTTAAATGAACCGAGCAGGGCAAGTTCCTAATGTCCACTCCATGCTTTCATTGCAGCTGTTATTATTATGTGATTATTCATATAGCATACAAACATGGATGGGCTGCTCACCAACACACATCAGCCAGTGTGGTGAGTTTATTGCTTTTTACTTCGGAGTTTAAGATCAAGAAACGCCATGGTCTTTCTTCTCATTTGCCTGATAAATCAGAATGAATGTGTAAATGATATTTTTCCAATAAATATATACAATTATGACAGACAAAAAAAAATCATGACCCTTATTTCCAGAAGGCTGTAAAGTCACCAACCAAGGCAGCAATTGGTGGCCAAAGATGGATGGTGCTAAGAATGCCTTCATTGTAGACCCAGGCTGCCATTTGATGACAACTTTTTATTTAGGTACTTACAACTGCAGATCACTTGCAAGTAAAGGAAGATTGTAAGAATTAGAAGAACTATCTTATATTAAATGGGACATTATTGGACTTTGTGAAGTTAGAAGAAAAGGTGAAGAGACAATTGATTTACAAAGTGGACATGTACTCTATTATAAAGGCACAAATATTGGAAATACAAGTGGAGTAGGATTCATTATAAATAAAAAGTTAAAAGAACAACATTGTGGAGATTGATGGTGTATCAGACAGAGTAGCAAGATTAATTATATAACTTAATAGCAGATACCAAATGCAGATAATTCAGGTCCCAACAAGTTCTCATAGTGATAAAGTAGTAGAAGATTTTTATATGGATGTACAAAAGGCTTTTGATCAGAGTAAACAACATTTTAAAATTGTTATAAGAGACTTTAATGTTAGAATTGGCAAACAAATGAAAGACAAAAGTGCTGTAGGTAATTTTGGTTATTGTAATAAAAATGAGAGAGGACATAGACTTGTGGAGTTTGCAGAAAAAGAAAAACTTTATATTATAATTTTTTTTTTTGAGAAAAAATGTTAAAAGGAAATGGACATGGAAGCATCCAAATGAAGGTACAACAGAATTGGATTATATTTTGACTAACAGAGAATACATATTCAAAGATTGTAATATTCTTAATAAATTCAACCCAGGAAGTGACAATCAATTAGTAAGGTGTAAGATATGTGTTAAAGCAAAACTAGAGAGACAAAAATTATTAAGAAAAACAATATTTACAGTTGATTTTCCTAATCTTCAGAAACATTCTAATGAATTAGAACTTACAAATCAGTTTCAAGTATTAGTAGATTTTGAACATGATTCACATTTGAATGAAATTAATATGAAAATAACTGATACACTTTTAAAAATTGCAACAAAGATAGCTGGTAGAAAAAAGCAGCAATTGGCCAATAAAATTTCTACTGATACTGGAGAATTTATGAAGAAAAGAAGGATTGGTGGTCAAGAGGTCAGCGCAACTGCCTCGCACTAGCAGGCAGTTGCCCGGGTTGCGAGGTCGCATCCCGGGGATGCTATGACACTTAAAAAAAAAAGGATTGGATAACTTGAAATTTATAAAATGGTGCTGAAAAGAGTTGAAGATGATATAAGAAAGTATAACTGTGAACTAGCAAGGAATGCTGTAGAAGAGAATAAAAGTATCAAGAGTGTAAAAACATTTTGGTATTGGTAGGAAATTTATATCTGCAATAAGAAAAAAAGATGGAATTATTACTAAAAAGAGAGATGACATCATGAAATGGGTAGAAGACTTTTATCAAGAATTATATAGTAATAAAGAACAAGTACTTCCTATATCTGTTACATCTTCTGAATTGCCCAGAATTTTAAATGAAGAAGTAAGACATGCAATTAAATGTATGAAGAAAGGAAAGGCTCCAGGTAATGATGGAATTATAATTGATATATTAAAAGAAGCAGGTGAAGAAATAGAAAAGAATTTAGCAAGTTATATACCAAATGTCTAAATAATAAAGATGTACCAGATGATTGGAAGAATGTAGTATTAATATTAATATTTAAAAAAGATGATAAAGAAGATATTAGAAATTTCAGACCTATCAGCCTTTTATGTTTTATATAAAAAAAATTTTAATCAATATTTTTTTCATTTTTTTTCTTTACTTTTTCTGTTTAAGTACTCTAAATACATATGCTTTATTTCATATGGGCATATCCTTTTAATTGTCATGAGTATGAATTTAAAAAGAATGGTGAAGTATGGAGGTGTTTATTATATCTATAAAAATATTTAATAAACTAGTAAACTTAAATTTGATTTTTTTAAAGGTTGATGTAAATTTAAATGACGAATCTGAATATAAAATATTTGCGCGTCTTTTTAAGTCACATGATCCCATAAATATAACTAGGAAATTAGATTTCTTATAACTATAAAAATTGGGTGTTTTTTTTTTATATTTTTGATAAAAATGGTGATTTTGTAATATTGATGAATAAGTCTGATCAAACCCAGTTTTGAAAATGGCGATTTTGTAATATTGATGAAAAAGTCTGATCAAACCAAGTTTTTATTTTTTAATTTTTTATAAAAATTGCGAATTTTGTGTTTTAATATTTTAATCATGTGATTGTTTTTTTTTTTTTTTGAAAATGGCAATTTGTAAGGAATGGTCGGATTGCGACAACGTATACATTGATCGATGTGATTTATAACTAAATCAGCACACACCTAGGGCATATGTTAGGATAAAAAATCATTAGTATTTAAAATACTATTTATAGAAACTTCTCTTATATATATATAACATGGCATAGCTTTATAATATACAGTACTGTGGAAAGACACAGATTCATTAAAACAAAATTCATGGATTGTAGCCCTATTCTGTCAATTTCAATGTTTCTTCATTGATCTCCCAAACAGCAAATTATTCAATTGTTTTTATAGTATTGGCTTAGCTGCAATATCCTATAGTCTTGATAGTTGAAACTGCCTGGCATTTTTGCACGCACAAAGAAATGATAACGATCATTAGAAGTAATCCATCGATATGAATAATAAAGTAAAATATTATTAATAAACCATATTTTATTTTAATATATATATTATTTTTTTAAAAATATTTAAAGAAGACATTTTTACTTTATGATTTTTTTTATTTATTTTATATTTCATTTTTATATATATTTAGCGGTTTTAATATATACGTATTTCTAAATATAACAACAGAAATTGAATCCATTTGGAAATAAAAGAAAAAAATAAACAATCTATCTGCGAGTGGCTGATCAGAAATATTCTCTCGTGCCACTTATAAGAATTGACTATTTGAACTTTCCATGTTTGCTTTCCAGTATAGTGAATATCCTTTCTTCTTCAAAATCTAATAGTATTTGCACTTGTACACAGCGCTGTCAAACAGTTCACTAAAATATATTATTTACTTTTAAAATATGAAGAAAATCAGAGATATCAATGTTGAAAACTTTTTGTTTATATAATTACAACTGTTTTTCAACTTTTATAAAGTAAAACAAAAAAACTTAGAAATAAAATTTATCGTTATAATGTTATCACTTTTTCTATTGTACTACTATTATTAAAATAAGCCATTACAGAAATTATCTAGCATATAATTAATATAACATTTTTGAGTTGTTCATGCTATTAAATGAAGTCAACTTTTCACTTCTGGAATTCTAATATCACATGATCTCATAAACTTGGTACTATTGCATTAACATAAATATGACATTTAATATTAGTAGAAAATCATGCAATACATAAACGGTGAGGATTGCCAATTCCTCTACAAGCTTTATGATAAATGCTTAACCAGAGTCAGTACTTAAAATATCTCTGTCAGGAACCCCTCTCCAAACCCCTACCATGGTTTTGTGCTTTGGCACTCCTCAGAAAGGTGTCAGGATAGGTTCAGACACTAGATCTAAAAATACCAACCCAAAGATCTAGTGTCTGAACCTACCCTGACACCTCTCTGAGGAGTGCCAAAGCACAAAACCATGGTCAGGGGTTTGGGGAGGGATTTCTGACAGATATATTTTAAGTGCTGACTCTGGCTAAGCATTTATCATAAAGCTTGTAGAGGAATTGGCAATCCTCACTGTTTATAACTTACAAGCTTAAGAGATGGGGTCATGTGATCTATGACTCATGCAATACATGTTTGTTTTTTTATTATATATATATATATTTATAAAAGGTCAAAAGTGCATTCAGTTTGCAAGAGAGTTTACTAAAATATATAAATGCTGACTTTATTGCAGATCTATTTGTCAAGAAAGAAAATTTGTTATTTGAAATATAATGTGTGTTTTAATATATTAATGCTAGCTTATTAACACAATGTGATAGAAAAGAGAAGTGGCAATGATTAGATAGAGAAGAAAAAAAAAACAATGCTGTTTTGTATTTAAAAATCAGTGAGACATTTTTCCATGTGACAACTGGTTGTTCATTAACTCTGCCATGGCTCTGGAATGATGAGAAAATGACTATTTCTGACAAAAATTATCAGTTATGTTTATAGTATCTAATAATTAGAACAATTGTCTTTTAATTTAGAAATGTAAGGTTGAAATTTTAAATACGGCATAAAGTATAACCATTGAATTAATTCTTTTTTTTTTAAAGTGTCATAGCATCGGCCGGGACGCGAACCCGCAACCCGGGCAACTGCCTGCAAGTGCAAGGCAGTCATGCTGACTTCTCAACCACCAATGCATGGATTAATTCTTTTGTCTTTTATAACTATAATTTTGTATAAACTGTGAAGCATACAAATACGGATATTTAATAAAAAATGTTATTAATGCTAAAAATTTTAAGAAGATATAGTTACAAAAATGACATTTGACCTTGAAATTTACCCTAAGGATACAGTTGTGTGGTGGTTGGTGAAAATTATAGGTTTAGAACAATTTCATATTTGAAGAAAAAGTAAAATTCTCAGAATAGCCAATTAAATAGATGGGGTCAAATTTTTTCTACTACTTACTTCTTTGAATAGCACTTGATATTTGAAGAATTACCATATGTAAATAAATTGTGATTTGGGAAAAATAATAAATAAAAAATATTTTCACCAATAATATAAATCAATAAAAAAAAAAACACCATGATATTCTAACAGCACATTTGGTTTCTAGGTCCACTGCTCTGGATTCCGAACAAGCCTGATTAATCAAGAAAAATTATGCCTAGATTCATATTTTTTAATCAACTAATTGTCTTATAGAAGAATGCAGATAAATATTTGAATATTAGTTGTAATTGGAATCAAGTCAGTTTCATCTAAGTATGGGCAATCATATAAAACTTCATTATGCAGAAATCTGTGAGTTTATTGATTAGAGCATTTTCTTTTATTATTCATATGTGAGGAAAGTTGGAGAGATCTTTGATCTTGGATGGACTATTTAAATGATCTATTCATTACTTTATTTATAAATATAAATAATTCATAATATTTATATATATAAAGTATAAGATTCTCAATAGTTTTTTTTTTTTTATTATGAAAAAATTTACAGTGTCAGGTAGCTACATTTTGCTGATTAGAATAGTTTTATGCAAAAGTTCAAAGCTTTGCAACCAATCTGTGTGGCATTGCCATCATATTGTTTAGTGCAGTAGTCTGAGATGTTGTCTCATCAACAGTTTTATTTCAAGAATAGTATTTACACATAATAGTTATATCTGGATTTTCCCCTAAGTAAATAAGTATTGCTCATCCTGTGTAAAATGACATAAAGTAAACATCAGCAGTTTGGAAGCACTGAAAAATTAAGGACTCTCAAATTTCTTCTGATCCCTTGCCTCTTTTCTGATATCACATAAACAAATTTTATCATTTCTTTCTTCCATCTGTCGTGTTCATTTCTAGATCTTTTATAATCCCTTGGGATTTAATTTAAAGTTTTAACTGTATATCTATTATCTTCTCTTCTAGTAATATGTTCAGATCAGCTCCATTGTTCTCTCATGCATTGTCTTTTTTTTATGGCCTATTCTTGTTACCCCTAACATACAATATCTCTATATCTTGTAGAGTGGTCTGAAGTTTATGTATGGCTTTTTTATTGATTATCCAAGTCTCAGATCCATAAGTAAAAACAGGTAAAACAAATTTATTTTTAAATCTTTCTTTTTAAATTCATAGGCATATTTCCTTTTAATACTAAGTCATTTCTATATCAAAAATACTCTATATAAGTTTAACTCTATGATTAAATCCTCCCATTATGTTTTCATTTGTACTAATAATTTGATCAAGTTACCTGGAGTTATTAATTACTTCTAATTCATGATAATTAGAAGATCCATTAACACTACTTTAGTCTTTTTAGCATTTTAACATAGTAAAGTCTTACGTATATATCTTCTAATTATTTTAATATATTTTTAATAGTAAAATGTACTGTTAAAATTAGGTTGTTATTTAATTAAATTAAATTTTACATTTATTATTAAATCAACATTGGCGATAATGTAATGAAAAAATTGAAGTTTTACAGTTAATTACGGAGAAATAATTTATTCAGTAATAGATTAATTTAAAAATCTATCTTTAATTTTATTAATAAAATTATTTCTGATTCTTTTTTTTTTTTAGAAGCTTTTATTAATTTTCCAGAATAACTATCACAACTCTACTTTAACTCTGAGTAATCAATAAACATCATCTATTATAGTGCATAAAATTCCCATTTTTAGGCCAATTTTTGCCATCATCAATAAAAACTAAGATTCAAAACAGAAACAAATACACTAATTCTCCTAGCAAACATCTTTTACTCCAATATATTGTTCAGGGTAATATCCAAGTAAGTGCATTAATTTCATCTTTGAATTCAAAGGTCATTCCTGAAGACAAAAGCCAGAAACAGATTTGAAAATGTACTTTTTATTCTACTATACCATCTGATGTTCAATGGTTACTCAAGCCTACGGTGTATATTTCTATAATAAAATATGAAGTGTTATTGGAAGCTCATGAGTTAGGATATAATAAAGTAATGTGTTATTGTTTTGTATTAACCTTCATAGTTAAAATGTAAAAGAGACCTATAGTTTGTAATAAAATAGATGTCTCTAAAATACATAAAAACAAACTTTGAATCAAATATATATGCAAGTTAGTTAACCTAAGTTTAAAATATTAGTTTTATTTTTAAAAAAATTTATAAATATATTAGTTCAGTTTTAAACCCTAGTCTTCCATAATGCAGAAAAAACTATAAACTGAAGTAAATGTGAAGATATATCATTGCACCATCTAATGTACATTGATAATTCAAGCTTATAATAGATGGGACTAGAGTAGGGTATGAAATTTTTAAAAATGTATTACTTCCTTAAGTTCAAAGTTTTGCCTGTAATTTTAAATATTTATTATCTTATTTTGTTAAACTTTTATTTTTTATCTAATTTCAAGTGGAAAAATTTCTCACTGGTCTGGTTGTAGAGATTTAGTGATATGATTGTTCCAAACTTAATCTACTTTTAGTAAGAATTCTTCATCATTGGCAATGCTAATAATTAATTAGTGTTTATTTTACAAATATTTTTAAAAACATGTGTAATGATAACACATCCATTTGCCATGTTTATCTGTCACCTATTTTTGTGTGTGTTTTTTGGGCTTGTTTAATGAGTATTAGAATTTTTTCAGGTAAGTGCTTCCACCCACTTTCAATTAATTATTCAAATATTGACTTGTAAATAGTTATCTAGATATTCTTAACTAAAAGTTAAACAAAGATATACAACTATGTGTCAAGTGTTGGTGGTCGAGTGGTCAGCACAGCTGCCTTATAAGCAGTTGTCCCAGGTTAGTGGGTTCATTTCCCAGCCAATGCTATGACACATGAAAAAAAAAGATATATTATTTCAATTTTTATCATTTAGGAATTAATATGTTTGATAAATAATATGTTCTCTTTTACCATCTTTTATGTTAGCAGTTTGAAAGGACTTCATCATGTTGAGATTTTCAAATATGGACTTACATTTTATTTTAAATATATAATATACATGTGTGCCCATTAAATAAATTCAAAACATAAGTTCAACATCCATCAGAGTTGTATCATCTCATTGATTCACTACTATTACATATATTGCATCACTTTATCTATCGATAAGTTTTATTATTATTATGTAAGCAATATGTCTAAATGATTCAATTACCTTAGAATTATGCAAGTATTTGATATTATTAACTTGCCAAATTTACATTGAATTTCTTGGTCAGTGTATTGCAATTTTAAAAATGATCAAATTTATATTTTCTGTTGTCAATGACTTCTATTTTGTGTGTATAAAAAAAATTGATTTCATTGTACAATTATTTAAAATTATAGTTAATGTAAATAAGACAGCTTCACATAGTGGATGACAGGGGGAAATCCTATTCAATTTATCCTGTAAGTTAAAATTTGAAGAAATCATGCTCATTAAACAAGTAAACTGTTGATTGTAGATTGTATATATTTATTTTGCTTTACTAAACAGATAGATACCTATTTATTAACTAATAGTGACTAATAAGCTAATTTGACTATGTGACAATTTCCTGGATAAGTTAACATTAGAAGAGATCATGCTTATTGGATAGGTTAATTATTGATTGCAGAGCATATATATATATGTTTTACTCCAGCAAAAATAAGCTATATGCCCATTTATTAACTAATGTTGACTATTAATCTAGTTTGGCTATGAGCCAATTTTCTGAAGAACATTGATTTGAAATCTGAATAAAATTTCAAATCCCCTGAGTAAGATGTGAGTTTAATGGCAAGCGTGGCAGATGACTATGTTGCCTCCATATTTTATTTTTCAGAAATATAAACTACAATATTTTATTTTAATGCCTTTATAACATGTAAATTTTTATATCATGAAAATAAAATATAATACATTAAGAGGTAATTGAAATGATGTCAGAAAAAAAATAAAGCATTAGTAGAAAATATTGCAAACAAAAAATATATTATTTTTAAATATCATAATATAATGCCTAGAGTCCTAATTTATATACTAGGTAAGATTTTACATTTTTTCACAAAATCTTCAAGTATTTAATTTGTTTTCTAAATATTGTTCTAGGTTTATACATGTATTTATGGACATTGTAATCTAATGATGTTAATCAAAACATCTCTGTGTATAAACAGTTTTAACATGATTAATGTAAATGTCATCAATTTGATATTACACTTAAATTTTGTTTTTTTTTTTAGAATAGCGAATCTAAACATTATTTAAATATAACAACAATGAAACTTTTTTTTATTGTTATTAAAAATTTTGTGAATTATATATGTGAACATAAAGAATTTTGTAAATGTCTTCATAAGATGCAAATCTTTTTCAGTGAATAATTTTAGCAATAAATTAATGAATTATATTTTTAGTTTATTCTCATCATAAAAAATTAATTGTTAAATGTTTTTTTTTAAAAACAATAATAACTTTATTTAAATTTTCCAAATATATTCAACTGTTAATAATAATTATACAGTTTAGTATATACAACACAATATCTTCAAAGGTACATTTCTCATCTCTTCTTCAAATGTTCCTGGCCTAATAAATCCTAGCAATAGCTTGGAAGCTGAATCTAAAACTTTTAGATCTGTGAAACTGAATTTAAGAAGTTGTTGGAACCTAGGCTATTTTGTAAAAAGAAAGTGAAAAGTAAAAAATTCAATCTTCACTTCAACTCGCTGTCAAGTAAAAGCCTTCCCAATAAATCTCTACAAAATATGACACAAATCTTTATTATCATATTGATATAATTTTATTTTCTCAATTCAGCATCATCACTTCACAATTTTTTTTATCTGTAAGTAACCAGCTGAGAAAATTAATAATCATCTCATCTTAATATATAAAAAATTTACCTAACTAATCATCCCTTCTTGATATATGAAAAGCTTAACTGCATTTAAGTTCTTTAATTTTATACATATTTAAAAAAATCAAACAAAACTTTATCAATTACTAGTCAAAAAACATAAATAAGTAATGTTCATTAAATACCATTAATTATACTTATTAAAGTTCTAATTATATGATTCCTATTTTCAGCAATGTTAAAAGTTGCATGGTAATATGGATACATTTTTTTTATAAAATGATAATTATCCCACATTCATTATAACTAATTAGATTTCCTGGGTTTTACTTTTTGTTTGAGTTTGGACACCCATTTTCTGATCAATATTAGATGGTTAGCAATTAACACACCTATTAACATTACTATAGATATAATCGTTTGATCACCAGCATAAAAGGCGAATGCGCTAAATATTAGTCATTGGTCAAATTGCTAAATGTATAAATATCTTAACAAGTTCCATTTTACACAAATTCGTTGATAAATAATTTGTGAATTATTTATCAAATAAACAGTTACTGCATCCGAGTTTATGGATATACAAATAATAATATTCAAGATTTAATACAAATTATTATTGCTCAGATCCAATTTTTAATTTAGTATATAGATTTTATGCACAAACTTTTTGTAAACAAATATTAAAATAAACTTGACTTATTTTAACTATTCTCTTTTAAATGATATATTATTACAAAAAAATATTCATGTTGTAATAAATAAGATAAAATAGATTTACTAATTGACGACTCAGTAAGTTAACCCTTATAGATGAAAATTTGACCAAGATCAAATGGTCAAGGTCATGACATTGTGACAAACGATAAATCAGCAGACAGAAATAAAAATGGTTGGAATTTAATCGTCTATGACAACGGCAGCGAAAAATAAAATGACAAGCAATAAAGTAAAGATTGCGTTCTCGACAATATGAACATTTTATCTGGAAACACTCACATATGTATATTCAACTTTGTTGGGGGAAATGCAGTTAATAGAATTTCTGATTAACAGCCAAAGAAAAATGTAGAAATGTTTTATTAAAGATACTGAGAATAGTCTTTCATTAATTATTAAAACCACTACTATATTTGATAAATTAATTTATTTTTTGCTTGTGAAAATTCTGATGTGTTTTTTTGCTCCTCTCAAAGGGATAAATGGGTGGGCAACGTAGTTCTGTACTCTTGTCATCAGTAGATCTTTTACGAAGTTAGACGTTGTAGTGTGTACACACATATATGCAATAGTTTTTTTCACATTCATAGACCCACTTCTCACAGTGACATTTATTCACAGTTTATTCATAATTTTTAATATATAAATTTAAACCCGTGCACCCAACTGTTTGCACACATTTATTTTCTTATCTTACACACTCCGTATGTCACGTGAATCTTTTTTCTCTCTTTTGATTTCATATTACACTTTTTTTATAATACCTTACAAGTATATGCAAGCTATCAAATATCAATTCACTCTACAAAAAGAAAACATAATCATAATAATTACAAATGGATATTCAAAATAAAGCAATGAGAACATAAAAAATGTTTTTATTTTGTGAGATATTTTCTGCCATGACTACAATTCTTTTATCACTCATCTTCATCAGTGTAGAAGTGTTAGATCTGTTGTTTATGTCAATAACATCTTTTTCACTGTTTTCATAATCATCATCATATATAAAAAATAGAAAACAGTCTTTAATTATCTCACTACATGGCAAAAATTTATCTAACATTTCTCTATTGAGAAATAATGAAGAACAAGAAGTCCTTTCTAATTATGAAATGATTTAAGATCAAGCAGCTTGTGTCTCATTTTTCTGTTAAAAATAGATGGACACCCATTTACCATCCAACATTAGATAATTAGTGGATTAGCTGAGAACTGGATCCATGAAAATAATTTTTAAACCTGATTAGAATGAAATAAATATTTAAGTTTTACTTGATTTATAGCTTCACTGATGCTGTAAATATTGATAATGTATATACTTAAACTACATCATGATTCCATTTCTTCATTATTATCCCTTGTTATTATAAATAACTTGTCATTATAAAGATTTTTTTCACCATAAACAAAAACATTTTAAAATTAATATCAAACTTTTACCAGTAAAGCATGCTCAATGCTGTCATACTTTTTAGTAATACATTTTTTAAGTAAGAAGGTCATTTCAATTATTGAAACTAATCATTGACCATTTTACTTTGGTATTGGATTATGCTGTTATCTAGTAATTATATTAAGTAACCTTTCATTCTTATTATGTTTTGTTTCTGCTTGTAAGCCAGTTACTACTTTTTCTTTATAAATATGCATATAAAAAATATATACTGTATAATGATTACCATTTTATTAAACAAATTTGAATTTTAATGTATTGACTATTAATTATTCCATTGCTTTGAAAAAAAATATTTCATTTTAGTGACTATGTATTACATAATTATAAACAATAATAACATTAGATACATACATGATAAAAGAAAATACAACAGTTGATATGAGAAGAAAAGAAAACCACATAATAATTCATAAAAAAATATAGAAAATATTTTTAAAAGGTGTTAAGTGTAAAAGCCAAAAATGATCAGAAACTTCAGGCAAGATATATATAAAAATATATAATGCAATTTTATAACAAAATAATATAAACTGAGTTTAGAAGTTATACAAATTTCATTGTAATCCAATTATGTGTTTTTAGTCTTAACATAACTGTTATTTGAATATTCTTTGATGCTTTAAAATGCTTTCATATTTCCTGAGGTTTATTAAAAACATTTCTAAATTATTTTATTTTTCATTTATTACTGAATCTTAAATACTACATTTTTATTCTTTAAAAAGACTGTACATTTTAAAGCAATAGATGAGTGGTTAATTGGGGAAGTAATAGTTTCTAGATCAAATCTCAATCTGTCACTCCTAATGCTTGAATCTAACATGACGACCTATGTCATTAAATATTCAATTATTTTACATAATAATAATCACTGAATCATTTTAGTAAAGTTTTAAAAACCATTATATAAATCATAATTTAAAATTCACTTTTTTTATTACGATCAAAATTTTCATTTTGTTACAAAATTACAAAAGAAATTTAAACTATTGGGTTTTTTATATACATCATCAGCAATGACTCGTAAATATTAAATAAAACAAGAGTTAAAACGAAATCTTGATTTATATCTTTATTTATGTGTTTTATAAGTATTGTAGATATTTATTAGTTAAATATTTTTGCTTCATGTACAACTTTTGTTTATAATAATATTCTGATTAGAGAATAATTCAATCTAACTTCCATGAATTTATATTGAGTATTTAAGTTTATGAAAAGTGCGATTCAATTACAATCATATGTACATTTATGCCATTTGTAGGTGAACCTCAAAAAGACAATTCATTTTATCAAAAGTCATTTTTAAACAACTAACCAGATATTTAAATAACTCTAAAAATAATTTTCACAATCTTATTTGTATTTTTTTATTCATTTTTTTTTTCAAAACTCAATCAACATAATAGAAAAAATTGTATCTATAAAAATGGACTTACTCAAAACACTCTTACATAAACATAAAGCTGCAACAAACCTTCTTTTAAAAATTTTCACATGTGACTGCTTTTAAGTTTTAAATTTTGTAATCAAAGGATAATAAAAATAATCAAACATCATCATAATCCTTTTTAATACAGATTTATTGTATGTTAGAATTTAGTTAGTTTTCATACAAAAAAAAAATGAACACAATAGGTTAGATAAATTCATATCAAAAAACTATAACATTTCAACACAATAATAAAATGCTATCACTTAAGCATAGTTAAATTAGTGCCTCTTTGTGCTAATCTATATTTGGAGCAGAAAACATTAAACAATATTAGAATAACTTTATGTAAATGTATTTATAGTTCTAGTACCTAGATAACAATCAAAAGATTTTTCAAGTCTTTTTTTTTTTTTGTTTCTTTAGTGTTTCCTCATATTAACTCTATTATATACCAAACATTTACCAGTATAGGAACTCAAACCACCCTCTATCAATATGTTTATATCTCATAAACAACATTGACTTGTAATAAGAACTAAAGATATCAAACACTTGAATCGTGATGCACAGATTCATAGCTCAATATTTTAACATTACACTACTCAAATTCAAGATAATGAATGGCTTTTTTGCCCTTTTAACTCCTTATGGAAATTTATAGATTAGTTTTACTTATGATTTGACAGATGTAGTAAGAGAAAAAATTATTGAATATTTTACCACTACCATTCACATTTATTCTAATGTCATCTACTGGCAACCTAAATTAAGTGATTATCAGATAATTGGTAAAATTTAATTCCTTTCTCAGACTGTTTTCTTGCTTTTGCTTTTATCAATGAGATATGGGATTCAAAACTTAAATCAATGTAGTTATGCATCTGGTAGTCATGTTTAGCTTTTATTTTATCATCAATCTTTTGAGATGAAGTTTTTACAAATCTAATGTTACGTGTTCAGATTTATGCAACTGTGCAAACAAGGTAACTTAAATTCAAAGTATTTCAATTTGTTTTAATTCAAGAGTAAAGTTTAATAATAAATCTTTTTTCCAGATGTCTAACTGAATTGGTTTCAGATTTAAATACTAATTTTTTATTTGTGAAAGCAAAATTCAGAGTCCAAGCTAAGAATGATGATTAAATTGCACTCCATCAAGTATTCACTGATAATTCAAGATTATATGCTGGAATAGAGAGAAGATAAATGCTGTTATTAATATAGTAAAATGATGTGTTAGTATCATCACTAATCAATTGCTAAAATATTATTAGTGACTTCAGCACTTTGATAAAAGATTAAAATAGTAATTTCATTGGGTATAAACAAAAATATAAAGTTGCAAAAGAAATGGCATGTCTATTTGAATATTTTCACTATAATACCATAAATAAATAATGAAATTTTCATCAAATTCATGTTCCAAATTTGATACAATAAAATTTTAAATCCTAAATAAATTTATAGCATAGTTATTTTATTACATTATATATTTATAATACATAGTAAATCTTTTTAATTCATCAAGATCTTTAAACATAAAATAAAGACATATATAAAAGAAAAGTATCTCCATGATGCATTTCTGGAAGAACTGATCATCATAAAATAGCTCAGAACTTTCCCAATCATATCAATATCATCATAATAAACAACTGTACTTTAACTACAAGTGGGCCACCATTTAATGCCTTTATTTTGATGATATCTTGGATGAATATTAATGAATTTAATTTATAGTCTATTACAAAGTAATTAATAAATAGCCATTAATATTTATCCAAGCCTATATCAGCAAACTTGCATTTAAGGGCAGCATTCTTGTAAATTACATTGGATATATAATATTCTCTTTTAAATTACAATAAAAAACTAGTCTTATTTTTATAATAATCTATTAATAAATAACACAAAATAATTAAAATACAACAAATTTTTTAAAACACATGTTTTTTTTTGTTTTTTTTAGAAAGCTATTACAGTAGATTATACAAAACTACTTGTAGAGTAAATACAACCTGTACTAAAATCTACTAAAAATTTGCCTGTATTCTATTGTCACATATGTTGAAACATCTACTTAGTTGATTTATATAGAACAATGGTGTTTTGAAATCATTTTATTTAAATATATGGCAGCAAATCTAAAAATGAATGTGCTCTTACAAATATCTTCTCAAATCTTATATTATGTACCTTAGTTTGCTTCATTTTTAGATTATATTAGCATGATGAGATCCATTGTATCTTTATTTACTTTATTTTTAATTTTCAAAATAATTACTTAACCCTTTATTCGATTTTTTTTGCATGCATTCATAATCTTTAATTTTTTTTTGCAGTTGTAATTTTTAATGAAAAAGAAACAACTTATTTCTATTTTAACTTTGTTTTGACAAATTTCATTAAAGCATAATTTAAAAAATGAAATTTATTTTAAAAGTAAAATATAAAATTTTGCAAAAACAAAAGAATAATAAACAGAAGTACTGTAAAAAAAAAAAATTAAAAAAAAATTATTATTTAAAGTAAAAAATATATATTTACACAAATTTTATTAAAACGACAGTTAAAATATAAAAAAAATATTCTTTAGAAAATTAGAAAAATCAACTTTTAATTGCAAATAATATAAAAAATAGTGAGGAAGCTTATGAGAGGAGAACTTTTCTATTTAATATCAGAAAAAAATTATTTAGCAAATTTATGCTAATTAATTTAAACAAAAAATAAATGAAAATACCACGAATTTAATAAAAAAAAAACAAATTTACCAACAACTAAATAACAATAAAAATACTAAATATAACCATTTTTATTGTTATTACAATAGTTTTTTTTTTTTAATTAACAGACATTTTATTTATAAAACAAGTAAATAAACAAACTGTATACAGCCTGTGTAGCAAAAAAGCAGAAATGTTTTTTTTTTTTTTTTAGCAGAGGATAAATTTATTCTCCATTTGTCTTTATTTTGGATCATTGATAGCTTTTAAAATCTATATATTTGGGTTAAATCTAAAATCATAATCTATTACATATTGTTTTAACTGATTAAATCACTCAAAATGTTTTTCTGATTGTCAGATCATGCAAAAGATTAATGTCATAAAAAGATTGATGTGTCCTCCAATGTTTTTTTTTTTCCAAGTAAGAAACAATTTGTTAATTTCACATTTACTATCATGTTGTCTGAGATTTACAAATTTCCATACCATATCTTAATATCTGGTCATATTGACCACTTTTTGTTAGTATATTAATGTGTCTCAGAAAAATTGACAGCCCCTTTTGTTGACTTATTAGTTAAAAATAAGAAACAGCTGATCTATTTAATATTTCTTTGAGTGCAAAAATATGTTTTTTTATCATAAAATTAATTGTATGATTACTTTGAACATTATACATTCTAGTGCAAGATTTATATTAAATTTCATAAATGACATAGAATTCTAATAACATTTTAAATTTCAACAGATATTTTTGTCCAATTTTTTGGTTACTAACATATGAATACATAAATGTTGCACTATACTCTTTTTCTATATTATAACACTTGTTTATTACTATAAATGAGTTTTGTGTAATTATAGTATTTATAATTTATAAACATTATCACATACACACATGTATGTTAACTTTATTTTAAATAACTAAGTTATTGCACTTAATCAATAACAATAATTATTTATTGTTTTTCATATCCATATCTAATTTATTCTGACATAAGTATTTATTGTATTTTTATATCTAATATTGATTTCAAATAATAATTCAGATTCTGTTTTTATAATTCAATGTACTTATAATCAACAATATTAATTATATTTGCTTGATTTTTTAGTCAATTTTGATTTTTAACTCAGAATGTAATCTTATTTTGTTGTTTGAATAAAATGTTTGTCTGAAACTAATATAAGATTATTTAATCCTCTGGAGGTCATAGTAGATCTGAAAGATACAAGCAAACTTTTTTATTAAATAATGTTACACATACACCTATCAAGTGCATATATTCAAGATTGTGACTAGCTATATATTTGTATGTAATTAATAGTAAACCACTATTAAACTGTCAGTTTGTTTGCATGATTTTTGATAGATTATGTAATATATAATACTAAATTGAGTCTAAGTCAGGGGTGGGCAATTGTTTGTCTCAAGGGCCACAGAGGTTGGTGGAGGGCTGCATTGAGAGCCACTTTGTGGAAGCGAAGGTTAGCGGAGGGCCACACCTTTTTAATGACACAATAAATAAATGACACAATAAATACACTGCTTTATTTCCTGTATCATCAAATAAATATTTGTTTGTCCATTCTTCATTAAACACACGACATTTATCCCCGATTTTACATTTTTTCGGAAGGTTCATGATTTCACTAAAGTTGGAAATATATATATTTTCTAATGCAAAGGCAAAATTGAAATTAACCAGATCAACTAGAAAAGCACTGCACATCGTATCTACACTGTGCATGTGTATTGATGTGGCCATCTTAGTGAAAAATATGAAACAAATCTTCGGTCATGCATGGGAAGAAAATCTCAGTTCAAGGCAGATTTTTCTGATTGTCTTGGTGGACCACATAAAAACTCTTAGTGGGCACATAAAAACTGTTAGCAGGCCACGAGAACCTCGGGTCACTATTTGCCCACCTGTGGTCTAAGTGATACTGCTACTACAAAAGTCAGAGTTAATACAGTAATGTAAATAATTTTTACACAGTAACTAAAAAAATAACCATGTGATGTATTGCATAAATATAGTAAATTAAATTTATAGTGTTTTATTTACTTTGTTCACAATCATTTCATTTTTATCAGATATACACAACTTCCACTGCAATATTTTTGACTGTGACCTTATACTTTTATATTTCTTTGTTTACATTGTAGAGGTCACTCTCATAGTAAAATTAAGCACTTAATGTGCATAGTACTAAGGTTAAAACCTTATATGTATTTCTTTGTTTAATAATTTAGAATTTGTAATTGAAAATAAATAAAAAAAATCATGCATTGTATTATATAAATATAAGAAAAGTAATTTTCCAATTATCAGTTGTTACATATATATATATATATATATCAGTTTGTTTTGGATAATGCCATTTCCAGAGCAATTTAATGACCATGAACTTTATAGGAATAATAATTATTCATTTATAGATTTTAATTTTTTGTTGAATTGAAAATATAACACTAATCTTTTTTTATGTGTGGGATTATTTAATTAAAACAAGTATGAAAATTATGTCAATAATATTTATCATTCATATGTCATTATATCACTGTTTTTATACCAAGAAAATATTAAAAATATTAAATATAACATTAGTGCATTTATCCAAGGCAAATGTTATACCTACAATTAAAAAATGCAAACTTCTAAGGTTAATTATGTATGCATATTCCAAAACACATTCAAGTGAACATTATTATTAATAAATTATGCTTCTTTTATTTTCACTTTTAGGCAAACCATTTCTAGTTTTTACGGTTGATAATATATATAATCAAATATTTTTTCAGGTTCCAAAATAATGAAAAATACTATCGAACATATTTGGGCTATAATTAAAATATATACATATTTGCTTTGACCAGGCATTAATGTACATCTTTTATTAAACCAGTAAACATCACATGACCACCATTCTTTATGCTTACGCAAGCTCTTTACTCAGAGGCAAAATTCTCCATACAGTAGCACTGAGCGGTGTAATGTATGGAGAGTTTTGCCTTTGTGTATAGATTATTTATTTATGAAATGAAAATATTATCAAACTTATTTTGACTTTAATTAAAATATATACATATTTTCTTTAACTATGCATTAATATACATCTTCTATTTACCATACTAAACATAAAAACAACATGATTCTGAAACTTATGTAAACAATCTATGGATATTCTCTAAGATGACTTTAATCTTTACTATTATTAATAATTTATTGATTTACCATAGTCAGTGAACAAAAATTTACATTATAGTATTTTTTTACCTAATTTTTTCATTTTTATTGTAACTGAAGCATATATTGAAAAGCCATTTGTGTTTTATTTTCATTAACTATTCCATTTTATCATAAAATACTTTCACGTGTTTGAATATACTCACTTATTGTAAATTATCTATTAACTCAGCAATTAATTAATACATAAAAAGTAGTATTATAATTGCACATAGATAATTAAATCATTATATATAGAGTAAGTAAAAAAACAAACTCTTAACAAGCTTCAAAAATACCCTCAACCTCAGACTGCGGTTTTTGCATCTAGCGTCATCAGTGAGGTGTTAGGGAATAAAAATACTAGAACTAGTCTAAAATGCTAGACTAGTTCTAGTATTGTTAGGGAATAAAAATACTAGAACTAGTCTAAAATGCTAGACTAGTTCTAGTATTTTTATTCCCTAACACCTCACTGATGACGCTAGATGCAAATACCGTGGTCTGAGGTTGAGGGAATTTTTGAAGCTTTTTAAGAGTTTGTTTTTTACTTACTCTATATATAACATTTGTAAATATGAGCTTTATTAAAATTAGGTCATCTGACTTGATTTTTTATCAATTTAATTTTAATTTTTTGCTATTAAGACTTTGGCGATTTTATATTGCTAGAGCTATTAATATATGGTGTATCTGAACTTGGTTCAGGTTCATACGGTTATTTGAGTTAGATAGCTGGATTTTTTGACATTTAAATGTCTGAAAGTTTCAGATTTTCTTCTTAATAGTTAGGCATTGATAAAATGCTAGACTAGTACTAGTATTTTTATTCCCTAACACCTCACTGATGACGCTAGATGCAGAAACCGCTGTCTGAGGTTGAGGGTATTTTTGAAGCTTGTTAAGAGTTTGTTTTTTACTTGCTCTATATATAACATTTGTAAATATGAGCTTTATTAAAATTAGGTCATCTGACTTGATTTTTTACCAATTCAATATAATTAAATCAATAATGAATTTATAACTAATACTATAGCTATATGTAATAAATGTCAACATTAAATAATTGATGTAATGTTCCATTAAAATAACGTGTAAAAATAATATCCTTGAGGTGTTTGCAGGGTGTTTTTCAATGGATAAATTACCAATCCATCAGCTTCATTAAAGAACAAATAACTACACTGCACAACACTATAGTACCAGAAATTCCATAATCCATTAAAACAATTATTTTAATTTTATACAGTAAAAGTGGTAAGCATGCATGCACAAACTATTAAATTTAAACAAACATTATATACAGGGTAATCATGACATCCATTATATTTTGATGCAAGATCTCCTTATGTATATCATATATAGTAACACATTTTCTTGATAAACTTTGATTAAAATAGTATATTATTTATTTAATTGCAAGTGCACAATATATATATATATATATAACACCATTCTGTTATTTGTATAGCATGGATATATAAATTAAAATTATAGTACAACAAAATTTTTAAAAAAATACTAAGTGAATAATAATAGCAAGCTCTCCAAACAGAAGTGGGACCCAGTGCAAACTTTAGTAATTAATGGCTGCAGGAAGGGTTTGTGCATAAAATTCCCATCTAGTGCCTACTAGATGGGGATTTATGCACAAACCTTCCCACATCCATTGATTACTAAAGATTGCACTGGGTGGCACTACTGTTAGGAGAGTTTACTATTGCTAATAATAGCTTGTGTGAGCATAGAAAATAGTGATCATGTGATGTTTTGATAGATGTGAATATAAAGTTTAATAACACATTTAAATATATTTTATGGAGTATGTGTTCATTCTTTTACTGGAAAAATAAGAATAAGAGTCAAAATTTATGTATTTTTTTAAACAAAGTAAATAATAAAATGTTTGATTTTCATGGTGATTAAATATGCTCTGAGTATTTTTTTCAATATTATTTTCTTATATACATATAATAGTTACCTTTGCTATCAAGAATTTATAATCTCTTTCATTGTGTTGATGTTTTTAAATCAATATCATCTCTTTTTTTTTTAATTTTATAAAAATCTTACCATTAGGCTTAAATTTTTTTTATTATGCATCAAATTGGGAAATAATAATAAAGGGAGAATAAAATGTATCTGACTTTTAAATAAAGAAATTTTATTAATAAATAAGATTGCATGTGTTGCTGGATAATCACTGATTTGAAGAAGGTTACATAAGGAGAAACTATTTTACTCAAATACAAGTAGAACACTCTTAATAAGTTTTTTTTTGCTTCACTTATTCCATACTACCCTTTTGGAAAGATATCATTTTGTAATATCTCAAATATTGCTAAAATACTTAAACCCCTATTTTATGAATTATATGACTTTATATATCTCACTGAACAACATTATCACTCATCAATGTTATTTTCTGACTACTTGAAAACTGACAATAATGTTTGAGATAGCAAAGCAATCTCAATCTTATTTCTCTCAGATCTCTCTCATTATTTTAAGTGGTATGAATGATCACTTTCTTATATTTATTGAAAATGCTTAATGGTTTTGTTAGGAAAACTATGAAAGAGTAAGAAGTTTTCAGTCGCTTCTTCATCATCTAGAGTAAAGTTAAAATTATTTATACTATAATCTATTTAATCACAGGGAAGCTCAGAGACCATTGATATAACTGTCATGTCAAAAATGTGATGAAATAATTCACCAGTGATGGAAAAATGGCTATTTGTATATTGTAAAATGTATTAAATTAGCAAAGGTTAATGTTTAATTTGTTGGGTTTTTTTTTTTGTTTTTTTTTGGATAGCATATAAGTGAAGCCCTGGAACTTCTCTGCACATATATTTACATTCATACCCTGGACAGACCAATTGCGGAATAAACATAAGAAATGAAGCACACATTTTGGCAGTTAGAAAAAAATCTAATTCATCAGTCATTTATTAACATCATTACATTAATTAACCATGACATCAATTTTAATTAAACACATCTTCTGGCAAAAATTAATAATATGACCAGAGACTGCTAAGGGAAATTATAAAAAAATTTTAAAAGGTCTAAGAACATAAATGAAAAGTGTGAATTAAAGAAAATTAACAATATTTGGAAAAAGCTATTGGAGGATAAAACTTCTCATAGAATTTGAGAATGAGGAGAAGGAAAAATAATAATTATTTTAAAATCCTACCACACACATTCTTATGGTTTGTGAAAGAAACTGAGGAAAGTACTTGTTATTGTACTGAAGCATCAGCTATTTAATAATTATATTTTTATTACATGGAAGCTTTCGAAAATAATACTATGATTTCATATATACATATATATGATAAAAGACTAACAAAGTAGTTATTATAATCATGTAATTTGAATTTTGAAATGTGCTTTTTTATTTATTTTAATTGTTTGATTCTGATGTAGATGAGTAGTTAATTATAAATGCATATCAATTGATCAGATTAAACTGTCTTCTTTTTTTCTTTTTTAATCACATACCAGGAAAATATGTATACTGAAAGATATTAATCTTTGAAATATATATTGTATAATAGATAATTTAGTAAATTAAATAACGTTTTAAATATAATCCTCCTTCACAACATAACACCATTTATCTCTCTCATTAATTTATTTGCATTTCAATAGGTATGAATTGATTTAAAATTGATAAATTTCAGATGATCACTGTTTAGAATGTATTGATATTTAAATTAATTATTCATGAACTCTTTCTATTCCAATGTAATATACAATGAATGAAGTACTTTAGTAAAATATTGTAAAACAAACACGATCAATTATGCATACAAACTTAATAAACTAATTATAGAGCTCTTTTAATATAACTTTTTAAACTTGAAATTAAACCAGAATTTATTTATTTTTTAACTAGTCAATTATTTTAAATAAAACAAAAAAGAAACATCAGAGAGCAATTAATTTTTTATTTTACAAAAAAATGTTTTCTTTATAAATAATTAATTTGAAGTAGTATAATCAAACTTTAGATAACAAAATAGCATTGTTTTTTTAACCTTTACTCGGATATGCAAGATTAAATTTGTAATTCCTACAAGAAAAATTATTTCTAACTCTTGAGAACATTAATTGGTTTCAGAAAAACAGATACAAATGAAAATATGGTTTTGCATAAAGTGTCTGAAATTAAACTTTTTATTTGACTTATACAAAAAATAAATGATGTAAATATTACTTAAGTATAGTAGGTTCTTTTAATTCAAAATCGTAGCTCCATGTATAGAAACTTTCATTCTTTTATCTTATCTATGGCAGTGACTGATCTATGGTGTATATTATGTTATGTGTGAGTGTACTTTTGAAAATTGCATTCTGAAAAATAAAACCTGTAATTGGTTAAATAATCCAGGTAAGGTGAAAGGCCAATAAGTATCTGACCGTAAAACAAAGAATTTATCCACCAGCATTCAGTGATGTTTATTTATGATTTTATCTATTTCTTTATTTATTTTCTCTTTTATCAAAAAATACTCAATTATCTATTACTTTCGAAGTCATTAACTACAGACAAACAAATCCCAACTAAGTCTAGGGTGTTTTATCGTGAAATTTGATTCGCAACCAATTTTCATTATATAAATTAATTTTTTTATTGTAAAAGGATATTTAGATATTGTTAAAATACTTTAATTTAACTAACAAATCAGATTAATTCATGTGTAAATATTGTGTATGTGCACGCCTGTTTAACAGCAATAATTTATTTTCGAAATCTTCAAACAAATTTCAATTATTATCCTAACTACTATAATAATATTCTAAATTTTATCTTAAAGTAACAAAACATATTGTTTCATTACATTGTTGAAAACATATGAAAAAAAATATGATTGTATTTTTAATTACACATTGGAAAAATCGTAAATATCGATAACTGTTTTGCTGATAACATGGATGCTTAAATAAAAAGAAAAAGAGTCATATATTGTTTTAATATATTTTAAGGATTTTATTTTGTAAGATGCTGAGAGGTATAAGTTAAGTTTTCTGTCCAAAGACAAATAGATTGACCTAAAATCTGGGTAGAATAATTGTGACCTCATCAAAAGTAGTTTTCTTAACAATGATACTTAATCATCATAGGCAATATTGTGACAATGCTTATTACTCCTTAACATGAATCATTACAGCTTCTTAACATTTAAACTTGTATCATGAATATTTAAAAAATTTGTTGATTTATTATAGTAGTGGATAAATAACTGCTATCTGCCTATTCCTAATAGGTATATAATCTGTATATGGGTAAAAGATATAAAATGCTAATGAAAATAAATATTAATATATTTTGATTGTTTTTATTAAAGATGAATGCAAACATTGATTCAGATCATAAAATTATGACACTTCTTACAAAAAGTGAATGTTGTATTATATTATAATCAATCATTACTAGTAGCCATGTTAATTCTGAACAAAACATATGTCAGAAAGATAACAATAACTACAATAATAGTAGTAATAGTAATAGTAGTAATGGTAGTAGTAGTAGCAGTAATAGTAGTAGTAGTAATAGTCCTGCAGGCAACTGTAAAAGAGCTACTTCAAGATTTCATAAGTCGCCATGTTCGAACCCAGAAAAATCCTCAAAATGCACTATTTTCCAAGTACGAATAAAATATACAAAGATATTAAGTACAATTCAACAAGTGAAAATGACTTTTCTTTGACAAAAATAATTAATTACAAAAATATCTCAGAAAACAAACATTTTTTCAATGATAACATCTAAATAAAGTCAGACTTCAAGTCATGTGACATGCAGCAAATCCTCCAAGAGCTAGTTCAAAGTTTCATAAATTTCTGTGTTTGAATTCAGAAAAAATCTCCAAAACACACTTTTTTCCAAGTAAGAATGAAATACATATAAATATTAAGTACAACTCAACAAATTAAAATAACTTGTTTTTATTATTAAAAAAATTATCCCATAAAATGGATAATCATCCGAAACTGTCATCCATCAACCTACACAACCCTCTCTAGCAAAAACATTTCACCACCAAGAATATACCATGCATGATAGACTCTAATAATCACCCCTAAACATGTTTTGTAAAAAATTATTAATATCTGCCTACATATTATCAAAATCTTCATAGGTGTGTATTTGTTTCAAAACTTTGTAGTGATCACTTGATTATCTCCTATTGAAAATCATACAGAAAAACATTGAATAATATAAATGATAAAACATTTCTGTGAGTAATTCATTGTTTTTAAATAAGAGACTTCGTTCTTTCATATTCATAACAAAACCACCTCTATTGGTTGAATATTATTTTGTTATATTCATTTTTTTATTAACTTTCTCAATTTATCTGTTAGAGAATTATCCTTTACTTTGTCAAATGTTTTAATGAGACAAAAACAAACAACACCCACACTATCTTGAAAGAGGATATACAGTAATCATTTTGTGGAACTCTATCATTCGAAATAATTGAGATTGAATCCAACACTGGACTCAACTCGTTCAAGTGCCATCTTATTCTAATCCATTAATGGACAATTGAATTAATTGGAGAACTATACTCTTAGTAATAATTGTAACATTTGTTTCTTGATGCACTCATTTTTTATTGTTCTTTTTACTGATGTAATCTCTTTTTTTAAGTACAAATAAAATTTGCTTTAAAGCATAATAATACACTATAAAAGAGTTTTGGGATGAGACAAATCAGCAATGAACTATAATTTTATCCCATGGATCCATTATTCTATTTGTTTGATATTTTGTAATGCTTCTATTTAACTTATTTTATAATAAACGTTATTTTCTAAAAGACCTCAACATCTGTTTGACTGTTGTTGTTTATAATATTCCATCCTCAACCATATCTTTCCAATAAAGATGATCAAAATTGCATTTCTTTAGAATTGAAATAAGCTAAATATTTAAACGTTGCGGTTAAATACTATTATATAAACATGATTTGTGCAAAGCTGAATTTTTTAAGTCTTTATATCTTACAATAATACAAAAATAATATAAAATAAATATGTATAAGTATGCCTGAGCGCTTTCAAGGGGCACAGCCCTTATAATCATAGCCATATTGTAACTGAAGAAAGTGGTTAACTGCAATGCAAATTTATGCAAATTGACAAGAAAATTAGACAATTTTACTCCAAGATAAACAACAACATAGTTAATATCAATAAACAAAGGCTATTATTTCCATACTTTCCAAATGTGCATAAAAAACTTGTATGGTTTTTAATAATAAGTACCATTTGTGTTTTCACCCCCTCCCAACTTCAAGAACACCAAAGACAGATTACCACTCTCATAAACACCTCAAGTGGTATACAACATTGCCTTCCCAGCAGCAAATTGTCAGGCCTCATACATACTTCGATGAGACCAGAGCTTCACTATATACATGGTTGTCTCAACATATATATTCTTACAGCAACGCAATAATGGACCCAACTTGTAATTCAGTTTTTTCCCAGCATCACAGTTCAGCAGGATGTGATTGCCAACCACAGGACCCTGTTGCTCTTTGCAGAGAGTGACACATCTTAAAAAGAAAGGTGAAAGAGGCTTGCTTTATTGCTAGGGACAATCATACCATCGACAGAAAAGACTGCTACAAAATATCCGAGAAATGTAATACATAAAGGTATTTGCATAAATTTGCATTGCAAATTTAACAACTTTCTTCAGTTACAATATGGCTATGACTATGAAGGCTGTGTCCCTTGAAACCTCTCAGACACATTTATACATTTATTTTCTATTATTTTTGTATTATTGTACTCTATAAAGAATTTTTAAAAATTCAGTTTTGTATGTGTATGCTTCGTTAGCGCAAATCATATTTATATTTCTTTGGAATGTTTTTGAGATAATATTTATAATGCAAACAGATTATGTCTTCTGCATAAAATCCACACTCAAGTTTAATATAAAATATTTTTTTAGTCTTCTATTATTCATTCATTTATATAGCCAAGTAAGGAAAGCTGACTTTATAATAGTTAAATGTAACATATCATCTTAACCAACAAATTAAAAAAAACATGATCGATTTTATGATTGTATAATTATATTTTTTTAATTTTATGAAACATATTTTTTTATAGTTTTTTATATTACATGTGCAGTGTGTATACGTTTCTCATTCGTATAACAAATTATGTAAAATAACTCTAGATAAGTCAATTTAATTGCAGTGATTATTTCATTGTGATGAAATAATTTATAATTTGTTCAATATAGCAGCAATAAACTGAAGGTATGTCTAAAACCTTCCCAAAAGATTTAAATTGATTTAAACTGGCATTTGTCAAGACAAAAAATGCTGTTATCACAATCAAAATTGGGTTAAGTCTGTGGCTTTTATCTAATTAGACAGCTATTTAATGACCACTATCAAATGGTTTAGCTGATATGGACGTAAGGTTGTTTATACTTGAAAATAATTCTAAGCCTATTTCAGATCTAAAAATATTTTCAAACTCATCCAGCTTCGACATGAATATAGGAGACATATGCACATTTCTACTACCAATATTAGTTATAATCTTAGAATTTGAAATAAAACAGTATATAAAAAAAGAATATAGCAGATTTAACTGAGAGGTTTCAGCAAATTAAAGCACAATTCAAAAAAATTATTGTTTTATTGACAGTTATAAGTTGTAGATTTTTTTGCGAGCCCAATATTAAGAGTAAAATATCAAAAAATGATTTGGTTATCGGCATAATAAGCTAAAAAATAAAATGATGATTTTAAGAATTAACATTTTTTTAATATTTTCAACAAAATATAAAAATAAAATCTTAATTTGATTAAAAGTCAGCTCATCTGTTCTCACAAATTAAATACATAATTTTATACATATTCCCCATATTACTAAGCATGTTTTGTATAATTAAAACTAATTAATGTATTGTCAATTCAATAATTTAATTTTATGACTTTTTTTGCATTACGTTTTATGGAATTAGAATCATTTCTCTGCTTAAGCAGAGTATATAAAGGGAGTTAGAATTTTGGAGATTTTTTTTTTTTTTAAGTGTCATAGCATCGGACGGGACGCGAAACCGCAACCCGGGCAACTGCCTGCAAGTGCAAGGCAGTCACGCTGACCTCTCGACCACCAATGCAAGACGAATTTTTGGAGATTTTAAGTTTAAAAAATGTTGAATTTTTCTTTTTGTATGGTAGAGAAGGAATCTCTAGAAAAACTTGATATTTTAATGTTTTCTTGGTTTGTTTTGAAATAAAATGTCACAATAGACAAAAATGTACAAGATGTGGACCATATTTGAGCCAAAAACCCCTATATAGTCTCATAAATAAATATTTCATAAACTCTCATCTTTCAATTTTTAGTGGATGAGTTACAAAAAAAATGTATTATTAAAACTAAAAAAACATTTTTAGACTTATAGACTTATAGTATTCAGTTTGCTATTATCAGGCATCAAAACTGGATTAGATAAAACATTTTTTAATGATTTTAATCAGATTATGCTTTTTAATTTTAGGTAGTTAGCATATTGTTTGTCATCCAATATTGATCAGTAAATGGGTATCTAGCTATTCCTAAGTAGAGAGCAAAACAAGAATGTCAAGCTATTTACAACTCTGATTATTAAAAACTGGCAAGTATAGTGAATAATGATTTCTTTTTTTACTAAGCCTCTATTAGAAAATTTTGTATTTTTTTTTAACCCACAGTGATATATTTGAAAGTTTCTTTTATTTAATGTATGTAATGCACATTTAAAATAATAGCTTTGTGACCTAATAGTTAGTAAATTTATCTGAGATATCACAACCTTGAATTTGCATTTACAGGAAACTCTTAAAAGTTTTTCATTTTCTATATTTAGTTTTTTTTTTTACTTTTTATGTAGTTAACCCATATTAGTTTGTAATTAGGAATTTGGTTAAAGTAAGCTAGATAAGAAAAATAAGGAAGTGTAATCTTACAACAATGCTTATCAATCAGCATCTAATTAGTCTGATAAGTACTATATATATTCTCTATTAATTCCTTGAGGAGAGATGGTGGTAAGGCTTTCCTCTGTAATCAGCTATTCAATTACTATTTCATCTGTCAATCTATCTATCTACCTATATATAGAAGAAAATATTTTATTTTACATCTAAGTATTTGCATTATTTTGCATGATTATTATTATATAAATAATGTCTCTACTTTTCCATACAACAAACATTTTTGGCTCTGCTCTAAATAAATATTGCAATATTAGTCACTCTGAAAGATCATTGGTTTTTCCATATTTGCCAACCGATGATGTATTGCCCTGAAGCCATATCAGTCTGACCTTGTGATCTTTAAGATAATGTCTCCAAGTGATTTACAGACAAATGCAATAGCTAAAATTTGTCCGCAGATCACGTGGATCCGGCACATTAAAGATTGCAACATCAGACTGATATGGCTTCAGGGCAATACATCATCGGTTGGCAAATACTAAAAAAAAATAAAAAAAAATAATAAAAATGTACATGCATGCGACAAAATAATTTAGAAATTAAAAGTAATTAATATAATAATAATTGTATAATTATTATAGTAATTCTATAATTGCAAAAATATGTACATTTTTTTTTTTAATTTAAAATAAATATACAAATAAAGAACACTTTTCCCAATTTAATGCGAATCTGGCATTTTAATTAAAACGGTCTAACAAAAAAAAATTTTTTTAAAAATTATATCAGACATTGTATTACTCTCATAGCTGTAATTTTTATAATTGCCGATGAAATTACGAAAAAAAAAATTCTGTATGATATAATTCAGAAATTAAAAATAAAATTAATTAATTGTAATTTTTATAATAGCAAAATAATTTACAAAATAATATACATCAAAATGGCATTATTTATTAAAAACAAAAATGAAAATTACTTATAAATAGCATCCATTGCGGTGGACTAGTAGCAAAAGACAGACAAATGACAAAATTTCCCAAGGGTCTCTTCGATTTTTAAATCTCGCGGGTCAAAAAAATCCAAAAATTGGATTAATCATGTCAGTGTCTTGGTTGACACGACAACGTTGTCATGCAAAAATCGACGATGTCTACTGGAAGGGAAATCGGTAAGTATAATATGTCATCGGTTGAATAATCCGTAACTACCAAATCATTTAATGTTTAAGAAACCAGAAGTGTTAAGTTGATTTTTGCTACTGTAATTTTAGCTTCATTTTCTTTATATGCTTTTATTTAACTCATTCTGCTTTTAAGACTGTCTGAATATAATACTTTAACTTCATTTTTCTCCAATTCCTTATTTATGAATCTATTGAAACTTTGTATAGTTACATATTTCAATTTTAAAAAAAGGTTATCATAAATATTACTGTTTTTATTTTCACAGTAATGCTGATGCTAGCGGTGTCTAGAAACATTCTTTAACATTTAAAATTGAAATGGTTAATTGAAAACTGGATCAACTGACTTTTTTATTTATATTACATTACATGTTTTAATTTAACTTGTCTTTTTTAAACTTTTCATGTAGATAAAATCTAACTTAAATAAATTCCCTTCCTTATATACAACTAAAATGTAAGTATAAAAAATTATTTTATTTACATAAATACACTAAAAAATGTTTTATCAGTGTCCACAAATAATTAGAATGGTGTTTATTTTACATAAATGTAAACTAAATAATCATATACATAGATATTTTTTTCCATATATATAATAACAAATAGTGACTATTGTTATTAAAGAACCAAAAAGACAACAAAATGTATAGGTGCTGTACTGAGTTCAGACCTATATAATTATATAAGCTAATGAGCTTAAATTGACAATATTATTGTGTTTTCAATTTTATTCTCATAGTTTTGTAGTTAAGTAGAGATAAAAGGTGACTGCTGGGGGGTTGCATTAGATTTCAAGATCTAGGTGCAAGGCTCCTCAATGACGAAGGCCACAAGCCAGAAACTAATCTGGGGATATTAGATAAGTAGGCACTAGATAGGGATTTTATGCACAAGCCTTCTGGCATCCATTGATTACTCTGGCTTGCACTGAGTGGCTCTACTGTATGGAGAGTTTTGCCTGTTTTTTTTTTTAAAAAAAAAACCCTTAATAAAAAATAAAACTAAGACTATTTTTAAACATGAGCACCTCACGCTTCTATTTGGGAAAGCTGAAGAAATATATAAGAATAAAGTGTTTTTTTAAACTTTGTATATTTATAAAAAGTCGAATTATGTAAAAGTAGACGATAGTAAAATTCTTAAAAAAAAATAAAAAAAAACATTTCAACCATCACAAAAATATTTTCTGCGCAGAATCAACTGAATATCTTCAGCTTAAATAATTCCTATTCAACTCTGAACTAACAGTTAAGGGTTGCCAATTTTTTAAATAACAATTTTAATGATATATTTTAATAAAACTAATTGCAAATAGTTTTTATTACTATTGTACAGATGAATATTAAGTTATCTGCCCTAAATCAATTAAAATCGCTTGGCAACAGAGTACTATTACCAAACAATAACACTTTATCATAATTTACGATAGCTAACAAAGAACTTGAATATATATATATATAGAACGCACTTCATTACTACTTGAATAATGTTGGGGGAAATAGTCAATTCTAAAAAAAAAAAAAAAGTTTATATATTCCGTGTAAGAGATCTAAAAAATAAAATAAAATCAAAGCTAAAATGGGAAAGTAGTAATTTATTTAGAAATAGCGTAACTTAATCTACTAAATCACTGAAGCCTTCTTGTAAAATAATAATAAAACATTTTTAATGGGTTTTTAATACCCTGCTATTAATTTCAACAACTATTTATAATCGTGAAAAAATAATATTTTTATCTAATTGTTTGAAAAATTAACGACGCATGTAAAAGGAATCCCATAGTGATGCGGAAGATAAGAAGATAAACTTTAATTGTTTTACGTGTCGGAAGAAAAAAAACGTCGCTGACTTTAGCTTCGATTAATCTGAAAGAATAAGTACATTTATAGAAAGATAAACGGCTACAGAATTTATTTATATATCACAATGATTTATTAATTAAAAAATAAAGATTTCATTAAAATACATTTGTATAAACAGCACTTATTGACGGTTGTTAAAGTTATAAAAAAACAACAATTGACAATTAATATTAAAAATACGTAGGTTACGTGTTATAATAATGTATTTTCCAACTATGCCGCTGACCTAGGATCAAATCAAGAGTGAAACTTAAAAAAAAATTCCAATTGTTTAGGAATTTTTCAGCAATATTAGTCCATTTATGTTTAGGTAACTGGTCATAATCATTATATTTCGCTTTATATAAGGGAAGTTTCTGGCTAATTAGGAGGCATGTTGAAGCATTATCTAAAGATTACTATTATAAAAGCACTTTGGTAATTAGTAATAACTTTACTTTATGAGCAACTTCTGTTTGCTTTTTTTTTTTAAAAAAACCTATACGAATCTTATAAAAAAATATATGTAGTGGTTTTGTATATTCATTGCATTTCATATTTTATAGTAAATAAATGAAACCTTGGATAAAGACGAATCTTATACAGTTGAACTGGAATATCTGCTATATTTTGTTTTATGCCTTTCCCATCATATACATCATAAATAATAGCTCACGTTTTATTGATAAGCTTTGAGTGACTACAATACGCATTGTTATATGATTATATATTGTAAATATATAATACTTTTCATCACATATATAAATATATAACATTCTTCTTTATGTATATAGTATGCATTTATAAACACTTAAAACAAAAATAATATAATTATTAATAACAAACTAAATGAATACATTTACATATATAATTATTGCCTATTTATTCACTCATTCACATTCACTCAAAAAATATAAATAATAAAAAAATTATTGTAATAAATCTTTATTCTTTAATTAAAAATAAAAATAAAAAATATTTCACTTTCATCACACTTGAACATGCTCTATATAATTAATATTCCTTTTCTAAAATAACATTTTTTTGACTTTATGGACACATTAAATACAGTTTTCTTACTTGCAAATTATGGCCTCTGCAATTGTTTTAATATTTTTAAACCATAAGTGATTTATAATTAATATAATCACATCAAACTGCTATTACTCAATTTATATTCTGGAGTGAAATCTTAAAATTAGAATCTTTCTGACGCAATACAAGAATGTTTTACTGTTCTTTACTTCCTCTACTATTAAAGTTAACTTTCATTTTATCATTTCAGAATGATACTTTAAGATTTTTATTTTCAATTTCATAATATTTCTACATTTATCTTTACAAAACATTTTATTACATGAATTACTGTATTCTATCATAATACAAATAAATAAAGAGTAAAATATGCCTTCAATATAAATCAAACATATGTAAACTATATGCATATTGGGCTTCAAAAAGAAAAAATTGACTGTTGTTTTACCATAAAATATATTAAATTTAGAAATTTTGTTTTCAGTTTTTATTTATATTTTATTTTAAATAGTATATAATTAAAATAGTATGCATTGATGCATTGCATATTATGGTTTTACTATATAATACATATGTTTAACATATATATCCATACTTCCATGTAACACATTTTTAAAACGTATACCCATTAAGACATCAATATTTTTTGTTGTTTTAAAGTAAAAGACAATAATGATTAAGACATTACAGTAAGAAATTGAGGGAAAAAAACAACCATATGATAGTTCATAAGATAAAAAAATGAATGAGAGAGATGATTCATTTTACCATTAATACAGATGGATGAGTGCATGATACTTAAGAATTTCTAATTCTTTTATTTTGTAATTTAACTTTTCTTTCAAATTGTTAGTTTGGGATATGGGATAGGAGCTGTATATATTCACAGATTTTAGATTGGAGATCTTTTGGGCAATTGTAGATTTTTCAATTTTAAAAAATCTAGCAATACAATTATTAATCAGTAATATTTATATTGCTTTCTTTCATCAATTTTCTTCACTTAGTTATTTTATTGTTATTTTATTTTACATATTCTGGATTAAATCCAGTTGGGAATATAAAATTATCTCTCAATTTGATCACATGATTAAAACAACTGAGATCATCTATCTTGATATTATGTTGTTCACTCAGTTATATGACCTACCAAGAAAATTTCTATACAAATTTCTCTCCACATGTATTGTTATAGTCTTTTTTTTAATATGACAATAGTTTCACTTACACTTAAAAGATCAGAAACACTTTTTTTAACTCAATGGTCAGCTCTATAAAACATTACTGATTATGAAAATATATTGGATGAGGAACTTCATAATTGAGTAAACCCTACTTTTTATTAAAAATAGCAATAAAAAACTGATTTTGTAACTATGGAAAATATGTATATCAAATAATACACCCATATTCATTTTATCACTTAAGAACAATCAAATGAAGTTATTTTCTCTATTGTTGGATATCTTCATATTATAAATATTTTTCTACAGAATTTTCCTTAAACGTTTTTTTCCTATTCAAAAACTTAATTACCTTTTTTTTTAATATATTAAATTACATAGTGTAGAACCGTTATTTATAAAGCTTTTAGAAATTCTATTTATTTTTTCAGTTTAATGATTTTATTTCTCTCTCACAGCACACACCCACTAAACTGAGCAATATGTAAGATTTTCACAAATTATCCAGAAGCATTTCAAGAATTTCATTGCTGAAAAGCATTGTTTTATAAAAGCTTTGGTGAAGACTCTTAATTCATGCCAAATTCAAATGTTTTGTAGAAGTTCAGAGATCAGAACCATGTATTGTAAGTGAAGTATTGTGACTTTCTTTTATCGGCCAAAATTATAAAATTTTCTCCAAATGCTTTTTTTTCTTTTCTTTTAAAATGCCATGTTTTGTTAAGAACATAGCAAGCAATGACCATGTTGATTAAGTGTTATGCCTCAGACATAGAATCTTATTAGATTATTCTATCCAACTATTAAACAGAAAATGTATTGGCTCACATATATTAGCATTCAAATTAACAATAATGCTACATATATTTTATTATTCTTGAATGACTATTGAAATCTTTTGTTAAAAAACTTATGTAAATATGACACTCATTATTTTTAAAAGATGCTTTCAATTAAAATAAATGCACATGCATTCACACACAGCAGTTCAAAGTTTATTAAGACTTATAATGGAACTTTAAAAATGAAAGTGATAGAAAAAGTTATTGTAAATAGGCAAAGGAAGGCAAATAACCATCTTGCAAATGTTAGCTCTAGTTTTTAGTATTTTATGGCCTGGTTATTATAACTTATTTCTGGATAAATAATGTTAACATATAAATACATTAAACATATTTTTCAATCTTGCATATTGGATAGTACAACCAAGATTTAAGTGAGACTAAGTAAATTTTTATTTTTTTTCCAAAAGGTTTAGAATTCTTCATTTAAGGAAGTATGACACAATAAATGTTTTTTTTAAGTATCATATAAGTTACATATACTAATAGATCTTCTCATATGCATATTCCACAATTCAGTAATCTATTAATAAAGTATATTGTGATCAAGCAATTCATTATTCATAATTAATAATGAAAAATAAATAACTGAAAGACTAGTTTTTTGAAAGGACTTGTAATGATTGAGCATCAAAAGTCACAGCTTGAATTGAATCTGAAACCTTTAGCTACTGAGTCCACCTTATCACTCAATATTTTACTAAAGAATAACATTATCACTAATAATAGTTTGTCATAGATTTCACAACAATTAAAAAATATATCATTTATTTACATAGTATTTTATCTTCTGATATTGAATTTTTATCAGAGACAGCAATTTTTGAAGAGAAATTTTAGATTTATACATTATCTAGTTGTGGTGGGCAATGAAATAACTATGTTAAAATTGATTTTATTTATTTAGCTTCTTTATGAAATATTATAACTTTTTCTTCCTTATTGCATTATCAAATCCATATAATATTAATATCATTTATGTTCATTTATTATCTTTTTACAACCCATTATTGATGTTTTGAATGCCCCAGAAATCTTCTTCAGAACCGAAAGTGCTCTCAAATAATAATGAAGGGCAGTGTGCTATGTTTAATCCCTAGACTTGCTTTGCCACATTTGGAGACAATACACTCTATAATTTTGGTTATCAGGTGCCAAAATTGAAGAGAGGATTACCTTCAAACATGGAAAAGCAAGTCTAGAGACTAAACAGATGACCCTAACTTTTATTATTATTTGAAAACACCTTTGGTTCTAAAGAAAATTGCTGGGGCAATAAAAACTGTCAATAATGGGTTATAAAAAGCATTATTAAAAGTAATAAAAAACATAAATGATATTAATATATGATTTTATTTCTCATTAAATATAAAAATGTAAACATGTATAATAAAACAATGTATAAATAATCTTCCACATACTCAATTTCTTTATAAATCTTGTTTTGTTGTATGAATCAAACTTCTTTTCCATGTCCATATATATATATTATATAATTCCATCTACATTTCAACAACATCCTATGCTCATTTGCAATACCTATTTTTTTGCGTATTAACTTCTCTTCAATTTACCATTCCAATTTATCTAATACTATTTATGACTAAAATGTAAGTGAAGTCTAATGATATATTACATATATTGATAGTCAATGCAAATTTGGATATTATTATTGTTGTTGTTGTTGTTGTTATTATGTTTTAACAATACACTTCATTAATACTTTGGATTACACAAAATTACATAACTTTGATTGCAAGGATTATAGGTGCAATCATGTTGTATACGTTTTTACATGGGTTGATTTTAAGGATTATACCAATCAGGTTGCAAAGCTTGTTTTTTTTATAAACATTGCTACTAGTTTGGGATACAGAGATGAATATCAAGTTTAACCATTAAAGACTTTAAAAACCAGTTCAATATAAAACATAATTTTATACATAGACATATGGCTTAAGTTTGTAATATCTGGTATCACATTGAAAGTTATATGCAGTGACTAAATTAATCTTGATTATTGTTCATGTATTTATTAATCTGGTAGTACAATAGGGATGTATAAAATTTAAATTATGGGTATTATGAAGAACAAAATCAATTCAGAGTAGAATTACATGTGGTGAGAGTTTGGAGATAGATGGGGAAAAAATTCTGTAGTCTCATGGTGAATGGTCTTAAAGGCTGTTATTGTAGGTGAACTATGATGATGACCATACATCATATGATTGAGTGCTATTCAATGTGGTTACTGTTGGACTATGACTTTTTATAGATTGGATGCTTGTTTCAGTAGAAACCAGGTAGCGCAAAAATATATGGGGTGCAATATTGTTGTCCCAGGCCTTGATTTGCTGCAGTTCAAGTATAGCTAGATATCTTTTAGTGTTATTTCCAATGGTGAAGACACTGTGAGTGCAGCAGAAGACATATAGGTTAAAGTTGTTGTAGATGTTATGAGGGGGGGATATCTTTATTATTATTACAATTCAAGCAAAGAAAGCCATAAAAATAGGCCATGATCTATAGACTTTAAATTCCAGTCACTCTATCACTGCACAAAACCATATAGAATGCCCATACAATTAAATATTATTTTTGGAAAAATGATTATAAAGAATTAATTATTCATTTATTTATTGAAATTAATGAGTCATTGATGGGATCGATTTATTAAATTATAATAAAACATAAGAAAATTTTTTAAATAAATGTAAAATTGTTAATGTTACTTATATTGTTGCATTTATTTATGTATTTATTTAAAGAGGGTTATAAAAGAAAATGCATATCATTAAAAACTGATCAAGGAATATTAATAATTTTTATTAGTCATTCATTAAACAAAAGATTATCCACTTCATGAATAATATTTCTGTAGAGTAATTTTCACAATACCACCACCACACAGAATAGGATTTTGTTTCCATCAATTTTTAACCCTTTGTAGATAAATGTAGTCATAAATATAGGATCAAAGTCATATGAAAAAGATCCCCTAGATGCATATTTTGTGCTGAACTAGCATGCATCAGTTAGCCTATAACAATGTATTTTTTAGTTTAAAGAATTTTAGATTTTATGACACTTTATATTAAAACAGGCAAAACTCTCTATACGTATTGCCACTCAGTGCAAGCCAGGGTAATCAATGAATGCCAGAAAGCTTATGCATGAAATCCCCATCTAGTGCCTACTCATCCAATATCCCCAGACTAGTTTCTGGCTTTTGGTTTTCATCAGAGAGGAGTCTTGGATCTGAGAGCACTGCACATAGATCTTAGGATCTAATGCAACCCTCTAGCAACCACCTTTTATCTCTACTTAATTACAAAACTATGAGACTTAAATTGAAAGCACTATAATATTTTCAAGTAGGCACTAGATGGGATTTTATGCACAAGCTTTCTGGCATCCATTGATTACTCTGGATTGCACTGAGTGACAATATGTATAGAGAGTTTTGCCTGTTTTAATAACTATTAAGAGCAAGCATAAGAAATTGTGATCATGTGATGTTTATTGACATTTTATATTGCTAATTTAATTAAATAAATACATTGTAAAACTAAAAAAGCCATTATATTACTGCAATATTTTTTTATTATTATGAGTGAAGACAAGATAATGATATCAACTGTTTGAAAAATTGCAATTTATATTGTATTAAATTTAAATATATTAATTTTTAAAATATTTTAAAGAACCTAATATAAATTATTTTTGAATAGATGTATGCCAATATTTTTTTTTTTTGTAAAGGCAGGATGTGTGACTACACATTGAGGGATTAAACTATGATATTTGATTATTGTCAGTAGTAACTTATTTAGTTAGTACTGAACGATGCATTCAGGATTTAAAAGTTTGCCTCTACATAAAAAAAAATTAAAAAAATCAAATTGGATAACTGAGTACACTCAAATTATTAATTTTTTATTTCTCAGTGATGAAATGTTTATTCATAAAAAAAACAGATACAGTGTAAAATAAATGAAATTACAGGAGCAACATGGTAAGAGGGGAAGGATACATGTAAAAGGGAATGGGAAGTGGAGAGAGAAAATGGTGTGTAGTCCAGTCCAGTCAGAAATGCATGTCTATATGATTGAGTCCTATGACAGAGACTGAGAGGATGGGAGTTGGAGGATTTCCCAAGTGTCTGTGAGGAGTGGAGGTGGGGCTAGTTTGGTATCTCAGGTTTTGAGAGCACAAATTAGATTGACTGAATGTACTCTCTGTTCAAGGATGAGGGCACATCGGAGCAACCAGAGAGGATAAATAAGAAAAATTGTTAGTTTAATAGCTGCGAAGTTCCCTGTTTCTATGGATTCTTGGAGGTTGAAGATGGTATTCCTGTGTGAGGAAAGGCAGGAGTTGATGACATTTCTCATGCAAAGCAGAAAAGGATATTTAAGTAGGAAGTGGTAGAGGGTTTCATTGTCAGTTTTACAGAGCTGACATATGGGAGAGATCTTGGTGAAACCCTTATGGTTGACCAGAAATTGATTTGTGGGAAGGGAGTGAAGATTGATTTTGAGAAGGAAATTAAGGAATTTTTCCTCAAGGAACCACCTTTTGATTTTGTTCTCAAATATTACATATATTGCAACTGAAAACAAAATTAATAATTTATAAATATTAGTAAATTATTATAACTCAATATAATTTATTTTAGAATCTGAAAATTCTCAGGTATATCATAAATTTTAATGTAAATAATGCATATATGCATCATATGTATAATTAAAACGAATATATATATATATATATATAATTCTTGTCTAAATACAACTAACAATGGCAGATCAACTTTAAGCTTAAGAATAATGCACAAATTGAAAGGGAATTGCCTAGTATTAAATAGAATATTGTTGGACTTTGTGAAAATAAAAGAAAAGATAAAGAGATGATTGATTTAAAAAATGAACATTTACATTGCAGTAAGGACATAAATACTGAAAAGACAAGCCGTATAAAATTCATTATGAATAAAAAAAGAACTACAATACTATGGAGATTAATAGTATAAAAGATGGAGTAGCATGATTAATTATTCAAATTAATGAAAGATATGAAATGGAGAAAGTAGAGAATGTTTATATTGACATATAAAGATCTTTAGATTAGACCATCATTTTAAAATTGTTATGGAAGACTTTAATGCTATAATAAATAAATAAATGAAAGAGAAAACAGTGGCAAATAAATTTGATTATAGTAATAAAAATGAAAGAGAAAATACACTTGTGGAACTCCTAGAACAAATGTATATTGTGGATTCTTTCTTTGAAAAAAATAGTAAATGGAAATGGACATGAAGTTTCTAAAGGAAGGTATAACAGAATCAAATTATATGTTGACAAATATAAAATTCATGTTTCAAGTTTGCATGTTTTTAATAGATTTAACCCATGAAATGAGCATCAATTACTGAGATATATGATATCTGTTAATGCAATTACTAGAGTTGAAACTATTAAGGAAAATATTAACTGTTAATATCCCTGAACTTCAAAAAAAAATCAAACAAATTTAAATTAGAACTGATAAATTGTTTAAAATATTAAAATATTTTGAAAAGGCTTTGGATTTGAATGAAATCAATATGAAGAAAACATATATTGCTAAAAACTGCAAAAAAAAAAAAAAAAAAAAGATATGTGCTACAAAACAAAAGATTTACCAATAATTTTTCTATTGAGATTAAACAGTGTATGAAGAAAAAAAAGGATATGATTTTTTTTTTAAACAAATCTTTAAAAAAAATTGAATATATAAATTTTTGTAAAATGGTATGAAAAAGAATTAATAGTAATATAAAAAAATATTATTATGAGATGGCAAGGAAAGCTGTAGTAGAGAATAAATCTCAAAAGCAGAAAATACCATCTCTATATTAGAAAGAAAACTTTTTATGTAATAAAAAATGCTTCAACTTTTACTAAAATGACTAATTATATGTAAAATATGTACAAGAGTGCTATAAAAATATATAATAATAAAAAAACAACAATAAAAGTAAGTAATGCAGGCAATGTTGTTATTTTAAAATAAGCAGGTGCAAAATGGAAAAATTGTTGGAAATGTCTAAATGATAAGGATGTTCTGGATGATTGGAAGAAAGCAGTAGTGATATTTGATATTTAAAAAAGATGAAAAAAATTAAATATTATAGATCTACAAATTGCCTATGATTATATACAATTTCTTTTTACCAAGATAAATGCTATTTGACTTTTAATCAACTAAAATAACAATCTGTTTTTAGCACAATGTATCATATCTAATTTATTGAGAGCTGTTAGAGAAAAGACTAATTAATGTAAATACTATTATTTTAAATAAATAGAATACAAAAAAAGCAATTAATTCTATAAACATTTATATAATGTATAAAACAATGAATCATCAATTAAAACACCAGGAATATTTTCATATTCTGAAAAATATTTATCAAAATGTGATATCAATCATTAGATGACTTGTGACACTAGAAAAATTAACAATGAGACAGGTATATAATATGATGATTTTATATTTGCAGAAATTTTTACAACAGTTTCACAACAAGTATTTTGTAGATTAAAGTGGAAAAATAGTGTAATAGAAATAATGCAATTTAATTTAAATATGTATATGTCATGGTTGTTGTTTTTATTCAAACCTTTAGAAAATGTTGCAAGAATTATCAGATAAAAGTTGGACTAAAAATAAATGATATAAAGTCTAAAACAGTGGTCTTCAACCTTTTCACACCTGCAGACCAGTAAAAATAAGGATAAAGTTTTGTGGACCAGCAGAAGTCTATAGATAAATTTTCTTAAAGATGTAAACAGCTTAGCCTTAGATGATATATATATATGGAGTTTGTATAATAAAAAACTTTTTTTTTTTAATTTTGATTTTTTTTAGAAAAGTAATAAAACATTTAATTCTATCCCCCCCCCCCCCATAAACATCTGTGATAACTAGAAAAACAAATTAATTTATGTATGATTGATTAGATTTTGTTTTTGTTCTGTTTTTTTTTTTTAATCAGGTAAAAGTGTGATGAAAAAATAAATAAAAATTGTTTATATTAATTAAAATTTTAAAATCTTATTATTTTGTTATTACCAACTTTTTTGCCAGTCTAGCATGGACCAGCAAAAAACTTCTGCGGCCCAGTGTCTGTCAGCGGCCTGGTGGTTGAAGTCCACTGGTCTAAAGTAATGTTTAGTTACTTTTCTTAAAAAAAAAAAAGTGATTGATAGTCATGAATCAGAAGAAGCTAACAAATACAGTTCCTTGGACAGTTACTAATATAGAGGAAAATATAATGGATGAAAATATTCATAGAATTGAAAGTGGAATGCTTTTGGTAGAAACAGTTAAATTTGAAAAGAAAATAATAATGAAATTTAAACTATGGAGCTTAGAGCCCAAATACTTGGACTTTGTTTTGAAAATCAACTTGAAAGCTTTGACAACTAATTTTTTTCTGTCATTTAAAAGAGGGATTATCAAAATTAATCCCATATGTCAACTTTGTTGAGAAAAAAAGAAACCAGTCCTCATGTTCTGTTTCAATGTCAGGTGCTTAATATACGTAGAATTGAAGCACTATCCAATACAAAGCAATCAAAACCTTTGCTTCTCTCATTATTGGATTGTATTAAAAGTGGATATTTTCCCTCTATCAGGATGTCGATATTCCTATTGTATATTTTATGGTCTATCAGATATAAGATCATGTTTAACCCAATGACAAAGAACACAGTGAACTTATTCCACAAAATTCTCAAAAGGTGTAAGCTTAGAGATAGAACACTGGCATCATTGGATATTCACGTGGAAACATGGAGCTTAATTGCCTTTCCTATTGGACTGGGTTCGATCTGAATTTTTCTTGAGAGCATGTTTGTTCTATATAGAACACCAGACAATGCATATTGGCTGTCACAGATGATTATTTTTTGGGTTATATCACTAAAATTAAACATTGAATAAAGATTTTTTGGTTTTTTTTTTAAACAAAAAAATATGCCTATGCATTTAAAAATGAAAGATTTTAAAATATGTGTTTTACCTGTTTTTACTTTTACATCTAAAAATTGGATAATTCAACAGAGGAGCAATAGAGAGACTTTAGAGCATTAATCAAAATAGAAAGAGTATGTATGTTAGGAGAAACAAGAAGAGATTGAACATATAAAAATAAAATATATGGATGAGAGAGCACATATATATCACTGAAATAATTTAAACTGAAATGGAACGAAATACTAAACAGACATATTGTTAGAAGAGATGATAACAAACATCTGAAGTTGTAACTTGGATTCCAAATTATTGTAAAAGACTTCGAAAGAGCCCATATTTAAAAAGTTGAATAAAATTTGATGAGGTTGTTATGTAGACAATAGGTTAAAGATTCGAGAAACTGAATAAAACTTGGGGGACATTTCTGAAGCGAAATAATAATAGTTAAAAATGATGATGAAACTAATGTTAATCATGTATGTTACATGTTTTTATTATGAGATATTTGATGAAAAAAGACTATTTGAAATCTATCCATGAATCATTATAATTTAAACACTTTATTATAGCGTTAAACTATTCAGTATATACACATTTCTACCATAATAGAAATATAGTTATATATTGTGTTTTGTTATTTTCTAAATTTAAAAACCTGTGTGTATATATACTTAAAAATCTATATTTATGTGTGATAGTTAGTGTATGTATTTTAAAATCGTTGTCAATAAAATGATATACATAAATATAAATTTATAAAGAAAATATATTTGGTTAGTTTATATTTTCAAAGCAAATTCCCATCATTAGATTTTCTGTTTTTATTTTTTTTTATTTTGCCAGAGGTAAGATCATTTACTCAGCAACAATAAATTGAATTTAATAAATAAGATCAAAGAACAAGTAAAAAACGAATACAGATTATAAATATCGTTATTGTGCAGAAATAATATATTACACATATAAATATGTTAACGCAGAATTTCTGGGGCTAGAAGTTTCTTTATGAAAATGATTGTAAATTTACAAAAATGTACATTAAAGTCCTGACTTATATAATAAATTAATTAACTTTCAGCATAGATAGAATGATGGATTTGAGATTAAAATCTTTCCCTATTAAAGATCAACATGACATATTTAATACATGATTTCCTCAAAATTAACCATCTGATTTTTTACCTTAGGTGATATAATGAACTGGTAGTGAATAATTGAGAATTAAAAGTTCCTAATTGACACTTACCATCATTTTTGATGCTAAACTTTGCATGACCACCAAGAGATATGACACATATAAATATATTAATGCAGAATTTATATTCTATACTATTTGCAACTTCAGGAGCTATTGATTTTTTTATGGAAATAACTTGAGTGTAAATTTTAAAAATGTACATTAAAGTTCTGATTTTTTATAATAAATTGATTTAGTTTCAAATAACAACTTTATTCACACCTTAAGAAGATACATATGGATATCATTTAACATCTTTCATATTATATGTTACATGCTTTCAATGTGCAATGGCTTTACAAAGAAAACAATAAATAAGAAAACTAATGGTAAAAAAAAAATACATAAAAATAAGCTACTTAGGAATTATTTGGGTCAATTAGTTGACCACCAAATTCAGAGTTTTAACAATAAATAACAATTAAATGGAAAGAACTGGATTATATTAATGTGACAACTTTTAAACTCTGCATAGGAGCCATTATGTCCAGTTAGTTAATTTTGCCATGACAGTATGATAAGTACCTAAGTGTTTTGATCTTCAGATCTCCAGTTGGTCCCATGTCTGATTTAGGTATGAATAGAATAGTGGATTTGAGATTAAAATCTTATTCTATTAAAAATAAACATCACATCTTTAGGTGTTTGAATGCCACATAATTTTCCAAAAATTAATCATTTGATTTTTTTTCTTAGGTGATTTACTGAATTGGTAGTAATTAAATGAGAATTAGCAGGTTTCTGACTGAAGCTTTACATGTCACCTTTGGTGTTTAACATATCATGACTATCACAACTACTAAAACATTTTAATTTGATTTCATTAATTAATATCCCTGAAAAATCTATAACTGCAGTTTGTCTACTCAAGATGTTACTACAATATTATAGTAAATAAATGCAAGAAACAAACAATCAGTTATTGACAGCTCAATTTATAAAAGATCTTTGAATTATAATTATCCACCTATGTAAAAACTAAAAATTTTGTTAACTGAATCTTAATTTATTAAGATTAACACTATTTCTTATCATTATTTCTCTTTCTTTAAAAATATTATTTCCATTACAAATATCACTTCTTAATATTGCTAGTAGTGATTTGTTACTGTATAAGTATTTTTTATAGCATTCTATCCTTCAAATGTACTAATCACTCATTGATCCAACAATTTATATCTGTGGATGCTTTTGCAATATTGAATTCACTTACATTACAACTTCTAATATATGATGCCATCATTTTGAATATAAATCCATCCATGTTATTTCTCCTGTTCTGATAAAAAACCATGTAATATTATGCTTATAACATTAAATCAAACAAAATCTAAAAGATTTTTATTGCAAGTTTACTCTGAACACTTCTATTTTAAAGTTAGTGATTCTATATTTTAGTTCTCATTTTTATCCATAGATGGCAAAAGTAATTAAAAAATAAGAAAGCAATTAATCTTAAGCATTACTTCTAGCAATTTGGCATACATTGATTGTAATGGAAATGTGATTTTATTTATTTCCATTTATAAATTTATTTTCCTTAATTTAATACATAATTATAAAAATGAAATATATGTGCAATATTAAAAATATATTTTTGACATATCAAGTTAACACATTAATATAGATACACATACATTTTTTTTTTTTACAATTTTCTATTAGAATCAAATTGTAAGCTTTTTTAAAAATTTCATATATATATTAAAAAAAATACTTTTGTTAACATGTTATTTAGTAACAACTAGGTTTGGGCATTATAATATTGCTATTATTGTTTTGCATTGTTTCATTATTTTGCAGTTATTGACAGTGTTAATTATTGTTTGCAATTTATTTTCTTTTGCATAGAAATCATTAATTAAAATGGTTCTCTTTCTGACCATGTAATGCATCTGCCTGCCTGGTGCTGTTGCCTGCAAAAATAATGAAATGTAACATTACTGGGCCCATAATTTTTTTCTTTCTGCTCTCCACCAATTTTTCAAAATATTTTTAAAAAATTGATTATGGGAAATTATGTTTACAACATTTCCCATTGTATTTAACACAATTTTCATTTAAAAATATATAAAACTAAAGAGTTAGAAAATGTGTTTTATTTTTTGACTGAAAATTATAAAAAAATACATGCCCTAGTCTCAGTGAACCAAGCTTCCAGTGCATAGCACTGGAATATGTGGAGGTGACTCCAATGGTTTGACAATCTGAAGGATCGTCCAATACATCCACTAGTCTGAGCAAACATAGCTTGTAGTGCATAGCATTGGAATGTGCAGGGGAAGCTCTGATGGTTTTGCTGGTCCAAAGGACCAGCCAATACATGCTCTAGTCTGAGAAAACCTATACTATGATTTCCAAAACAAGGGACAATGGCAGCCATTGTATTACTCTCATATCTATTCTCATGCTGATATGCCTTTTCACATGACTTATGTGAAATGCTTAAACGATGTATGCTTTTGCAATTATTTTCACATTTAAAGATGTTAAGGGAAAACAGGCAATGGACTTACAATTATTAGTATGTAATAGTACATCAGGTAATGTGCAATATACTTAATTCGAATGTACATAAAAACACATATGGCCTGTTGAATTCCATACACCCTTACATCCTATGGTAATGATATATGAAGTGCACTTGTTTCTATAGTGATTCTAAGCACAGTGTGTACACCTCATAATGTCTAATATGAACAAAACTGTTCTAGAGGCTGTAAGTTGGGCCACTTGAATGGCATATTTTTGTACTTTTGCAAGAAAGAGCACCATCAGGCACACACATTACATGGTTTAAAAGAGTACCATTAAAATTATTTGTTTAAAAAACAAATCTAAAGATTTCAACTCAATACAGGCTTCTAAAAAATTTGAATACTAATTTATATATAATTCAAGTTAGTAGATGCCCTGTTTTATTTGTAAATTGTTTGGTCTAAACACAATTTTTGAATGTGTCTTTTCATAATAAAAAAAAAACACCTTCATTTGTTTATATACTTAACATTTTTTATGCAAAATATTTATAAAATATTTAATTTAAAACAAAAAAACTTATTGGATTTCATTTGAAATTATTTGTTTTTGTATAAACATATAGCAAAGCAGGGGGAGTTTTTCCAGGTTTAACAAGAATGATTTTATAAACATTTGTCACAAGATTTCTTATAAAATTTTAATAATAATACATTTAATTTTGAATTTTAAAATATATTTTTATTTTTTAACAATATGTAAACTAAATTTTTTATTTTAAAAATGGAATTTAAATAAAAAAATTATGTTCTACAATTTTTATGAAAATGCAATATTATATCCAATACCAAACAAGTATCATTGTTATAATTAAGAATTATCTTTAGTACTTTATTTTTATATTTTGCAAAATTCAAATATTAACTCTTAGAATGTACTTTCATTTGTAATATATAATGTAAAGATTTTCAATATATGATATAATATATAGGGTATATGAGCACATACTTTCAAATGACCCACCACTCTCCACTCTATCTAATAACACTGATACACTCAAGCACATATATGCTGAAAAGATAAATAATCACCAATATACATATTTCATGCTAAATCAGCAATCATCATTTGGTCCAGATTATCTTCTCCCACACATATATACTATAAAGTTCTCACTAGAGTCTTTCAAATAAAATGGAGGAGTTGAAACCAGAACAGGTTAAATTGGTTATTTTTAAAATAAAGCTTATAATTATTATACTGTTCTTCCAATGCACAAAGCTATATTTTAATTATATTTTATTCTGGCTTAGCACTTTTGGAACATATTTGCTGCCATATTCATAGTCATATCATTCTCAGTTTTGTGTTATTGTTAGTGTATGCAAATACATACAAATTAATCAATCAGTCCATTTCTTGGAAATTGAGAAGCATAAATCTCATCTATTGATGGCCTTGGGGTCATTTGCAATAAAATATGCCTCTTTTATTTTGCATCATTTCTTTCCAAGCACGTGATTTCAGCAGGGTGGGTTCAAAATTGTGATTAGCTGTTTTTTGGTGTTTAAGGAATATTTAACTGCCTTCATGTTTAGTGCGATATCTGTTATATACATACATGTGTTGAGATATTCTGTAAGTGTCAGTAATAAATAAGTAAATAAATAATTTTATTTTAACATAATTTCTATTCAGAGTAAATGCTAAAAAATAAAAAAAATAGTCTTACAGTTTGAGTAGATTTGTGATGAATTCTTAAATGTTAAGAGATGCAAATTGTGTGCACACAATTTTATTGTCATAATTAATTGAGAGATTTACTTAAAAAAATCATGATAATTGGACTCTCTATCAAAGCAAATTAATGGAGTTTGCAAAGCAAACAAAAAAATGAAGTCATTATTGCAAAAGAACAGATAGAAAACAGAAAAAATGTTTTGATTAGAAACAATATTTAGCCTTTATTAAGTCATTATAACACTCTACATATCTTCTAGCAGGGCTAAGTAGTTTCCTCAGTTATGTTAAATTTTAGAGATCACTCTACTATTCGCCAATTATGGACCAATTTGATGTACCATTACTTACTCCGAATGTTATTAAAGTGAGTAGAAATAAACTATATTTTGTAGTTAAATACTTATTCCTATTGTATGTGGTTTTGTTAACTTTGGTATGAATTTTGATATTTGCTTTCATTAAGAACATTTGTCAGACTTGTCATTATTATAAGAACTATGAAATTTGAATATATCTTGGCTGGTGTTTCATTTACATAAAACTGTCAATAGAGGGAAGGGCATTGACATAAATAATTGAGACATTTAACAATCCAATGATTACATATTATTAGAGCTGTGTTAATTAGTATTTATATCGAATTATACTTATTTTAATTGCATCTTTATTGTTGTAAAATTGCTTTATAAAAATAAAATGGTTTATTGTTCGAGGTCATGTGATATTTAAGTATGAGAGTAGCATTGAGTTGCAATACATAGAGTTTTTGTTATGACACTTCCACAACAATAAACCATGTAGAATGCAAGATTATACTAATGAGAAAAGCAAAAATATCATTTAATTACAATAGGATTAAAAACTGATAACTAAAATAAATACAGCCCGTTTATCTATTGTTTTCAAAAAAAATTAAATCCATTTAAATTATGTAAAAAAACAACTAAAAATAATTTAAACAGTACATAATAGATAGGTGATTTTACTTTTTTCAAAATTAATAACTTTTAATTTTTTTTTCTCATGTGTCATAGCATCAGTCGGGAAGCGAACCCCTAACCCGGGACAACTTCTTGAAAAGCAGCGGTCGCTGTGCTCTCGACCACCAATGCTGGTGGTCTTTTAAATTTTACTATCCCAATTCAGACCATGGTGAAAAAAACATGTTTTTATTTTACTAAATATCTACTAATTTCTTTTCATGATTTTATAATAATAGTTAATATACATAAAAACAATTTATATAATTCAAATGAATACTGTACTGTTGAATAGTGCATTTACTTTCATGTTAATGTTCTACATAAGCATCCAATGTTGTGATAGAAAATGATAGCTAACTATCATTAAGGAAGCAAGACTTCCAAAATAATCGGGATTAATTCCAAAATGATCGTAGTATAATCTGCCCTTCATCAGTGAAAGGAAGAATGAATTTTACTTAAACTAAAGTTCTTAATTTTTGTGAGCTCTTGAAATCTCATACCTTTTGATAAGTTAATTATAAGTACAAATCTTATTTCAATTAGAATAATCATATTTACAATATTAAAAAGTAGTTTGTTTTTCTTTATCTAAGATGAAACATTACACGATACAATATAGCAATAATAATTTTCAGATTCCTTTTTGCCACTAGAGCTTAGGAACCATTAAACTAACTGAATAGAACAATTTGAGATGAACTTGAAAAAATGCAATAATTAATATTTTGTAGTCACTGATGGCGCTGTATCTGGAATCAAATTGAAATATTATTAGGCTTAATAAACTATCTTATATGAAGGCAGTGATTCGTCAGTTTTATGTTAAATGCAGAGATAGCTTGTAGAAAAGTGAGAAGATAAACAATATTCAATATTTTTCTAAGATTATTAAAGATCGTCAAAATAATAATAACAACGTAATGAATATATATATCAAAAAGGTTTTAAATAGCCTAGGCAAAAAAAAAAAAAGGGGGGGGGGGTAACAGTACTGTTACCAGTTGGTGAGTTTTTTGCAATATTTTTTTTTTTTTTGCTCTCTAGTTAATCAATGTTAGATATTTAATAGTTAAATAAATTATAGACTTTAAATATATATATATAAGCTTTACTTTAGTTTGTATGGATTCAAACCCAGGTTGTAGGAATGACAGATTAATGTATCATCACTTCACAATATATTCAAACATAAGTCTTTAAATAAATTTTTGTATTCCAAAAACCTCTGCAGCAGTCTCAATATTTAACAAGGGAAAGAAAATATTACTATATAGCAAAGAATCACTGCTTGTTTTTTTTTTTGTTCCAGGGTTTACTGATGAAATTTGGATCTCTTTCCTGTTTTTGCTTCATCTAAAAATATTAGATATGAGTTGGCAGATCAATATAATGTAGTTAATGAGATTCACTAAAGAGCAGTTACCTAAAATATTATGACTTGAAAAAACAATCAAATTCACCTTATCTTGTTGAAGATGCACTACCATTACATGATGAGATCTTACACTACATGTATTCCATGCAATTTGATGCAGATGGTAGAACATCTGATCTGGAATTGGAAGTTCCCAGGATAAATTCTGGCACTCATAAGTCTCACACTATTTACCTATTTATTTAATTATATTTTAATATCGAGCTATTGTTTATAAATAAGTGTTTTTGCATAAACAAAATAAACCTGTGTTTGCCTGGAGGTTTGTGATGATGGTGTTCTAGTTGTATTTTTATATTGGGACTATTTCCACCATCTAATATGTGTATTGAATGTCTAAGTTAAATTTTTCTAAAGACATGCAATACACATATTATATGATGGAAACAGTTCAATATAAAAATACAAAAAATATATTGTTTTGAATAGAAATTTCTATGCTATTCTAACTAAAGAAAATATGCCAGCAGTAAATAGGCATTTATTTATTAAGGATTTATAAGCTAAATATTTAAATGTTTGTCATTCATAAAACTTGGATTAGTCAAGTGTTGTTAGCTGAGAGGTCATCACAGCCATCTTGCAAGCAAGTAGTTGGTTGCAGACGGTTGTGGGTTTGCCTCCCAGCCGATGCTATGACATATGAAAAAAAAAAAAAATTGGATTAAAATCCTTGTTGGCAAATAGCAACTTCTTCCTGTTGTAATCATGCTTGTTTTTTTTTTCAGGTAGGCAAATCAGTTATTAATAAAATATGGATACCATTAGGAAATTGACTGCAAGTAGGGTCTTTCAAATTAAAATTATCAGAACCAAAAAAAGAGAGAAAAAAAGAATATTAAAATAAAGAATAACTTTGAATGTGTTAAAAATAAAAGAATAATAAATATGTGATGTAAATACCCATTGCATATATAATCATTAAAATCAGTCAACACTTAAACTATTTCAATATGAATAACAATCATATTGAACTATGCAGTATCTGAAATATATTTATTCAACCATATGAAGAAGAGGAAATCAATCTATGCCATAAAGCAGAGCTATCTATCACATCTTACACATACATGAAAAATTTTGAAAGATGACCCTTTATAAGTGACTTTTTTTTTACTTTTCACTTTAACTCTTTTTTTGCTGTGGAGTCTTTAATTTTGATAAAATACATTGGACAATGATATCCAATTATTTTTATCTTTTTTTCATAATCTCATTATTTATAGAAATAAGATGACATGAAGTATAATGTGGTCACTATCTAATGAATTAATGGATGTTATGTAAAATAAGGCTCTCAGATTTTATTATAATGATGCAATTGTACAATAAATAAATCAATTCTTTTGAACATGAAGCAATACTTATTAGCTATTGTAGATGGATAATATATATAGATAAGTGCTTGAAGCACTTATAGCATATTGTCAATAGTCCTAAATCTCAAAGAGTTCATTCATGTGTGAAATAAATATCTGAGAACTTTGATCAAATACATGGTCTTTAGAAATAATATCTAATTACTGACCAATAAATGAATAGCTTTTTATTCTTAAAAAATGAATAAAATAAAGTGTAAAAACATTCAACAACAGACAATTAACTAGCTAGGTAAGGAATGCCCTTTTTTACAATTCATTTTCAATAGCTACTAGAAAAAGTATTGATCATAAAGGACATTATTTTTTAAAAAATATTTTTATCATATTTATCTTTATTTTAATAATAAATATAATTAACAAATTTACATAAATAAAAATAAAATGAAATTGTAAGTATTCTCAAACTGCAGAAGAGAAGATGAGACATACTATCATATCATCAATTCATGCAATGGACTTGGAACAATAAGATATATTATTTATCAGAACATAAAGGTAGACTACTACCTCATTATATTATTACAGGACTGCATTAAAAAAAATTTCCACTCATTAGAATGTCAATTTTTCATCACGTATTCAATCTGGTATGCGAGATGCAAGAAAATGTATTCGCAGCCTCCCCCTGATGAAAAACTGTGCTTTATACAATCACTGCAAAAGATGAAACAAAGATATAAGCTATTATCATCAAAATTCATTTATGAGGAGACATGGAAGCTATTCCATACACCTATGAACTTTATATCACAAGGACTATCTCTACGTTAATCAGCTTCAAACCATATGAAATAATACCAGATTCATCTAATATGCAATTGTAATGCATGGTGATCTATTTATGTTTTGAGATAATGTAACCTTATTTAGTCTAAATAAAATTATCTAAAGTAAAATTAGTTATCAGCAATTATTTTTGATTCATTTTTCTCTCTTTCTCTATAGATTCCAGTGTACTACTATTTGGTTTGATAATTTTTCCTAAGACAATACAATTTCTATTGTCTTAATCTAATTTCATCTACTATTATTCATTCAGTAACTCAACACTTTGTTCATCTTCAAATATTATATTCAGTTCTATTTTATCAACGAATACATTTTTGACTTTTTTTTTATATTTTACTTTTACACCTTATTTTTTATATTCCTCCTTTAATCAAAGAGAAAAATTTGCAGGAATATTTGAAGACTGGTGGAGGGACTTATTGATTGAGAATGTTTGTTGCATATAAAAAAAAATCTAACTTTCATTCAGCAAACAATAATTTAGCCAAATGCAATGGCTAGGCTAAAATATCTTAAGGCATGATCTATTTATTAGGATATTAAACATAACTATTGATAGAAATTATATTATAATTTGATGAAATATAGACTTTTTTTTAAATTCTAACTACAAATTATGTTTATTATATATGGAGGGAGAACAAAGAGATTAATAATCAAGCTCGTGTTGAGATTTGTAATATTTCCACCCCTCATTAACCCTTTAGATAACAATGAATTGATATTTTATTGACTAAAATTAGATTTTCTGAAAGGGCTATCGATTTTATTAAAACTTAAAAAAATTAACTATTCCCAATTTTAACCCCCAGCATATTAGCATAGCAGCAAGATGTGCTATTTGTCATATTCCCTACATATCGCAGGATATCTCATAAATGCAGTACTGAAGTATTAATAACATATTTAAAAAAGAAAAAAAACTAATATTTCTCAGCTAAAATTAAAAATATATGACCATGGAAAATTAAAGCGAAATTAAACGAAAGATGAATGTGGCTAATGATGGTGGCATATGCTTAAGGGAAGAAATATTTCCTTGCACTACAATAAAAAGAATGAATTCTTTATTTGGTTCAAGTTCTGCTAACTGCAACCCTAATTAATAATACTGCTTAACTAAACAATTACACTCATATTCCATAGCTCACAATGTTTATCTCTGAAACCAATCAAAAGCATTAGTATACAAATTGAACACTTGGTGTTATTGCATTACTAATCCGTCTTTAAGGTTTATTGCAACGGTAATTTGGCAGATAAAGAAGTTATAGATTTACTAATCCAAGTTCAACCTATGACATTCGGTGTTTAAACGTCTTATTATCTCAAAATAAATGCACAAATTTGATTATTTATTATTGAGATAAAAAATACTTCTAACCTTAACATTATTAATCAAATTATCAATAATGAGATAAAATAAATAAAAGGGTACTGTAGTATTAGGTCTGCGACGTGAAGAATTATAATCGTTTAATCACTAAATTAATTAGGTTATTAAATCAAAAACATATTTTAAAATCTACATTTAAAAAAAAAACAATTTAACAAAAAAAATACGAAAAACATTAATGTGAAGAATAGTTAAAATGCGTGTTTAAATCAAATTGAATGTGTGTTTGCACGTGCATATGCTGCACAATCTATTTTAATACATTGTACAGTTTTACAGCTGCATTTATATTTGTAATATATGCGGGATTCGAACTCAGACTTTCACACGACCTACAACTCTCAGTGCCATCTTATATTGTTGACTCACCTGATCACACACATGTTGAAAAAGATAAATAATCACCAATAACGTATTTCGTGCTAAACCAGCACTCATCAGTTGGTTCAGATTACCATCTCCACACATATATACAATTAGTACTCAGCTTTATATTAAAAATAACCAATCTTCATACTTTCATAATGGACTTGAGAAAGACACAATATCAAAAATATATTTATATTTTTGTTTTATTATTGCAAATATATACAAAGATTTTCAAAATATTTATCATAATAAATTCTAAGCCATGTTTAGATTAATCTGTATTATTTAAAATAGACATTAAATCGGCCCAACCTTTAATGATTTTTTTTTAACTTAATGAAGTTTATCAGCAATAATCATTTTCTCTCTCTCTCTCTCTTTTTTTTTTGACATTTGCATAAAGATAATAAATTAATATTCGAGTCAGTTGTTATTTTAGACTCATAATATATATACATTAACCTTCATAAACATATTAAAAAACAACAATTTCTAATTGACATGTGTAGAAACTTAAAACACATTGCTACTTACTAGATAAAATATATTTTAAATTCAACATTTGAGAAATCTAAATTCACCAGTTTCAGCGGCAGCATAATTTGTATTTTTTAAACTCACGTGATTGCATTTGTATTCAGATCTGACTTTTTTACTTTTTTTTTAAATTTATACAAGCAATACACCTGGACTATTATTATTTGCACAAGGAAGAGAATTTTGTTTATTTTTTATACGATTTTTATCAGACATAATTACAAAAAAAAAAAAAAGAGATCAAATAATATACAGTTTAATATATACTATATATAAACTACGTCCTATTTAAAAGTTTTTGTTTGCCAAGGTCATGATCTTCATTATAACTATATACAGTAGTTTTTATTTTAAAATACTGCGAACGTTTTAACATGAAAACTAAAAAAACTTGTTTGAGATTAATGAAAAGTTTTGATTACTAAACTAAAACAAAATGCTTTAGTACAGATAAAAAGTTGAACAAGTATCCCATTTCTGGACAAAGACCTTCCACCAATCTTCTAAATTATAGTAGTAAAAAAGCATTATTCATTCACAAGCGTGCCAAATCAAACTATATGAAGTTGTTAATAAATTTATCATTTATTCTTTTATTATCTATTTAAGAATAAAAAGATACTTCATTATTGACTAATTTCAGAAGGCTAGTTTAATTGTATAAAAGCCATCTATTGAAGGGGGGGGGGATCTAAAAACGGTTCCACTTTAACTTATCCCAGATTCAAGTTTCATGTTACGGTTCTGGTAAACAGATATACTATTTTTATGTCATGAATAGATAATGCGCTACCATTAAACGCGCGGGAGTTTCTTTTAAAGCTTTGTACATTTTACTAAATTAGGTTTACATTCTCATACAAAGTTCTTCAATGAATATAATATATTTAAGAAAAACAATCAGATTATAAAGACTACAGACAAAATAGTATATTATAATATCTAATTACATTAAGTCTCAATATACTTACGTTTGCATATTGAATACATATATACGTAATAATTAGAAAATATATTCTGTTTTTGTTATTAAGATCAACTTAAAGGAATTCAGAAAGGATACCATTGTTTTCACTGGGAAAATGTGGCAAAAGGATGGACTATATCCTAGGGCTACAATTAGCTAGAGAGTTAAAGTCTTTCAGAAAGAAAAGTATGGAATAGAAGAAGTTTTAAAAGCAGCTTAATAAAATATCAAATAAACAGAACAATGAATCAACATATTCTTATTGCGAATGTATTTATGGTTCAAACAGTCATTACAATTATTATTGTTGTTGTCATGGAGATCAAATGCTTATCTTCATCTGTGAGTAAATACTGATACTGCTATGTAATATTAGAATTACACAGTACTAATCTGTAAGCAATATTTTGGAATGATGAGCTCTCAGAATACTGCTACCTATATTAAATTTAAATTCATTTATTTTTCTAATATTATTATCTAACTGCAAACTAGGAAAAAAAAACGAATATTTAGACAATGACAGTTTTAATGATTCACATCAAATTTATAAAAATGTTCATACAACTTTATTAAAATTGGTTCTAAATCATATCCACAAAGCAAAAGATTTTACATCATATTCACAATGCAAACCCTCTAAGTAATTATTTTGGTTACTTTATAAATAACTGATCTCATAATAAACATATAATATGTGAAGTAAATGGTTCTAATCAATATATAATACTTAGGTATGGTGAATACTCAAAGCAATACCTACATTAAATTTCACTAAAGGCCAATAACATCATCATCTCCCTGTAGTTAGAATATAATATTATACATTGTTTAATTCAGGATAACATAGATAATATTTGAATAGTAGAAATGAGTAATAATAATCAACATAGATTTTTCATATGGGCAAGCTTTGTTAAGTGTGAAGTCTTCAAAATTAGGACCAAGGATAACTTGAATCCGGTCAGTTTAATACTGTTATAGCAGCTTTTACATCAAAACAATAATCATAATTGAATAGTTGGATAGTTTAAGGTTTTTGGAAGAACAATTCTTCAAGTGAGAAGTTATTAATGATTCACTACTCTCTAAAAAGTCTACCTTACATATTTATTTTTGAAATTCTTTAATATATCACTAGAAGATTAATGAAATAAAAAATTGCTCAAATCAATGACATTTAATATTTTATCCATATTATGCTCCAACTTTAGATTTTTAAAGTTCAAGAAAGAAAAAAAAACATTTCTTATTGGATAATTATACTCAAATACATGTGTTGCAAGGAGTTAATAATCAAACATTATTGTAAATAATAAAATTGGTTCTGCAAATTCAAAAACACTATCGATATAGTGTTCTTATAAAATACATAGATTAATGGAATATATTTTGATATTTTCATTCCATCACAAACTGCTTTTTAAAAAAATTATTGATTGCACTATTACACTTATCACATGTGACTTACTTAGAATTTAATAACACCCTTACTGCAAATTCATCTACAAATACCAGATATTTTGCACTCATATATTTAACATCACACATAAATGGCTATTACTAATCATTTTATTTTTTCTGAGATATTTTATATTTCACCCAGATATGGTAAAATGAATATGTTGAAATATATTTAAGACAATACATATGGGGAAAAATAGATGAATTTAGAATTGTATTTGCTATTAACTGAAAGAAGACCCTTTGATTCCTCTTGGAGGCCTTAAAGGAACCAAGCAGGGCAAATTCCTAATGTCCACTCCATATGTTCTTGTCATTGCAGCTGTTATTACTATGTGATTATTCATATAGTATATGAACATGGATGGGCTGCTCACCAACACACATTAACCAGCATGGTGAGTTTATTGGCTTTTTACCTCTGAGTTTAAGATCAAGAAACACCATGCTCTTTCTTCTCAGTGCCTGATAAGGCAGAATGATTGTTTGTGTAAATGATAAATATTTTTTCAATACATATATACAATTATGACAGACAAAATTAAAGCATGGCCCTTATTCCTAGGAGGCTGTAAAGTCACAAACAAAGGCAGTGGTTGGTGGCCGAAGGCTGAGGGTGCTAAGAATTTCCTGATTGTGGACCCAGGCTCTCATTTGATGACAACTTTTTATTTAGGTACTTACAACTGCAGATCACTTTCAAGAGAAGGAAGATTGCAAAGAATTAGAAGAAGAACTGTCTTATATTAAATGGGACATTATTGGACTTTGTGAAGTTAGAAGAAAAGGTGAAGAGACAATTGATTTAAAAAGTGGACATATACTCTATTATAAAGGCACAAATATTGAAAATACAAGTGGAGTAGGATTCATTATAAATAAAAAGTGGAAGAACAATCTTGTGGAGTTGATGGTGTATTGGACAGAGTGGCAAGATTAGTTATACAACTTAATAGCAGATACCAAATGCAGATAACTCAGATTTATGCCCCAACAAGTTCTCATAGAGATGAAGTAGTAGAAGATGTTTATATGGATATACAAAAGGCTTTTGTTCAGAGTAAACAACATTTTAAAGTTGTTATGGGAGACTTTAATGCTAGAATTTGTAAACAAATGAAAGATGAAAGTGCTGTAGGTAATTTTAGTTATGGTAATAGAAATGAGAGAGGACATAGATTATGGAGCTTGCAGAAAAAGAAAAACTTTATATTATGAATTCTTTTTTTAAGAAAAATGTTAAAAAGAAATGGACATGGAAGCATCCAAATGAAGGTACAGCAGAATTGGATTATATTTTGACTAACAGGAAATATATATTTCAAGATTGTAATGTTCTTAATAAATTTAACACAGGAAGTGATCATCGATTAGTAAGATTTAAGATACGTGTTAATGTAAAACTACAGAGATAAAAATTATTAAGAAAAACAATACTTACAGTTGATATTCCTAATCTTCAGAAACATTCTAATGAATTTAAATTAGAACTTACAAATAGGTTTCAAGTATTAGTAGATTTTGAACATGATTCAGATTTGAATGAAATTAATATGAAAATAACTGATAAACTTTTAAAAACTGCAACAAAGATAGCTGGTAAAAAAAAGCAGCAATTGACCAATAAAATTTCTACTGAGACTAGAGAATTTATGAAGAAAAGAAGAAATATGAAGATATACAAAAATGATGCATTAAAAAGGATTGAATATCTCGAATTTTGTAAAATGGTGCTGAAAAGAGTTGAAAATGATATAAGGAAATATAATTGTGAACTAGCAAGGAAAATTGTAGAAGAAAATAAAAGTCTCAAGAATGTAAAACAACATTTTAGTATTGGTAGGAAATTTATATCTGTAATAAGAAAAAAAGATGGAATTATTACTAAAAAGAGAGATGACATCATGAAATTGGTAGAAGATTTTTATCAAGAATTATATAGTAATAAAGAAAAGTACCTCCTATATCTATTACATCTTCCGAATTGCCCAAAATTTTAAATGAAGAAGTGAGACATGCAGTTAAATGTATGAAGAAAGGAAAGGCTTCAGGTAATGATGGAATTATAATTGATATATTAAAAGAAGCAGGTGTAGAAATAGAGAAAATTTTAGCAAAGCTATACCATATGTCTAAATGATAAAGATGTACCAGATGATTGGAAGAATGCAATAATAATATTAATATTTAAAAAAGGTGATAAAGAAGATATTAGAAATTACAGACCTATCAGCCTTTTATCAGTTTTATATAGAATTTTTACCGAGATAATTACAATTCATCTTCAGAGAACATTGGATTTCCACCAACCAAGAGAACAAGCTGGATTTAAAAGTGGTTTTAGTACAGTAGATCATATACAGATATTGAGAGAAGTTATAGAAAGGACAAATGAATATGAGTTGTCATTATGTTTTGGATTTGTAGATTATGAAAAGGCATTTGATTCTATAAACATTTATTCAGTGATTAAAGCATTGGGTCACCAAGGTATAGATTCAGGATATTGTCATATTTTAAAGAATATTTATAAAAATGCAACAGTAACAATTAGGTTACATAATGATACTGGGAAAGTCAACATTGAGAAAGGTGTAAGACAAGGTGACTCCATATCTCCAAAACTTTTTACAGCAGTGCTGCAAGAAGTATTTTGTGGATTAAAATGGGAAACTAAAGGAGTGAAAGTAAATGGAGATTATTTAAGTCATTTAGATCTTGCAGATGATGTAGTTGTTTTTGCAAATAATGCTTCAGAGCTGCAGGAAATATTGCAGGAGTTATCAGATGAAAGTAGAAAAGTAGGACTAAAGATAAATATTAAAAAGACTAAAGTAATGTGTAATCAATTTGCTCAAAATATAAAAATAAAGATTGATTGTGATGAATTAGAAGAAGTTAACAGTTACAAATACCTTGGTCAGATTAATAATACAGATGGAAACATAATGGAGGAAATTAATCATAGAATTAAACTTGGTTGGAGTGCTTTTGGTATAAATAACTTGATACTAAAAAGAAATATGCCTATGTGTTTGAAAAGGAAGGTTTTTAACAAATGTGTTCAGACCACTCAAAGAAGTATTGAGAGATGTATGTTGGGAGTAACAAGAAGCAATCGAAAATGCAATGTTTGGGTAAGAGAACAAAAAGGTGTTACTGACCTCATTGAAAAAATTAAGATTGAAATGGAGTTGGGCTGGACATATTGCTAGAAGAGATGATAATAGATGGACAATTGAAATTTTAAACTGAATTTCAAAAGATTGTAAAAGACCCAGAAAGAGACCACTTGTGAGATGGATGGATGAAATAAGAAAGTGTGCAGCGGTGATGTGGAGAAGAGAAGCTAAAGTTCGGAGAAGATGGATTAAACTTGGAGAGACCTTCATCCTGCAGTGGATTGATAATGGTTGATAATGATGATGATGATATATATTGTAACACTACAGACACTTTAGAAGTAAGCCTGGAGTGATGATATTCATAATCATCAACCCCAAGTCAATACAAAATTCAAATATACAAACACAATAATGAATGAGCATAAAATATCAACACATAACTATAAATAACTATATGTTCACCATCATTACACAAAAATGATCATTCATCATCAAGAATGATCAGCAATAAAAATATATCAATAGTCAATCATGTAACTGGATTTGAAATGGGTCTACTATAGACCAGGCTAATTAGTTAGCCATTACCAACTTGGAGTGAATCATTTAAACAATAATTTGGATGCCCAAACTTAAATGCTAATCCATAAGAAATATCACAATTAAAACGATAATATTGGTATACTAAAACATGATAATCATCATCAATGCCTTAACCATTTAGTAACATTAATGTACTGGCCAATTATAAATTTAATTTCTAATACCTACTAACTAAATAAAATGTAGTGCATGGACTTTAAAAATATCACATTTGCACCATCCAACATTAGAGAAGTAATAAAATTATTATAAATAGAATGTCTATAAATGCTAAACATAATTCTCTTTTATATAACAGACTGTTATGCACAAATCCAGTTCAGTGAGCAAAATCTTTATAACTGTTACTGTAAGATATATAATACAATATATAATAATTTATCATATTTTAGGATTAAATAAATTCACTGGATAATTTAAACAATGAAATATAAATTTATTAATTAGAAACAAAATGAAATTAAGTTCTGCACCTATATATCAGCACACAGATATGTCTATATAAAACTTATAAACATATTTGAATTGTCATAAACTAATAATAAAAATATAGTTAATTTTAACATATGTGTCTACCTGACCTGCATTTATATAAGCATACAGATATGCTGTAACATATGGGAATTGTCATATAATAATAAAAAAATTACTTTTAATAATACATAAATGCACATGTATGTGTATATATAAAAAATATATAGATAATCTGAATTAAAGCTATTAATTAGCCACTTACTTATTTATTTATTTTTATGGTAAGTAAAATGCTTTCATTATATATATTTATTTTTTGACAATCCTTCATCAAAGTTTTTTTCTTGGGGTTACTCTTACTTAATTGTAAACATCTTTAAAAATACTCTAGAAAGTTCTTTTGTTCTTTAATCTAAAAAGATTTTTGGAGTTTACTTTTTTTTGTTAATTTCAAAATAAAAACTTCATTTTCAATAAAGAAAGTTTCATGAAAAATTCAGGTTCTTGTGGCCTGATTTTTATTATTAAAAAAAAATCCTGAAAGTTTTTCCCTCTTTCATTTTTTTATAAACAATAACAGGAACAAATAAACTTCTAGACACAAATGTGATTTATTATTTCTTTTTTCATGTTTTATTTTTAGTTAACAAATGTTATTCACTTATAAATTCTATAATTTAAGTTTTCAACTGTCATTTTCTAGAAATTATTGAAAATAATATCATTCTCAATAAATAACACTTTCTACTGACCAGCTGTGCTTTTGGCATATAAATAAAACAGTATATGTATAAACTACTTTACAAAGCCAAAAGTAATCTCTGGGTAGGCTGGTCCCTTCTAAACAGTAGACTGGCTTATTGTCATCTTTGGAAAAGATATAAGCTGGCAACTGTTGATAGTCAATCACCTACATTTAGTCTAAAATTTGATAGACTTCAGGCACATCATCTAATACACAATATAGGCTAAGGATATTACAGAAAAGCATGCCCTTTATTTTCATGTGAATCCATATTCTACCATTGTGACAGTAGCAGCAGCTGACTTGCACTGTCTTGCCTTCAGTTATATTTTTATAGTAATTCTATTACTGAAAAACTCATTTTTTCCAACCTTTTTATAGACATAGTGGAATTGAAAAACACAGTAATTGAAAGTAAATTTTCTTTATCTTGATTGAAAAAAATTAATGATTCTTTTCAATTAATATTAATCCTTTCAAAAACAACTTTACAGGATTTTTATCAAAATATGTTATACAAGCTTTAATTAAAAAAATTTCTTTAATCAAAATAGATAATGCAATTTTATAATTATCAGTATATCTATTGTAACATAAAACATGTGTGTTTTAATTTCAAAATCGGAATTAATAAAATATTAAATAGAGCTTTTTAAATGTTTAATTTATAATTTTTTTTAATTCAAAATTATTTAACCATTAGCTGTTATTCCAGGGTATCTATGGAAAAAATATGTTTATTTCGACTTTTCTGTTCAACTTTATTTGTATATGCACTCACACTAATATTTTGTTGTATGCAATGATACATATTACTGTCTCAATACATATATTTTATTTGATAGTTATTCCTCTTTAAACCATTTCTTTCTTTTTTGGTGAATTACATAGGCTATGGTTTTTTGCTTTATAGTACTTAAATTGCTTTAAAAGGTTGGTAAATAGCAATATGTACTGGAATCATGACTATTTTTTGAATGTTTTCATAAAAATGTAAGATGAATTCAGCATTAACTATAAGGTAACAGAGGATGGAACATTTCCAAAATGGGTATATGGTCTGCATATTGAAATACATACTACAGAAATGAAGCAAATTATAGTATTTGATAGTGTGAAGTGAGGAAAATTTTGATTTTGTAAATATATTTTTAATTTATTATATATCATTTGCACCACATATTTAATTTTTCATTTGCAAGTCCATGATGTTAAAATTCCATAGCCATTTTTAACAATTATTTTATCATATAAGATATATACTTAAAATCCTAAAAGTTAATCAAATTTAATAGTATAGCTGATTGTAATATATATATATATATATTGTGACATTGCTGTTGCAGGTAATTATATCTTTTATTTTACTAGCTAAAAAACCCACTGTTACAGCTAATATATGCATAAACAGGTAAAATAAATATAATAATCAAAATACTCTGGAATATTTTCTTTATATATATTATTAATTAAACTGAAAGTTTATATCTGTGCTAATGAATGTCTTGTAGAGATTAAAATAATATTAACAAAATATGTTGTTTTTTAAATTAAAAGATCTGTCTACTAAATAAACATTAATATAAAAAATAGAATGAGATTTGTTTAAACTTCATTCGAAGTATATTGACATATAGTTATGCAATATGGTCTTTGAAAAACTAGACAAAACATAATTAGAAAAAAATGAAAATGTGGTCTTGGAGAATATGAATTAGAATGACTTAGATGAAAAAAAAAACTAAGGGTCAAATATTAAAATATTATGTTACAGAACATGGTAAAAATGAGAAGGGCTAAATTCTTCAGATGTATTTAAAGATATGATAACTTTTTACAAAATATTTTAGAAGGCAAAATTTTTATGGAAAAGATTAAGAATCAGGGCCAAAATATCCTATGATAAACATGTGGTCAGCAAAACTGGCTACTTTTTTTATGTAAGTATGAAAAGCATGTGCTTGCAATGATAAAGCATTACCTTTAAAAGCTGATAATGAAGAATTATAAGAGCTAAGATTATATAATACTAATCTAATTAGTAATAATCATTAACATTTATCTAAAATAGATGGCATCAGATGTATGAATGCAATAATGTTGATAAAATTGTAATGATGAGTTGCTTGTTTTAATAAACTTTCTTTAAACAGAAAACCTTGCTCTAAAGGTTGGAATAAATCTAAGCATAAAAAAAGACATTTTAAGGATTAAAGCATAATTGAGATAAAAACAAAACAATATTTTATATTTTTTTGTATATACAGTAATACACCAAGACTATGATTTCTTAATAATAACATTATAATCAATCTATTGATAGAAAGTTTGATATTTATTTTTTAGATGCAATTGTTAATCATGCTAAGTTTTATTAAAATTTCAAGCTAAAATTCTTAAGCTCATCTTGCAAGGAAAATAATTTTTTTAACAAAGTATTCTTAAAACAAAAACGTATCAATTCCTATAATTAATTCAAATATAAACCAACAATGAATATATAAACATAACTTTTAAAAAATATATAAATAAAACATCATAAAACATTATTAAATGATTAGAAGCTTCATAAATAATATAAATATTTAAATTCGTTTTAAACAACCAATAATTTTTAAGTTTTTTTGTTAGTTATTAAAAACTGACAAGATTAAAGCCTGTCCATTAAAGTATGAATATAAACTGAGCATTGATTGTATACGTGTGTGGAGATGATAATGTGGACCAACTGACAAGTGCTGGTTTAGCACGAAATACATATATTGATGATTATTTATCTTTTCTACATGTGTGTCATCAAGAGTGTCAGCAATATGGAATAGCATGGATAGTTGAGAGTCGTGTGAAAGTCTGAGTTCAAACCCCTATATAAAAACTAACAAGTAAATTTTAGAGTTATTGGCAAATTACAATTACAATGGAGATGAAGACACTTTTGGATTATGGCCCATTATCTCATTTTTGTTACATTGAAAGTGAATAAAAAGGTAAAATATAAAAAGAGTCTTAATAAATTAGTGATTTCTAATATTTTATTGTGATACTGATTTATTCAATCAGACATACTGAATAATTTAATCATTACAATAATGAATTGCAAATTAAAATTACTGCATTTAAGACTGCATCAGTAGTTTTCTAATTAAGATTTAAATTGAGATATTGAACTTAATGTGTCAAAATGATACTTAATACCTTTAAAACCATGATGATAACAGATAAGATCTTTAGGGGGGGGTTTAAATATAAAGATGATATGTTTGTTTAAACTAATGGAAATATTTAAAATTACCATGGATCTCCACTAATTTTAATGCTTTTTCTATAAGGTTTTAATCAATATATAAATAAAATAATTCATTTTTATGCACAAATTTTCATGCATTTTTAAAAAACTTTTAATTACTTCACTGTTTATAGTTTTGAAAATAGAACTGCCTTCTTCAGAACCATAAAATTTAAGAATTATAAAAATATATTGCATTATCAAATTGTACACAATTATATATCTTTTATATATTTTATAATTCTAAAAAAACATTGTTAGACAATACTATAAATGTTAAATTAACTAAGGATAAGAATTGCATTAAGAGTATAAAAAGTGGATCATATATAAGTTAAGGTACAAAAGAAAAGGTCAATATATCAAATAGAAAAGTTATTCATGTAATTTTATTGTTATCTAATAAAAAAAAAATACTTTCCATAATCTTATTAAACAGATTGTTTCTAATCATGTATGAGAAATGATTAAAAAATCAGAATAGTTTTAGATTTTATTACCAGATGTAATCAAAAACATTGTGATGAGTACAATTTGTGAAGATATTTTAATCAGTGAACCCTAAAAGTTTGGGTAGTAATATTTCTTTATTCAAAACCAATTGTTTTTAACCTACTAAGACCTATTTACTATAAGCTTGAGAATTCAATGGATATTAGATGGTGACACTATATAATATCCACATGCCCATACTTTCTTTTGGCTTTTATTTTTATTAGAAAATAATTTTGATTCAAAGCTTAAACTAATGCATTTATACAACTGACAATCACATTTAATGTTCTAACATCTAAAAAACTATATTTAACATACATTTTCTGGTGCTAGTTTAGACTATGCTCACTACAATTCTGAATTCTAAGGACCACTGAAAAACACTGCTGAGACATCCATGTGATAAATGACATCAAATAATCTATGTTACTTGGATGGTTCTTAGAATTCAAAATGATGGTGAGTACAGTCTAAATACTAAAAGCTTATGACTTTTAAAATATGAATTTTATTACAATAATGACAGCACAAACTGCCAAAATATGTGGGGAGAGGGAAGGATGTTTTGAACAATATGAAGTATTGCCAAATAATGCAGAAGTGTGTTCTAACTAAGCTTGTAATTTTGAAATACTAAAAGCTTATATGTATCTATGTATTGGACTATTTCCATCATCTAATATAAGTATTGAATGTCTTTAGAAAATTTACAGTTGAATGAATTTGAAATATCTAAATAAAGTTAATTTTTTCTAAAGACATCCAATACTTACTTATATTAGATGATGGAAATAATCCAATATATGAATATAACTAAAATACTATCATCACAAACCTTCAGGAAAACATTAAATGCTTATAAATTCTAAAATAAAAAAATATATTACAATATATGCCTATAACCACATGTTGAATAAAGGTGAAATTGATCAAACCAAGCTTATAATTTTGAAATACTAAAAGTTTATAACTTTTAAAATACAAATTTTATTACAATATTTGACTATAGATACATGTTGAAATAGCATAAAATTGATCAAACCAAACTTATAATTTCAAATACAAATTTTGTTACAATATATGTCTATAACCACATGTTGAAATAACATATAATTTTGAAATACTAAAACTGTATAACATCTAAAATACAAATTTTATTACAATATATGTCCATAACCACATGTTGAAGTAAAGCATATTAATTTTATAATTAATCCAATTTTTTCTTACCAGAAAGAAACTGTAATTTTGCATGCCTCTTTGTTACATATAGTTAGAAAATAAATGGAGATAAGAAAAAAAATAGCATTGTTCACATTTGATTTTCTGATGTGGATATCAGATCTACATTTAAACAAATGATGTCTTTACAAAACTTGAACTGTAATTTTTTAATTATTAATGTAAATTGAAAAATTGTAATGAATTGTCATACTGTGACCATGTGTGGATTATTCAATGTCATTTATTACTTGGATGTGTCAGCAGTGGTTTGGGTGATCCTTAGAATTCAAAATGGTCATGATCCCACTCCAAATTGGTACCCATTTTTTGTATAATGATATAGCATTTTCTTGTACTATCTGTAAATTAATTTTAAATCTTTTTCAAGAAAAGTTTTAATTATTTTTCAGGTTTTGACTTCAGTTAAGATTCTTCTTTCATATAACTAAATCACAGTCTACTCAACTAATTATCCAATAGGTAAAAGCAAATGGATATCTGGCCATAATTAGCTAAAGAATAAAATAAATATTTAAAAAAATGCTCAATTCTTCATCACTAAGCAAACAGGAAATTGATAAAAAATGTTTTCCAAGGAGAACTCTGAAGTTTTTACTCTGGCTGTAATATATTTAAAGACTGTTGTAATTTAATATCTACTTATGTAAATATTTTTTAATATATTGACATACTATTTTGTTTAAAAACCAATATTTTCAGCTCATTGTAAAGTCATCTATTGCAGTCTTGAGTAATCAGGGAACACAATAGTTTTTTTTTTTTTGCCTTTAAGAGTAAAAAAAAATAGAATTCAAAACTAGAATTAATGCTTTAATCCATACTAATTGTGCTAATAGTGAGAAAATTTAAAAAAATAATAAGGATTTGAATCCAAACTAAATACACATGCATGGTTATATACATTTTCAGCAGATCAGTTTTTAAGTTTTAGATAATTATTTTAAGACAACTGAAAACTCATAATTTTTGACTGGAAGTAGTATCAATAACAACATCAATTGATATTCTCATATGTTTACAGATATGGAAGCATATGAAAAGTATGTGACAAAATCATGTGATTTTCTTATGGTTATTAACTACAACTTTTTAAGCATTTGCACTTTGTAAATGTGTGAATAATTTGTTACTTGACTTAAATGACCTAAGGTTAAAATTTAGAAAGAAAATCTCAAGATAGAAAAACAAATAGACTATTTGATCATCTAATTTTATACAATTAAGCAAAAACTATAATACCAGGATGTATGTGAAGATTTATTCACCAGTGAATAATAGCCATTATTTATATTATGATCATACTTTTTTTTTGTGGTTGTGTTCCAATACTCATTAATCTATTTTATAATGCTGCTTATTCACATCTTAAATAAAATCTATACGGTTCATTTTACAATTATTCTGTTTGTTAAAATATAAAAACTATACTCATTTATATATATATATGTCAAGCTGTTGACCAGGAAGTGAACCCATATCAGCTGCTTGGAAGGCAGCTATGTTAACTGCTAGATCACCAGTGCTTGACATGAATTTTTTTTCAACACTCTAAATACATTTCTTAGATTTAGTCATAAGAATATTTTTTGTCTTCTGACTTTCAAAAATGTAAATATGTTTGTATAACTATAAAACTGATAATCACATGATCACCTGTTTTTCACAGATGAAAAACTATCCATACAGTAGTACCACTCAGTGCAAGCCAGAGTAATCAATGGATACAGGTTAATATATGGAGAGTTTTGCATCTGTATAAAATTTATGATTTAATGGGGGGGGGTGAATTATTGGTTGCTTGGCAGGGTGGAAGATAATATGGTGTTTAAGCACCGTAATTAGATATGGAGCAAAACAACAATTCTGCTTTATTAATTGAAGTGATATTTTTTTAAGTTATTCAGAAAATAAATTAGTACAAAAACCTTTAGCTTATAAATCTATCATTGAAGAACGGCTATAATATGCAGGGCTGCATTTTTGTTATTCTAAAAAATATTGTGTAAACATCTATTTTAGATTAACGCATACTTCTTGCATAAGACTTATCCGCATTCAGGCAGTTTAAGTTTTATCTATTCTTAATCTAATGATGGTCAAAAGTTTGAAGTATGAATATTATGAAATTGGAAAAATTACATTCACCCATTGATCATTCTGCTTTTTAAATTAAATTTTGTGTTATTGTTTGTTTTTTCCATTTTCATAATTAATGGTATTTATTTAAAAAAAGTTTGAGATAAATAGATAAAATGGTATTATATTTAAGCGATAAAAATTGAATTTATAATATTAAATTCATAATGAACATCTAATTCAAATTGGTAAGACACATGTATTACCACTTTTTTTTTTTTTTGACAAAAAATATACCAAATGAAAATATGTTATTTTAAAATTGCTGAAATAAACTATTCTCCGACATAACTTATTTAAGCATTTCATTTCTTTTTTGGTCAGTTGTTTTAACAATGACTTTCTTTAAAAAAAAATCTGAGATAAAAAAATAAAACAGAATATATTAATAATGCATATATATTCCATGAGAATGGAAATAGCTTTGCATTATTAAAGTCCGTTCAACATGACCATTATAAATATTCTATTTCATTAGCAAAAGTAATATTATCTTTAACGTCAATAACATGTCGATAGTGTGTGCGTGTACATTTAGATCATATGCTCAAAAGCAATGATATATAATTTAAGAATCTTTTGTTAAAAGACATCGCAGTAATTGTCAATTATGTGATAACAATATTATATCTAAAACTGAGAGCAGATATTATGATTCCAAAAATTATTTAGAAAATTAGCACAGTTCTAATTAATAAATATTTGATTATCAGCTTAACAAAAAATATTGTAGTAACATCTACGAAAAACAGATTTTGTACCTTCAAAAATTTTCTTAACAATATTTTTGTATCAATCAATAAACTATTTAATAACATATGTGAAAGATTACCAATGTATTTCACTCACTCGTTATATTCATTACGTAATTTATTTTGAAGAGCATAATTTATGATTTAGAACAGTTTTACATATATATTTCTATCAGAAAAAAAAAAAAAAATTTGCTCTCAACAAATAACTTTTAACCTAATTATTATTTCATCTTACATGTAGGAATCATTACAAGGCTTCTCAAATTTTTGATAATAATTGAATTTTTAAAAAATGTTTTTTTTTATTTACTTCCAAACATTAAATTTAATTAAAATTAATTGGTTTAATATTTTCTTACTGGAAGATTAAACATTTCTAAATTAAAATAACGATAATGTATTCATTATAACAGCTTTCATTATTAATATTATTATGAACTTTTTTTTTTATTTTTATTAATGGAATGATCAAAGTAATAATAAGTTACTAATAAATCAGATTTCACATATAAAAACTAATTATTATAGAAAAGGTACTTCCACAGATTTTATTAAATAGGTTTCCAGAGATTCGGTGTATATCAGAAAATCAATAAGCACTGTAGACGTAGATTTCTTTTGACAGAAATTGCAAGAAAAGTGTCAGAAAGTTTTTAACAGTTTGATCACAGCATTGGAAATCAAATGTATGCCATTGTTGAAAGTTGCTGGTTATCCACTACAGCTTATTTGTATTTTATATCTTCTAAACGATAGGTTACAAGAAACTGCCATTATTATATAAAAAAAAATGTGAATCATTTGAAATAAAAATTGATGATTTATAGATCCAATTTTGATTTTGATTTTTATGATACTGGTCTTAGAAACATTTAGAAGTAGCTTCACACATTTTTTTGAATGCAATATTTAAGTATTTTGTTTAGTAATTAATGTTTAAATCAACATAAGTTCTTTATCACCCAGGGATAAAAAAAATGTTCAGTAACTTTTAATCTGGTTCATTATTTGTTTGAAAATACAAGCTGTATTTAAACATCAAAATCACATGATCACCATTTTTTATGCTTACCGCAAGCTGTTTTTCACAGAGGTAAAACTATCCATACTGTAGCACCATTCATACACAAACCTTCCTGCATCCACGGATTACTCTGGCTTGCTCTGAATGACACTACTATATGGAGAGTTTTGCCTCTGTGGATTTAAATATCTTAGTAACTTATTAAGTAATAAGTTGGACTTAGATGTTGAGATACATCTCTTATTTTAATATATTATTATGCTTAAATTAAGAAGGGATTTCTTTACAATTATATAATTACTAAAACAAAATTAGAAGTTTATAGAGCTATTATTTGATAAATGTATAAATATATCATTTCTCATACTTTATTCTATGAATATGACATTTAAAACATCCTGTCAACAAATAGAGATTAGAAAAAACTCATTTAAAGATTAGACAAAAATCAAAGGGTACTCCATAAAATTTAAAAAGTATAATGACAAGATTCTTGATCTTGCTAAGTGTGATGTCATATTATTACTAAATTACTGAATCACATTATTATTGAATTGCACACATGAAATATATTAACAATGCAAGAGTTTCTACAATAATATTTTATGGAGAACATGAACATGGTTTGTAAGAGAGATATAAGTTAACTAGAATACGAATATTTCTCAATGACTCTCTATAAAGTAAATTATTACATTAATGAATATAATTAGACAAGTTATTGAAGTATTTTAGTAAGAAATGTTTGTTGCAGAAGACATTAACAATATTAAAAAACCAGTATGGTGTATATTTGAACATATCAGAGCATCATGGATTTGTTTCTATACTCATTGCAAATTTTATCTCTAGGATGCTCATGATGATTACAATTCCAAAATAAAAAGATAAAAATGTAATAGCATCCTAGAGATAAAATTTGCAATGAGTATAGAAACAAATCCATGATGCTTTGATATGTTCAAATATATACCATCCTGGTTTTTGGTGATAATGATTACTGGAAATGATGAAATCCATATTGATTTGTCAGGTTTCTAAATAATATACGCACTACTATGATTCTGGATATCCACTTTTTTTCACTACCAGTTTTGAAAAATACATTTTTATTTGTAACTTTATATCATCTCTTATCTTGCCCAAAATAGAATAATTCCAACCTAGTAATTTGTGATTAAAGTAGGAATTCATGTCCTTTATACTAATGATCCAATTCAAAAATATTGAACTGAAACAACACATAATACTATAGTTTCAACTACTTTCCATGTTTCAAAATATTTTTCAGGCTTTTTGTCACAACTTAACTCTGTATCATAATGAATATTTTGTCTAACTTATTTTTTACTATAATATCAAACTTTCCATACAGTAGCACCACCTAGTACAAGCCTTAGTAATCAATTGATGCAAGAATATTTGTGCATAAAATTCCCCTATCTTATATCTATTTATTACTAAAGATTGTACTGGGTGGCACTACTTTATGGAGAATTTTATTATTTTAAACTTGTGTGAGCATAGGAAACGAACATGTGGTGTATTCTTTATTAGTGAATAATTTTTATGATGGCAAATTATTGCACTTATTAATCATGGGATTTTAAAATAATTACAATAATCTGTAGAAAATAATTCCACTTTTAAAATACTGTAAACTTAAAGATAAATGACTTTAACAATTTTACCTTATATATATATATATGTAGAGACTAACTATTATGCTTTAAACGAATCAAAATTTAAACTATCCCTTTTAATACTAAAATGTCATATAAGTCTTAAATCAGTTGACTATTTGCATTAAGTGTATTGCTTAGTAAAATATATACAAAAAATTATTCATAGCTTTAATGCTAATAATTAATATTTAATTTATTTAGAAAGAGATATAATGTAAGAAATATGCACTATTCAATGAATCAAAAATATTCTGTTAATATGGTATTTATGGCACATGTGCATCAAAAATTCCATTTGATGAAACTATTATTTATGTAAAAGTGATGATGATTGTAATAGATGTGGGCATGAAACATGTCACTATTTTCTGTGATTGAATGATGTGACTTAAACACTGGCATAATCCAGTATACATGAAGTTTACTTAGAATATATAATAATGAATTACAAAAATGGAGAAATACGGCAAGAAAGACAGCCATTTTTTGGAATTATTAAACCACCTGGTATTTGTAATGCAGATGAGACTGACCTCTTTTATAACATTCTTCTCAATAGAACTTTAATTTTCTAAATAGAAAGGCCTTTGATACAATGTGGTCAGAATTTCAAAAAGAATAATTATAATATTACGTTCAACTTCAATATATTTATTTTTCTGTTTTATTTTCATTACTTAATAATTTCTCATAAAAATCGACTTTATGTAAATAAAAAAAAAGAATTAATATATTAAAAATCAAAATGTCATATTTCAAATCGTTGACTTTTTTTTTTAATGATAAATTTTGTTTATAAATAATTTGAACTAATGACTTAGACTTTTGATTTCTTTTTCTTTTTTCCACTTTATAAATTTAATATAGTTAAAAGTTCAAAAAATGATTTATGATTAAAAAATTGTAATTACATCTACATTAATTCCTTGTTATTAAGTTAAGAAATGATGCTGAATTAATTTCAGCTTTGAATGGATGCCTAGATTCAGCTTATCAGGAATAAAAAGGAAAACTAAAATATCTACAAATAAATAATATAGCTAATAACATTACTGCACTTAAAATAATGTGTATATATATGTTAACTTCGCTGCCAAAAGTAATGTACCTGGCCACGTATATAATATAGATTTTGTATATAAAAATATATAATGCAAGTTGTTTTTTAAAGTCCTGAGGAAACCTACTAGAGGGTTGAAAAGGCATTGTAAAGAGTGCAAGAAAAAATATATATTTGTTATATACAGATGCATAATATTTACTTGACAAATCGATTCAATTTAACTCATATATAATTAGAGACTATTTTTTGTTTATTTTATCGATCACAGTATTAATCTAGGAACATTTAATTTTTAATTCCATGACTACTCACACAAAAACAGTGCTGTTATAGAATATAAAATCAAGCAATAATATTAGATAATCATTTTTGGTAATTTGACATTTTTTGCCATTTAATACAATATATCTTAAGATTTTAATATTTAAAATAGAGATAAATCATAGGCTCAGAGCCTATTATGTCATCAATCTGCTCACCAGTTAAGAATGTTGTGCCATACTACATCTGTGTCATTGGTTCTTACTGCATGTACACTCATCAATCCAAATTAACATGACTTTAAATCTTATAACTGATAACTGTGACATCTTCCTTTACCAGTTGGGTGAGACAAAATAAATATGTGGAAAACACTCTATTAATAACATGAACAATTGTTCATGGTTTTAAATGAGGTTGAGATAGTAGGAGGATGTTCTAACCTCATAACAGCAGACTTTTTAAATATTACAGAATCAATGTGAATAAAACTCACTATCTTAGATCTACATAAGTTTTTAATAGCCTGAATATAGCTATAGCTTGCTGACATTTTTCAATACTTTCACATTATTTTATCTTAGAACTATGTAAAAATATTAATGAGTGCTTTACATGAAATGCAAAATAATCTCAAACGCTCAAAATCTACTTTTCTGTATTTATAAAAGTGTCTTGGTAATGTCAATCAGTTGTTGTTGTTTTTTTAAGAAAAAATAAATAATATTAGTTGATGTTAGATATTAATATTTTAAAATATATTTACATTCATTTAGATGAGAAACAATCAGCTATTTGTATACTTTTAGATGATGCCTTAATATTTAGTAAAGTATATTAATTAACTGGGACCGAAAACCGCATTTTTCCGCAAAAAAAAAAGTTTGCAATTTCGACTGCTATAGCATGCAAACCATATAGGTCACAGTTACGGGTCTTTTTTCTTTCTCTCCGCCATTTTTCTATCTTTTTGTATGTCTAAACATTTTTTCTGTGCGATGAAAATTATATTTTTTATAGCAATTTTTGTAAAGTGTGTTATTAAAATTTTATAATTTTTTTTTCTTTCTAGATTTTATCAACGGATAAAAAAATTATCCGCATGAATGGTTTCTGTCACCGCTGAATGTAATTTTGATTGATTCTGAGGAAAACTTTTTTGTTTATGTGTTTGACTCTGAGGTTTTGTCGTATTTTGCTATTGCCCGTGAGTATTCAATTCCTGATCTATTTCATTTATTTTTTTTAGAAAATTATATAATATTTGCACTGAAAGCAATAGGTATGTTTCAAAGTGGAAGGCATTACCGAAGTGGGTTGATCTGTCACCCACTGAGTTGAATGCATTTTTGGTATGATTATTCATGTTTGTACTATATCATTTATGTATGATTATTCATGTTTGTACTATATCATTTATAACAAGACTAAAATTTATTTGGTCTAAAAATGAATATTTGCATCAACCGGTACTTGCTAACTTGCTAGAGTTATGACCCGAAATCGATTTTTTGGTATTTTAAATAATTTACAATGCCTCCCAATGCTGAATCAACAGTCATCATCATAATCTCCCACTGCTATATAATAATTGCTTGTAATTCCTTTGGGTTATTTATTTTATTTTATTTACTGTTTTTATTCATTTCATTGTAGATAAGTTTTTAATTACTTTGAAACATACTTTGCTATTATGGTCTCCTATGAAATAATGCATAATTTAGCTCGCCCTTTCTCCCATGATATTCCAATAATATAGTAAGTATTTTTTACACTCATAACTTAGAATTTACTATGTTTTTATTCATTTCATTGTAGATAAGTTTTTAATTACTTTGAAGCATACTTTGCTATTATGGTCTCCTATGAAATAATGCATAATTTAGCTCGCCCTTTCTCCCATGATGTTCCAATAATATAGGATGTATTTTTTTACCCCCATAACTTACACTTTACTAAAGTTATTACTGTTATTTTTTTTTGATCCACACTAAAACCTTGCATTTCTAATAGATATCCCGTATAGATGGTCTAGAAAAACAACTGCTTGCAAAAATTGAACATATAGGCTGGTTAGTAAAAAAGCGAAACTGAAATTGTCACCTTTTGCCACATTACACCAACAAACTGTAACTCAGGTAGGTCATGTTATTTTTTTTTTCTGCATTTTATGATGAATGTGATGAAGCTGTCTATGAAATTATACTTTTAAGTTATACATTTCAAAATTGAGAGTTTGTGGACCAATATAAAAATAAAAAATTTAAAAATGTGAAAAATATCCTTTTTTTTTATTATTTTTTTGTGGTAATGACTACTTTATCAGCTTTATTACATTCTTTCATATTTTCACTTTATAAAAATGTATATATATATATATTTATTTATTGTAATAAATTAAACATTTCATTTAAAATTGTATGTCCTGTAATTTTTTCTGGGAATTCAAAATGGCTGTTCAGGCCGCTAAGGGTTAAATAATGATTTTAATGGTCTAAGTGATGTGAATTGTCTACATTTAAATTCAGTAGCATGCAATTTATACAAATAATGCATTGCTTCCATTAAAAATTAATTTTTTTTATATTTTATATTTATAATATATATAATTTTTAACCTCTTATTTTTATATAAAATGTGTCAAACTAAGTAGATTTATAACTATTGTTGTCACAATGTTATTCTGACAATGTTTTCTTACATTAACAATTTTTAGTTTTATGCAAAAATGAGAGGAAAAAACTTTTGAATCAAATTCAAGTATTTTTTTTTAATAGAATCAATTTTTAATTTAAATTCATAAAATAATATAGTATAAAATTAAGCCAGCTGAAAAGTTATCTTAATACATCTGAGTTTGGTTAGAAATTTGCCTAATGCTTAACACAGGCTAGCCTTCTTTAGACATGGGCCAAATTGATACACTACCTACTATTTAATAGGTTAGTAATTAAAATTGTAGTGTTAATTCTTCTTCCTATGTTTTTTTGGAATAAATTTTCATTCATTAAGTGAGATAGAAATTTATCTATCTGAACTTTTTATATAAATATATTTTGAATTATAATAATGTTCACATTTGCATAAACAGTTATAGACATTAGAGAGAAAACAAATATGGTAATGATTTATAAGATGCATTTCAACTAACTAGGACTTTTCAGTAGGCCAATCTTTATCAAATGGTGTACATTATTATTCAGCTTTTGTCTATTGTTAGATTATAATTACAATATTTTATTTAACCTTCACCTTTTAATTTTTTATCTAAAGCTATGCAAGTGTTATTACCTTATAATTTTAGAAATTTTAATTAATATTCTTTCTTTCTTTTTAAATATAAGGATGCAAGTATACAGGGAAAAATCAATCATCTACAAACAAATGTCCTAAATATATTTCAATCTTATAAATTTGAAATAAATATCTAAGATTAAAAAATTTAATTTTTTTTTTTGATAATAAAAAAATTTTCTCAATAAAAGTAAAATAAACAAATGGTTAGTTGCTCTGCAGATCATATGACATTCAAACAACAAGAAATACAGTTTAGGTTCTATTCAAAAATCTTTAACTTTTGAGTATTATCTACTGCTATACAAATCAACAGAGAATATAAAGAATGTCTAATGGATGTTCATCTATCTATTCAAAGACAATTGACATGAATAAGGTTTTCTATAAGAAAGTAGCATTTACAAATTTATATGCAATATATGGTATCAAGATTTTATTAACAAATGATTTAGTTGATACTGAATATATTCTGACTTTTGTTTTACTATTTCTCTAATGCATATTGATTGCTAACTGCTCTTTAACAGAAAAAAGAGCATATTCATTATGTTTTCGTAAATGATTCTGTAATAAGATTTTTCATTTAAAATATTTGAATATTTTTCATGCTTATTTAATGTAATAAAAATATAGAAGAACATGGTTGGTTTATTTTAAATAAAAAAAATAATTCAGTAATTTAAATAAAAGAAAACCATTTGATATGTCTTTATGAACTTGAAAGAACTGAACAGGGCAAATTCATAATGTCCATTACATAAGTTATTTATATAAATAAGCATTTATTTTTATAGCGTCTGTATACAATTTGTAATTACATTCATATCGGCTTTTCAAGCCAATTGTGCAAATGCTTTGCGAGTGTTAAATAATAAATGAATACCCTCTGACCAATACAAGATATAGAAGTTATGCAGAAATAAAAAGAATCCCTCTTATTCCTACGACTCAAATATTTATATATGAGCAAATCTGAAGTACTGGCACAGAAGGTGTGACAAAATAACAGTCACTTTAAATTACTATATACAATGTCTGAATGAATGATGCCGATGAAATTTTCTAGAATTTACTAAGCGTCATTCCAACTGAAACTTAATCATATATATAAATAAGCATACAGACGCTATAAAAATAAATGCTTATTTATATATATGATTAAGTTTCAGTTGGAATGACGCTTAGTAAATTCTAGAAAATTTCATTGGCATCATTCATTCAGACATTGTATATAGTAATTTAAAGTGACTGTTATATTGTCACACCTTCTGTGCCAGTACTTCAGATTTGCTCATATATAAATATTTGAGTCGTAGGAATAATTTTTATTCTTGCATAAATTCTATATCTTGTATTGCTCAGGGGGTATTCATTTATTATTTAACACTCGCAAAGCGTTCGCACAATTGGCTTGAAAGGCCGATATGAATGTAATTACATAAGTTATTGTTACTGCAGTTGTTACTAAATCAACATGATAATCTGTTCACCAACATATATGAGGCAACATAATGAGTTTACTGGTTTTTTAAATTTCTGATGTTAAAATCAAAAAATACAATGATTTTTGTTTTCAGTTGCTTGATAGTTTTTAACTGAAATATCAGTCAAGTTTTATTGACAGACAGATGATTGTAACGGTGAATGACTTTTTTATGTTTTTGTTTTTTAAAGATATTTACAATTATAATAGATAAAACTAAATTAAGAATTTATTGTCAGAAAATGTCAAGTCACCAGCCAAGAGTGCATGTGGTGGTCAAAAATGGAGGAGTGCCAAGTATTTCCTAATTGGAGATTCTGGATGTCATTTGATAAAGACACTTCAATTAGTTACTTACAACTACAGATAATTTTTAAGTAAAAGAAGATAACATAAAATGGAATAGAAATTGTTTTATATTAAATGATATATTGTTGGGCATTGTAAAATTAAAAGAAAAGACGAAGAGACAATTGAGTTTAAAAATATAAATGTACATTATTACAAAAACAAAAATATTGGATGCATTATAGATAAAAAGTCAAAAAACAAAATTGTGGATATTGGTGGCATATGAGACAGCGCCAAGATTGATTATTCAATATAAAGTAAAATACTAAATGCAGGCATTTTAGATTTATGTCCTAACAAGTTGTCATTGTGATGAAGAAATAGGGGATTTTTAAAAGGATGTAAAAAACACCTCCATCAGACCAAATAACATTTGTAAATTGTCATGGGAAAACTTTAATGCTAGAATTAGTAAACAATTAGAAGATGAACATATTGGGGGTAAATTTGATTATGGACATACAAATGAAAAATATCATAGATTTGTGGAGTTTGCAGAAAATAAAAAAACTGTATATTATGAATTTTTTATCTGAGAAAAATTAAAATGAACATGATTATAGAGTATCTAAATGAAGACACAGCTGATATTGATTATATTTTGACTAACAAAAAATATGTATTTAAGACAGTAATATATCACTTAGTGAAATATAAAATATATGTCTATGCATACCTAAAGAAATGAAAATGATTAAGAATTCAATAGTTAATATTTCTTCTAGAAACATTTCAATGATTCTTTATTGCAAATCATTTTAAAGTACTAGAGGACAGTTCAGATTTGAAAGCAAACAATAATAAGATAATTGACATACTTAAAATTTGGAAGAAAAATAGTTGATACAAAAAAATAGCACTTTATCAATAAAGTTTCTATTAAGACAAAAGAATACATAAAAAAATAAATGATTTTTTGGTAGTTGCGAATCAGCCAATGTACATCGTGTGGTAGCGCTGTTTATGTGGCCGAACATATGGTGTATAGAACAGTTCTGTTCATAGTAGCCATTAGCAGGCCCAGATGGAATTGCACACAAATATTACAGCCCAATAATGTGCTTTATGATACTATGCAAATAGCGCTCACTTCACATATCACTACTGTATGGTGTGAGAGTGTATGTAATTTAACTGGCCATAACTGTTTTAATGTGCATTCCAAGTAATGATGTTACACCCTAACTGATGTATTATTACATAGTAATAATTGTAAGCCTGTCCCCTTGCTTTCCTACACATCTTGAAAGGTGAAAATAATTTTAAAAGGATAGGGCCAAACAGCATTTCCCAAAACTCACATGAATAGGCACGTTTTCACGAGAACAGCTACAAGATAAATCATAAGCTTGGTTTGATCAGAGGATGTCATCCCCACCCCTCTGCACATTTCAGCACTATGCACTGAAATTTAATTTAATTTGGGCTGATTAGTTTGTTAATCAAGTGGGTTTTTTTTTAAATTTTGTTTAAACATTTAATTTACTATTAGAAGAATAACTTACATTTATAAATAAAAAGAAAAGTATTTTTCCTTCAAATACTTATTAAATAAGTACTATGGTTACAATGACAATTATGAATACATGATAGATCAAAAGGGGAAGGTAGAATTACAAACATAAAGAAGGCTGTAAAAAGTGTACCTGAGGATAAATAAATATAAGATAGTAATATTGTGGGTAAGAGATAAACCTATATACCTGGACTACTGTGAACACACAAGTAGGCCATTAAACTCACCCATAATATTCTGATAAATTACCTCATAATACCAAGAATCACTTAGTCATACTAGAGATCGGTCAAATCATAGCTGGAAATATCTCTGCAACTATATTTGCTTAGGTATTGAATGCTAAAGCTGATATGTTAAGTTTATTATTGTCCAAATTGATAATATAAGAATCTGACCTTTTAATTATTAAAGAACCATTTTCAGTGATGTCTTAGACTGGAGAAACAAAGAGTTTTACCAGTTATCAACCTTTCAATCTAATCAGTTTCCATGCTTCCTCAAATATTACTTTTGGAGCTACAAGCTTGTCACGGTTTCTAAATTTTATAATTTTATTCAAAAAAAATTTTTCATCTTGAATTGCACTTTTTTGACATTTAATGTAGAATGTTAAGAATAATGTGAATTTGTGTGAGGTTGGATGTTGTTTTGAAAATCATAAACTTGGTTTGATCAGAGTAATGCATTTTTTTATATGATCCTTTGGATCTGCAAACCATCGGTCCTCCCCTGCAACATTCCAGTGCTATGCACTGCAATTTAATTGAATGGAATTTCATTTAATTCAGGCTCATTAGTTTGGTAATCAAGTGTTTTTTTTGTTTAAACATTTCATTTACTATTAAGAAATTAATGTACATTTTTTTAAAATAAAAAGAAAAGTGTTTTGTTTTGTCCCAGCCAGAAAACGTTATATTAAAATGTTTTTGCACAAAAATAGCACCACCACATGATGTACAATGGCTAATTAACAATTACTGATTTTTTAAAAAATAATCCATTAAGAAAAATTGAATAGCTAGATATGGTAATTGACAAGAAACACAAAGAATAATTCTCAAAAGTATAAAACAATATCTTTAGTTATTCTGAAGGAAAGTGTTTCTGCAATAAGATAGGACAGTTATTAAAAAGAAAAATGGCATCATGAAATGTCTGGAAGTTTTATGAAGAATTATATAAACAAAGTATCTCCTTCAGTTATTATATCATCTGAATTGTTGAGCATTTAAACTGAAAAAGTAAGACAGGCAATAAATCTGGGAAGAAGAAAAAGTTTCCAAGAAATAATGGAATTATTATTGATATTTCAAAAGAAGATGAAGAAATATAAAATTTGTTGACAAGAATCTATATTAAATGTCTAAATAATAAAGATGAACCAGATAATTGGAAGGATGCAGCAGTAATATTTATCTTTAAAAAGGATGATGAAAAAGATATTGCAAATTAGTTCTATTAATTTTTTATCAGTTCTATACACAATCTTTACCATGATGGTTGCAATCTTTCTACAGCAATCTAAAGAACAAGTTGGGTTTTAAAGTGCTTTTTAGCCTAGTGGTTCACATTGTGACAAGGTACGAATAAGTGATGGAATTTTAAATCATAAAAAAAAAACCATTAGATTGTATAAGCATTTCTATAACAATTAAAGCACTTAAGTTCTCAAACATCACATAGCTTGTTTCCAATAAATAATATGACTCTTCATTTTCCAAAAAATCATTGACTTAATTAGATTTAGAAACTTGAATGTTAAAATATAGTGTTGAATCTGTGAAATAATTACTATAATTGTTATTAATATCTAATATTAATAAACATATAAACTTGGAAATAAATTGAAATATTTCCATGTTGAATATATATCATAAAGGGTTATTCTTGAACTTAGAAATAAAAACAAAAGTAAAAAAAAAACAATGTTGTTGTTTTGTTTTTTTTAAAAAAGTGTAAGTATTATTTGCAATGTGTTAGAGCTTTTGCAAATAAAACAAATATACACTATAAAATTCTCATTTTTAATGTTTTCTAAGTGATAAAAAAAATGCAACTTTCTTTTTTTAATTTATATAAATAACGTTAACAGCATAAAAATGACGGCTAAGATATTTATTTACTTGTATCTTTCAATTAACACAGGAGTTATTAACTTTATGTAAATAAACAAAAACTAAACATGTTTTTTCAGAAAGAAAAAATATTCCAGTAAATAAATGCTACCGATTTCTAACGAAAGCGTATCTCATTTATAAATAATGAAAATAACTAAGTCATTTTAAATATATATATATCAAACAAATTGCTGTTAACTTACTCTTAGATTTTTAAAGAATTCTAACAACTATCTATAAATTGCGCATAAATGATGAGGGAGGGGATATAAGTAAAGATAACATTTTTCATTTTTTAGTATTGATTTATTTGGGACATATCTTATACATTTATAAAAGTTATAACTAAAAGTAAATGAATCTTTGTATATAAGTATGTTTATGTGGATATGCGTAGATGCACACACTCATACACGTTAAATTTAAATAGCAAAAAAAAAAAATTGTTTATTTAATCTATTTAATTATAATGTAAATCTTAACTTAGATGGTTTAAAATATCTTATGTTCAATACAAGAGAAATTAAATTTAAAAAAAATATCAAAAATATTGTGCAAAAAATTTCCACTGTTTAAGCAACGACTTTATAATAAATAAAAATAATTAATTATTATAAGCAAAAATTATAAAGCAGGTATATTGCAAGTAATTCCTAATTAATATTTTATATTAATCAATATAAATAAACACTACAGTTGAAAATATTTTAATATAGCTAAATAATTATTTTCATCTCTAATGGATAATGTTTTAATTTATTAAGTGATATCATATCATTTCTATATATATGTGTACTGTACTTTTAAAAAATTGGCCGAAATGTTTTCGAAGGTTTCACTAACGTTCGAAACGTTTTAGCCAATATATTTACAAACAAGAACGAAAATGATATTAACGAATTTTATATGTGTATTTGTGTAATTAGTATTCATTTAATTTTTTCAGATTTCTAAATAATTTGATGAGAGCCCTTTCAATATTTTTATACTATTTTCAAAACTGACGTCAATAATAAAATTTAATATATATATATATCTCCCATTCATTATTTTTATACTATAGTGGTAATTATATCTTTGTATTATGCATATGATTTAGAGTTTGAGTTTATGTGAGAAAAACTTTGATGTAATTTGGGTTCCAAATAGGTTTCGGATTTTTTTATACAATTGGGATATAGCTAACCTCCAACACTAACAAATTATAAATTAATAAATGATTATATGTCTCTTCTTAGCTATTATGTAACAGTGATGCCCCTTATCTCCCCAAATATATAAATATTACCTGTGATTAATTTGTTTACATTCATTTTAAATGAAATAAAAATAATCTATTAGACTGGCATACACTATTTAAGTAAAGATGAAAACTGTCTAAATATATCTTTGTAAATTAAGTTAATACAATAATTAAAATCAAAATTATATTTTCAACAGATGTATTCACCAGTTAGTACATTAGGTTTGTTATTTTAGAACATGTATAATGCAATTTTCAAATTTTCTAGCATTCTGCAAAGAAATATGAAAAAAGTAAATTCCACATGTCTTAAATTTAAAAGCAGCCTATCATCAGTATGAAAATGCATAATAGTATAGGCAATTTAATTATTTTCTGTGGATTCTTAACTGACAGTCTCTTATTATCTTACATATCCTATTAAAATAAACCAGAGTATATTTGGTGATGCTTACTGAATAACTAACTGGGTTTTTGATGAAGTACAATTACCTTAAACAAATCTTAAACTTGTTTGTAAAATCTTCAGATATATTTTTAAAAAGTACTTTTATCTGAATTTAAATTTAGGGTTGGATTGTAGAAATTGTAACCAATTATTCCATGATGGCTCTGTATCTGATATAAGGTGTGTAAAATTGAGTTATTTTAAAGTAATCTTTTTTTTCACCAATTAGATAAAATATATGTTATTCAATACTTATATATTTTAAGAGATCTCACAGAGCTGAACTAATACAGTTATTTATTATGACTTAATATTTGAATCTGTACCATGTTTTTAAGGAACTTATGTTTTTTTCTCAATTGATGGTCTATAGCCAATTCAACTATCTACCAACATTGGGCACCATGTGAGTATTTAACTCATTTTATCTAGAAAGTAAAACTAGATGGATAAACTACTCAAATCCTTACCATTTCATAATTTGGCAATGGTGGTGAGTACAGACTTTTCCTACAATATTCCTCTGTAAGGCATTTGCCCTGCTGTGGGTTATTTAATATAAATTTTTTTCTTACCTTTACCGACATTTTTATTAGAATTAAATATGTTATTTGATGATTGTTTACTGTTTTTTATTATTTTAATGCAATTCTATATTTAAACAGTATTTTGTACATTCAACAAGAAATGATTAAAAATTTATATAGCGTTTAACTTGTGAGCATGCTTTTGACATTTATGGTCAGATTCATAGCTGTAGTAATACATACATATATATATTGTTATTATTTTTCTCTCAGAGGACTGTTTTTCAGTAAGGGACTTTTTTTCTTTTTGAAGTTATAGTGAAGTTGATAACTAAAATCTAAAAAATCATCAAATTTCAAAAAAATCGGATATATAAATATATTTTTCTTTTTTAAAAAAAATCATAAAAAATGTTCCACATTCAAGTATTTATAACATGTATAAAAAATCTTGAAGATATTTTTTTTTAGTTTGAACTAAAAAAAGTTTTATAATAAAAGTTATTACTTATCACTAATATTAATTATCTTGATAATATTTAACAAAGGGGTAAAAAAAATTCCTGCAGTTTAACTACACAAATTTATATATATATATGAAAATATTCCAGTGCATACCACTAGACTGAAATAAATATCCATCTATTAAATCATCCCACATGGTTAAGAAATTCAGAACTGCCCTCTGTAAAATTAATATATAAATATATTAGAGTTTATATGAATTCTAATATACTTATACTTTTATTTCACAGAGGGTGATGCTAAATATTTTAACCATGTGGGGTGATTTAATATATATATATAAATATTTCCTAGATATATAATATATTCAAAATCTGCTTATTAATCAATATATCTCATAAAATGAATACATAATACATTTTTATCCTAGACAGAGAGCTCAATTAGTTCCCAAAATCTTTTGTAAATCAAAAATCTCATGTAAAAATAAAAATTATAATGATTTCCTATAGAAAGAAAAATTCATTTGTTGCCTTAAACTCAAAATATATAAATATCTAACTAAAAAAAGGTAAATAGAAAAAGTGTTATTAAATAAATATTTTATTGAGCATATAATTAATAACCATAAAAAGAGAACTAATAACCTTTGGATAAGTATAAAGTATAAAAAATATTTCAGTAGCTATAATTTTATTATTGGCAGTCCATGATTTTTCTTTTTGCACAACCAGAGAATATTTCATGGATCATGATAGAAAAATTAAAATAAATCATATATATAAAATAACACAATGTACATGTTAACATATGTTTTTGAAGCATATTATCAAAGTTTTATTTTATTATCATAATAACTAACCAATAAAATACTCAATTATTTTTATTGTATATAAAAACAGTCAAAATTAAATAATGGATAAATATAATATAGAGTTGATTGTTGTAAATTTAATAATGTAAGTGATTAAATTAGTTTCGATTTTATTTTTTTGCATATATTATAATTTTATGCTCATAATAAAATTGCCATTATTTTGAATATGTCAGAAATACATTATGAGATTGTTGATTTAAAATTGAGCAAACAAATATTTTAAAAAATTGTGTTTATTAATTTTTGATCATATTAAGTTGCTTATTATTTGCATAGTACATGTAATCATTTTTTTCTTAAAATAAGATACAGTAATAGTAATAGTATTTTACAATTGCAACGATCATATGTTTAACTGCAGGCAAAATAACATTCATAAGAATTTTAATGTAAAATTGATTGAGTAGATATTTTACTTAATGTACATATTTTAAAATTTATTAATGCACAATGTTAGTATATGATCAAAATTCTTTTATTTGTGTATTATATTGACTGAGTTTAACATTTTTTTGCTTTTGTAATCATTAATGATGAATATTATATTTATCTTTGAATATGTCACAAATGAATGTACTGATTATTGTAAAAAATACTTGGATAAAAATTAGGCAAATATATTACATGTAATTTGATTCTATAATCAAAACATAATATTGTATACTGTAAAATGAATAATCAATGTACTTTGCATTTTTAGTGAGAATGTTACCATATTATTCTTATATAATGTAGTTTTAATAAAATCACTAAACTATAATATTATCAACCTTACAAAATGGCCACCATGTAAAATAATTACAAGAGTTTTTAAAAACGAAGTGGTTTTTTTTTAAAGATCATTGTTGATAAAACTGAATTATATCAAAATAATGATTACAAATTGATGAGAATCACTATAGCTATTTCTTGCATAATAATTCATGCATTTTAGGGCAATGGTATACATATAAATATGTAGTAAGTTATAATGTAAAATATACAGCAATGTTTATTAAGCTGAGTGAAATAAAAAGAAAATAATATGTATGTTAATGTACCAAGTAGAGTTCTCTATTTTACTATAATATGGATTTGACAGCAATATTTAATTCATTCCACATCATTCCATCTATCCCATTTATCTTGCATTCTCATGCAGCAGCATCATTCTTTCCATGACTTTTTCAGTTTATGTTAAATCAAAAACCATTTAATATTATTTTCATGATTATTATTTGCAAAGTTACAAGGTTTTAGACAATATGTAGCATAACTAATATTAACATAAAGTTGTTATGCATGCATAATATATATGACAGCAACTATAATAATAATTTTCAAATGACATTAATTTTTTTGTTTATTTTTAAATAAAGTTTAATGTAGTCATATTAATAATGTTTTTATAATGTATATAACTTATATATATATATATATATTGTACTGCTTATGAAAAAGTGATCCACGTGAAATTTTTGTCTAAAAATTATTAAAATAAAATTCTCATAAATAATGTGAAGGTTAATAAATAAATAAATAGATTTATAAAAATCTAAAGAAGGGGGGAGAGAGTTCCTTTAGTAATGTTAAAACTAAAAGTGTAAAGATTGATTGAAAGGGGGAGGAAATTAACTTAAAATTTTTGAAAAGTAAATAAAAGTTAAAATATGACAGTTTAAGAAATAAATCATATAAAATTAAAGGTACCATCTCTTTTTGTTTAAACTATTTAAAGAAAGAAAAAAAAGAGAAAATCCTAAAAACTAAAAACTTCATAAAATAAATAAGATTGTTTATAATGGGTGATAAATGTGTGCATGTTAAAATACTAAAAAAAAAAACAAATGAAAGTGTGTAATTGGAATATCTCTCAAAGATTAAAATACAATCATAAGCTATATAAAAACAGAATTGGCAATGGCTACTAATTAAAAATCCACAAAACAACAAATTAGCACTAGCTACCGATTGACAACAGGATTAAAGTCTTATCAAAGGAATGTAATCAAAAACAGTGGAGGAATTTCAATAACAGATATAGCTGGTGGACATAAAAGCCAATTAACAAAGTGTCAACAGGTCATTACATAGTCTGGTTTTTCATCGATCAATCAGTTGAGATCACAATCAGATTAAATCAGTTGTTGAATTCAGTCTATCAATCAGTGAGACTACCATGTATCCAAAAACAGTGTTTTCCAGAACTATGCAGTGCTAACAGCCACTAGAATCATACAACTTTGCTCCAGCCCTTAGTCTAATAGAAGATCAGCAATTTTCCTGGAAAAAGTGATGCCTGCCTAACAACTTAAAAAAACTTCCAGGGATATCTAACTGCCTTAAAGAATAGTGCCACAGAATAGTAAGCAAAGGAACCTCCACAAAACCTCAGATCCAACCGGTTGGAAAATTATCACATGAAGTAGCAAACAGAAGAATTGAAATCCTATAGGTAATGAATTACTTTTCTTATTTCATTTCTGATAATAATGTATCCATTGCTAACCTTGAAGCCTCCAAGAGTCAGTTAATAAATGAACTCTATAACTGTATAAAATGAACTAATAATGTATGTGTTTTAAATGCTTATAATTATTTCAATGCAGAATTACATTGCTATTGTATATACTATTATAATATGTGTGTGCCTGAGGTTAGTATAAGTCATTGTTTGATTTAATTAAGAATTTATAGTAGTTTAAAAGTTATAATAATAAGTACTTATTTAAAAATAAATTATATTTAAACTTAATGCTTGTCGGTCACTTCTTTTACCACTAATTGAAGCAACAATTTGTTATTGTATTACTTTTGATGAGCTAATTAGGATATCTTAGGCACTGAATTAGTTTTCGAATCATTGAAAGTGTGTCATTTATCTTTGGGTAACTGACTGGCACCCAGGGTTTACTCTGAAACAAAAAAGTGCTTTGAATAAAATTTTGCAGCTGAGAAGGTCTGTGCCCTTCAAACGTGGTCCCAGTTATATATGTATATAGCTTTCACTTGGACACAGATGCCTTTATTCTTCTCTGCCTAAGGAGCCATGGTGGTGCAATATTTAAATTGCATTGGTGTTGATCAAATATATAAGTTATAATTATATCATATTTTGTATAAATGTTTTATAAGTTATATTTCATAATGCTATTTTATTAAAGAGAATATAGATTTTGTTTACTCCCACAAGTGATCTAGAAAACACACCATCTGGTTCAATATAAAATAATAATCAGAAAGGAAGTGCTATTTTAAATAAATTTTTGAGGATATAATTCTAGAAAAAATATATATTAGTGTGTTAAATTTGTATTAAATCAGTACTGGTGCAATAACAATAAAAAAAAATTATGACTATTTTTTTTATTTCATTTTTTATTCAATAACATATATAATAAAACATAATAAAAATCATAAGTGTAATATGCTGATGGTTAAATGGGTTTGTAAGTAATCATTAAAAACCAGTCAACACTTAGATAATCTCAATATCAATAACAATCAACAATTTTAAACTGTTGTCAAGGCAATCTCCTTTTAACACCTTTATTGTAAAAAGGAGGTTGTGTTAACAACAGTCTAAAGTTGTAATTGTTATCGATATTGGGATTGTCTAACTGTTGACTAGTTTTTAAATATGATAAAAATACATTTTTCAAAAACAAATATATTAAAAAATATTGTATCTGAAAGCTCATATGAGAAAACAAAACAATAATATACAATGAAATGACTTTTAATAAGATAATTCTAAGAAAAAAGCTTAGGATCATTCATATAATTTTAAGGAATCAACATATAGGCAAGGTTATTTTCAAATAGAGTGTCAACCTAGTTTCTGACTATTAGTAATCTTCAGTACTTCTCATAATTATAAACATATAACATGTCATTTATTTCTGTATAAAGTTTGAATGTAAGTGAAAAAATTATAACACATAACAGAATTTTAAAGTACTTTTAATTGATCACATACACATTTAAAATTTGAAATTTATATTCAGGAATTGTTCATTTTTTTTACTCCCAAAACAATTATAGGCTTAGAGCCAATATATATATATTATTTATAGTTTGTTAATTAGAAGATAATCAGCCTTTGACATATGCTGTTACATCATATTACTAACTTATCAATGTTATAGTGAGTATACAGGACACTCTTAAACTCAAACACAAGATATAAGAATAGTTATCTTACCTTTGTACTTAAACACAATTATTTTTGCCATTCATAAATTTAAAAATTTTGCTGAGTTTAAACTATAAATTAATAATGTAATGCATGTAAAGTTATGAAAATTAAATCTTCATGCTCTCATTCCAAAATGCTTTAGATTGGCCTATATAACTGCATTTAGGTACAAAAATAAGATGACCATTCTTATCATTTAAGTCTCTATTTAATACTTGGGTTTGAATATCTTGCATACTCACTACGACTTCAGTGAGTTAATATGACTAAACAGCAAATGTTGAAGGCAGATCACCTTCTGATTAAGAATTACTAAGAATAACTGACTTGTAAATTATGTTATTAAATATTTATACAATCTGTAAATAATGGAATAATATTCAGCATTTAATTTTGAACATAGTTTAGAATTTTTCTTTTAAATAGTCAACTCTGCTAAACAATAAACATTCAGAGTAGAAAGTTATATATGCATAAGAATTGAATTAAGACTGGAAAAACTATTAAATGTTCATCAGTTAGTAAATAATAAGTTTGTGAATAATTATTTCTTTACTCTTTTTGTTTGTTATGGAGAAGATTTTGCGCTGCTTTGTTCTAGTTTTCAACCAGTGAGAATCAACACAGGATGTTTTATTATCTGATATTTTTAGAAAAAAAAGAATGAACTGCTTATCTCAGTCTAAATGTTTTTTTTTATTATTATATATATGATTGGTTTGATCTTTATACAATAAAAAAAATCAAACAGTCATTACAACAATAACAAAGTAAACATATATTGTTTTAAAGGTGATTGGCTTCTCATTAGTCATTGTATAATGTTTAATAATCTTAAAATCACAACAAGAACTCAGTTTTAAAATGTCAAAAGTGACGTATGTTTCGTTATATTCATTTGTTTTATGTACTATGGTGAACTACAAACAGTAAACCAAAAGCCTTTCTTTTAAGTTGTATTTATTCGTAGTAACTTAAGCATAATATTAACGAAAGTAAGGGTGAAATGTGGAAGCAATTAAATGAAATTAGATACATATAAATAAAATCATTTTTTATTTGTTATCCATCTGTGACTAAAAGAAAACCAGCTCATTAGAAATAAAGGATATTTCCAACAACTGTCTATTTTTATGAAGGAATCGTGAAGAAGGCATCACTAGGTTTATCAGTCGCTGGGAGTGAGCGTTTTCGCAGGTTTCCATTTCGAATTCCCCTTCTTCACCTTCTAATTTTTTTTTTTTGGCCAATGTAAATTGGTTACAGGCTGGTGTCTGAAAAAATAAAACCCTATGTCTGAATGGAACATTAAAAAAATATCAAATTTTGCTTAGTTTAAATTCAAATCCCTGTTATTCTGTATCTATTCATCTCTACAAATTGTCTAGTAATATGCATGTGTGTACGTATTGTTGCAATGTTTGTTTTAGCTAAACTGTTTTATTTATAACTTCTTTTTAGCAAAGCAAACTCAAAGCTCCATTCGTTTATGATAGTGTGAATATTATAGTTTACAAATAATCTAAACAAAAAAATGTAAAAGTTGAAATTGAAAAAAAAAAAAAAGGCAAAAGATATATTTTTTGCCTTCAAGCTATAAGGTCTAGATTCTTTAGAAAATAAATTAGGCCACGATATAAAAATGATAGAGTTTATAACTACGCTTAAAATCACATAAATACTTTTCAGATTATCTCAAACACGTACATATATTCATCAATAATTTTCCAGCCTTTGCTTTTCTTTGGTCTAAATTTACTTTTACAATTATTTTAACGAAACTGAAATATAAATACTTCCCGCTTAATTAAGGCTACATATATTTTTTCCAAAGGTATAGAAGAAGAAAAATCAATTTGATAAAAAATTTACAAAGATTTAATCATAATAAACATCGACAATAACAGAACTATATTTTAATGTTATTTAGTTTTAAGAATTGTTTTTCGGTTCGTATTTTTATTATTAACTCATCAGTAAATATACATTGCTTTGAGCATTAATTCTAGATATACTCCAGACAAGAAGAATTAATTGTCTGTTGTTGGTGATGTTTTTTTGTTTTTGTTTTTTTTTTTAAAAAAAAAAGATATTGAATGAATACTACAAAAGAAAAAAAAATCTTTCCGTGATAAACCTATCCCTCCTTATCCGAAAAAAAATGATAATAATAATTTACGGAATTTAATTAATCCAGTACGTATTTTCAACTGTAAAAATACTATTTATATGGAAAGAATATTACAAAAATATTTTTTTATCAATAACTGCCTAGTTAATATTTAAAAAGTATATATATAAGTAAGATTAGCATACATAATTTTTGGGTTGGGCGGAGAGATCAAAGTCCATGTAGCTGCACAAATATCTGTAGGTAAGCTTTTTTGATTTTATTTAAAAATAGGGATATAGAATTAAAGACAAAGATGGTTGCAAAAAGAAATTTGCTGCTGAGAAGAGACTTTTCAATTAATTATTATGATTTAAAAAAAAACTGGGAAAGGCAAATTTCCTGTGTTCACTCAATACGTTCTTGTCATTGCAACTATTAGTACATTGTAATTATTCACATAGTAAACGAACATGATTGTTTGCATATTAATATGCTTCAGCCCGCATGATGAATTTATTGTCTTTTTTGAGTGTAAAATCAAACAGAATCATGGTATTATCAGAGAGGTTGCATGAAGTGGGAAAAAACTATACTAATTAGTGGGCCATAGTTGGTCTTTATGAAGTTAGTAAAAAAAGGGAAAAGACAATTAATTTAAAAAGTGGACATATAGTTTAATGTAAAGACACACATATTGGAAGCACAAAAGGCGTTGCCTTATTATAGGTAAAAAGTAGGAAGACAACATTATGAAGATTAATAATATAACAGATAGATTAGTAAGATTAGGTAATAAAATTAATGGCAAAGACTAAATGCAATTGAGGGTCATCGAAATAAAGGCATAGCAGAACTGTTTGGTGCACCAACTGTTTTATATTTTGTCTAACAAAAAATATGTATTTCAAAATCAACCGTTTCAACACAGAAAATGATTATTGATTATGAAAAGTAAAATGTGTGTTGTAAAATTAGAGATAAAATTGTAAAGAAAAATTTTTGAAGATGGTTCAGACTTGAATGAAATCAATGAGATAATTAATACACTATTAAGAACACCACAAAGAAATAGCTGATAGAAAGAAGTATCAATTTTTTTACTAAGATAAGATAATGTATAAAGAAATGAAGGCATATTATTTTTCTTAATGATATATTTAAAAAAAAAAAAAATTCTAATGTTTATAAAATGATGAATAAAAAATAATGATATAAGAAAATATAATTATGCAATGGCAAAAAAAAACTATAGAAGAAAATAAATGTCTTAAAAGAGAAAAACATCATTTGGATAGTTTTTTTCTGCAATAAAAAGAAAAGATGGAACTATTATTAAAAAGAGAGATAGCATAATGAAATTTGTAGAAAAGTCTTGTAAAGAATTATATAGTAATAAAAAAAAAAAAAAAACAACTCAGTACCATTTACAAATATTACTTAAAATTTTCTCAGCATTTTAAAAGAAAAAGTTAGCCTGGCAATTAAATATATAAAGAAAAGAAAAGTTCCACAAATAATAGAATCACAGTTGAAAAAGAAGTAAAGAAAAAATAAAAAATTTGTTGCCAAAATTAAATACCATATTTCTAAAAGATAAAGAAGTGGCAATTGAATGGTTGAATGTCTTAATTATATTGGCATTTAAGAAAAATGATAGAAAAAAACATTAGTAATTATAGATCTATCTGGAATCTATCAGCCACATACAAAATATTTACCAAGATAATTAGAACTCTTACCCACATTGAACTTTGGATTTTAAACAAACAAAAAACCAAATTAGATTTAAAAGTGGTTTTACATTTTGAATCAGATTAAATGGTGAGAGAAATTATAAAATGAGCCAATGAATATGAGTTTACATTATATTTTGAATTTTTAGATTATGAAAAGGCATTTGAAGATATATGCATTTTGAATGGTGATTATAACATTGTATTATAAAGATATAGCCTGCGATATTGTCATATTTTGCATATTTATCAAAATGCAGCAGAAATAATTAGATTACAAAATGCAACAAAAAGGATTCAAATTGAAAAAGATGTATGACAGGATGATTTAGTTTTGCAAAAAATATAAATGGAAAGCTAAGGGAATACAATCAAATGAAGATTACTTATGATATCTAAATTTTGCAAATGGTGTGGCTGTTTTTGAAAGTAATGCATTAGAATTTCAGGAAATATTGCAAGAATAATCACTCGACAGCAAAAAAGTAGTATTAAAGATAAATGTTTGAAAAAACTAAAATAATGGTCAATGGATTTTCAAAAAATTAATAAATAAATAAAGATTGATACTAATTAGAAAAAATTAACTACAAATATTTTGGACAGATTATTAATATACATAATGGCTGAAATTAATCACAGAATTGAATTTGTATGAAGTATTTCAAGTAAATGAAACTTAATAAATAAAAAAAATTAAGCCAATGGGTTTCAAGAAAGGTTTTTAACAAATATGTTTTATTTAAGGATATATGATGTGAACACTTAACAGAAAAGCAATATAGAGACTTCAGATCACTCAATAAAGTTTGAGAGATACATGTTAGAAGTAGTAAAATGGGATTGAAAACAAAATACATAAGTAAGAAAACATATAGATAATCCTGACATTATTCAAAGAATAAAAAAACTGAAATGGAACTGAGATATATTGCTAGGAGAGATGATAGATGGACAGTTGAGATTTCAAACTGGATCTCAAGAGATTATGATAGACACATAAGAGGCAAAATGTGAAATGATGAGACTAAAAAGTTTACTGATGTGTAATAGGAAAAAAATATGGGAATCAGAGAAATTAGCTTAAACATAGAAAAACCTTTATTCTGAAATGGATTCTGAATGAAAATGATGATGATGAAGTAAAAAAATATATGAAGAATTATTAGAAAGATGATAGATACCTAAGTAATCAAAGAGCCTCAATCCAGAAAATTGTAATTCTTATAAGGAAGGAAATTTTGGAATGGAGTTTCTGAATGAATATTATAGAAAAGACAAACCATCTGCTATGAAGAATTAAAATAAATCAAAAAATACTCCAAAGACTTACTATCTTCTGCATAATCATCAGAAATCATCAATGAGTATCAAATTTATTCTAAATGAAAGATAAAAAATTGAAGAACATCTTTAGTTCAATGCATTTTGGGGTATGTAATTTTTTTTCTCATTTCAAAAATAAAACTTTCTTTTTTTACTGTAAATCCAAACTTTGCTATGATCACAAAATGGCAGTTCACTGCAGTTTAGCTTATTACTTTATAGCTAAACACCATTTATTTATTTATTTTTATTTGCAAGATAGAACAAATAACAGAATTCATCAGATAACCACAATTAGACATGATGCTGAGTAGTTCAGAAATAAGATGTTTTTTTTAAGTGTCATAGCATCGGCCATGACTTGAACCCACAACCCAGGCAACTGCCTGCAAGTGCAATGCAGTCGTGCTGACCTCTTGACCACCAATGCAAGACATAAGATGTTTTTTGTTTCTTTTTTTGCAGAAATGTTAAAAAATGAGCATTGCAAAATATAAAATAAACAGAATTAATAATGCACCAGTATTTTCCATATGTGAATGTATTTGCATTTCACAGAATGATTTAATAATCATCACCAAAGTTACTTTTACCATGTTATTATTGTTTCCATTGTTGATTTTGATATTGCCATCATCATTATTATCATTATTGTTGGGAGTTGAGATGGTCATAATCATTTGCAAATGATTGGTACTGTTGTTGTTTTATATATTTTGTTTATAAATATGCATATAAACTAATTTATTTAGCATAAAGGTTAAAGATTATTTTGAAAATTTTGTTTAAATTGGAACATTTAGAATAATAAATATTGTGATGAATAATATTCTATCTGTAGTATATAACAGGTGAACACTTTTTAATAGAAAAAAATCCAAATACTTAATTTCATGATACCAGAACTTTGATGGCATGCACTAAAGAGATCTTATGATATGGTAATTAGTTTATCAATTCACCATCCCTCGTGTGTAAAGTTCAAATCTAGATAACTAGAAGAAATTGTAGTAAATTTAAATCCATTTTTATTCTGGTTTATGGTCCTTGTTTTTTTTTAATGAGGCTTGATAAATTTGGGTCTAATGCAGACATGTGTCCACTAGCTATAATTAATTTTGTTTTACAATTTCAGCTGGAGAATAAATTCAAAACATTCTAAGATTTTGAATAAATCAAGCTGCTTTTTTTTCTGACCAAAAAAGTTATAAACATCAAATAAAAACACCTACAATTTAAAAATAATTAAGATTATAAAAATATATAACTATTGATCTAATATCAGATCTATATAATTTTCAAGTGGATTGTCTTGAATTCAAATCTTTGAGTGTTTTAAATTTCAGGCCAATTGTGATAAAGGCCTTTGCTAGATGCATAAATAAATTCCAAACCTCATTAATAAAGACACAGATAATAAACCAGTTTGAAAGCTAGGGATTTAAGTATACTACTATTAGTTAATCACTGATTACTCTAGTTTACTATAGATGGCACTAGAGCAGAAAGATGTTACACTTTGTCATATATTATGTAAACTAATGAGTCAAGTGTTTTGTTATTAATAATAACTTACCTGATTATTTAATATTGATTGCTGAAGGGCATCCAGATTTAAACTCTATCTGATCCAATTGGGAAAAAAATTATTATTTATCATTTAGTGAAATCTAAAGATTTCTGTGAACATTCAATTAAACCAAAATTAATTCCATGTTAACATCTATATTATTTATTATCTATTAGTTTTCATTATTTTGCATTATTTACGAAGATAGCTCTGGAACAGAAAAATAGCAGTAGATCAGTAGATATTCCATTCTTAAAATCATATTGCATGTAGGCTAAAGAAGTCATATGATAACTAAGTCCAGACTAAAGTAATTCAAAAAGCAAAATTAAAAAAGTAATATCCAATATAGATAATAGCCTCACTTATCCATAAAAAAGGCAGAGATATTAGTGACATTTATTTATGTTTTAAAGAAAATATAAAGATAAACCAACCTTTAAATAATACACTTTAAAGAGACTATATCTCTCTAAAAGATCTCTTTAACCACATCTCATAAGAAAATAATGAAAAACAAATTATCAAACTTGTTAATAACCAAAATAGAGGCAATTGGAAAGTTTTCTGACATTAGTTTTACTCTCTGGTTTAAAATAGCTAGAGATCTATTTTCTTAAGATATGAAGCAACTACCTAAACAAAAAATCCAAAGTTTTGATTAAAGTGGGGTGGGGGAGGTCAACTTTATATAACAGGAAATTAATGTTTTATTGGTTTCTTTATATATGTACCCCATTTTGAAACTATTTTTATAAATTTTTATCTCTCAAAATTTATTCAAATTATAGACTAATATTTTTATTATTACTAGCATAATAATTTTTGTATTTATTTTACTTCCATCTATAATGTTTATGATATTAAATGCCATTTTATCACATTTTCTAATGCTATTTTCATAGTGAAAATGGTTAGTAAATTTATCATATTTACAATCTAGGCTTTGAACCCAAATCATAAAAAATAGACTTCACTGAATATATTGATTTTATTTTTATTTTTTTGCAAAATGTTGACCTTAAGTTTGTTAAATAATAGTAAAATAGTTTGTTCTTTCACTTTATATATTTATGGTGGCTAGACCTAATCTTGTCAAGTAAAAAAGATTATTATACCACCTATCAATTATGTTAGAACAATGATGTATTATTAATATATGATTGCAGAAATAAATTGTGTTTAAACCAGTAATCTACAGTTAAGCATACACCCTGAAAGACAGATAAAAGTATAATCTCTTTTATAATTTTATATGAATAAGTAAAGATCAGCTATTGGTGTAAGAAATATATAACAACACCACATCCAATACAAAATAAATTCATAACACTATTTAGCCATGATATCAATTTGTGCAAGTTTGCTAGTAAGATTAAAATGTGTCTCTATTTTCATGGTGTGAGATTAATGTTATTTTATTAATCTAAACATAAAAGTATATGCATGATTGTCTGTTAATATCTTCACATTTTAAAATTAACTAGATTATTTATAAACTACTTATTTATGCATGTTCAGCAGTAAGGAAAATCTCTAACAGATTTGATAAGATTATATGTAGCTTAAATTTATGTGTGTGAAACCATTGGTTTATTTTTTTAATTTGGTTTTGCAATAGATTATGCTACAATTCACTTTTTCATTTACATATAGTTGTAATTATAAATTTATTTAATGCACATTGGTTACAAAAGTAATATTTACTAAGGCAATAAACCTAAAGCATGTACAGTTGAAAATGTCAATGTAGGGAACTCTACAGGTCTTAACCACAAGCTTATCCCAACTCCAGTTCAGTCTCTTAATTCTTTCAATGATGTCAATAATATTTGTTTGTTCTTTCACCCATGTATTTTGTTTTTGATCTCTTCTTGTTAACCTTAACATGCATTTCTCCATACATTGTTAAGTGATCTTAAGTCTCTGTATTGCTTTTTTGTTAAATGTCCAAATCTCAGATCCATAGATAAGAACTGGTAAAACACATTTATTAAAAACCTTCCTTTTCAAACACATGGATATATTTGGTTTGTATTTATATATTGGACAATTTCCATTATTTAATATAAGTATCAAATGTTTTTAGAAAGATTTAACTTTATTTAAATATTCCAAATATATTCAATTGTCAATAATAACAGTCAGATGAGAATATACAACACTAATTAATTTTGCTCTTAGAAAAAATTGGAGAAATCAGAAGGAACTTTATAGATAATATATAAATTTTCTACTAAGTGTTGCCTTTGCCATGATGACTCAGTTGATTAGAACATTACTTTAAAATTCAGTATTTAAGAATCTAAAGGTTTAGGTTCATTTCCCATGCTAATATTGTCACTGATCAGGCCAGCAACACTTGAAAAAGATGGGATAATAATACCTCTTAAATCATTGTGCAAATACTAATCTGTGTGCTAATAGTAACAGTACAATGTATTTGGAATATTTAAATAAGTTATTTGTTTCTAAAAAAATTCAATAATTATAATAGATGATAGAAAAAGTCCAATAAATAAATACAGCTAAAATATAAATATCACAAATCTTCAGGAAAACAATACGATATTTTATTTTAATATTGTTATTTCTACCAAAAGCATTCCAACCAAGTTTAATTTTATGATTAATTTCATCCATTATATTTCAATCTGTAGTAATAATTTGACCAAGATATGATAGTTGTTAACTTCTTCTAACTTATCATTATCAATCTTTATTTCCATCTTTTAAGAAAATTCATTTAACATTGCTTTAGTATTTTTAACATTTATTTTTAATCCTACTTTCTTACTTTTATCTAATAACTCTTGTAACATTCCCTGAAGCTCTAAGGCATTATTTGTAAAAGCAACTACATCATCTGCAAAATCTAGATAACATAAATAATCTCCATTTACTTTTATTCCCTCGACTTCCCATTTTAATCCACAAAATACTTCTTGTAAAACTGCTATAAAAGGTTTTGGAGATGTGGAATCACCCTGTTATACACCCTTCTCAATATTAATTTTTTAGTATCATTATGTAATCTAATTGTTGCTGTTACATTTTTATAAATATTATTCAAAATATGGCAATATTCTGGGTCTAAACTCTGGCAATCTAATGTTTTAATTAGAGAAGAAGTGCCTTTTCATAATCTACAAATCTAAAACATAATGGCAGCTCATATTCATTGGTCCTTTCTATAACTTCTCTCAATATTTGGATGTGATCCACTGTATTAAAACTGCTTTTAAATCCAAACTTGTTCTTTTGGTTGGTTAAAAGCCAAAGTTTGCTATAGATGAGTTGTAATTATTTTGGTAAAAACTTTGTATAGAACTGATAAAATACTGATAGATCTGTAATTCTTAATATCTTCATCACTTTTTACTAATATTAATATTAATGCTGCATCCTGGTAATCATATTGTACATCTTTATCATTTAGATATTAGCTATATAAATTTGCCAATTTTTTTCCTACTTCTTCACATGCTTCTTTTAAGATATCAATTATAATTCCATCATTACCAGAAGAATTTCCATTCTTCATAAATTTAATTAAATGTCTCGCTTTTTGATTTAAAAGGCCAATTCAGAAGATGTAGTAGTTATAAGAGATACTTTTTTCTTATTTATTTATTGCTATATAATTCTTGATAGAACTATTCTACATATTTTATGATGTCATTTCTTTTTTTAGTAATAGTCCCATCTTGTTTTCTTTTTACAGATATGTTTCCTACTAGTACCAAGATATTGCATTACACTCTTAAGACTTTTATCCTCTTCTATAGTTTTCCTTTCTAGTTCACAATTATACTTTCTTATGTCATTATGAACTTTTTATTTACACCACTTTACAAAATTCAAAGTATTACAACTTTCTTAATTCATCATCCTTCTTTTCCTCATAAATTGTCTTGTCTCAGAAAAAATCTTACTGGACAATTGCTGTTTTTTTATACCATCTATTTGTGTTGTAGTTTTTAAAAGTATATCAGGTATCTTTCTATTTATTTCATTTAAATCTGAATCATGTTCAAAATCTGTTAATATTTGAAAAGCATTCATTGTAATGTTTCTGAAGATTAGAAATAACCCTCATTGGGATGTTTTCATGTCCAGTTATGTTTAACATTTTTATCAAAAAAAAATATAATATAAAGTTTTTCTTTTTTTCAAACTCTACTCATCTATGTTCTCTCTCATTTCTATTACCACAACCAAATTTACCTATAGAATTTTCATCTTTCAATTGTTTACTGATTCTAGCATTAAAGACTCCTATGACAATTTTAAAATATTTGGTCTGATGAAAAGCTTTTTCGATATTGATATATAAAAATTTTCTACTTCTTCATCACATTGAGAACTTGTTGGGGCATAAACCTAAACAATCTGGTTTTCATATCTACTATTAAGTCTTGCCACACTGTCAAATACACCATCAATCACCACAATGTTGTTCTTCCATTTTTTATTTATAATGAATCCTACTCAAATTTTATTTCCAATCTTTGTTTCTTTATAGTATAATACATGTCCACTTTTTAAATCAATTGTCTCTTCACCTTTTCTAAAATTCAATAATGTCCCATTCATTATGAGACAGTTTTTTTTTAATTCTTTCAAACTTCCTTCACTTGAAAATTATCTGCAGTTGTAAGAATCTAAATAAAAGGTCATGATGAAAGATGGCCGCCTGGGTCTGCAACTGTTGCCTTGTTTGATGACTTTATAGCCTTCTGATGACCTTACAACCTCCTGGAAATAAGGGCCATAATGTATTTTTGTCTGTCATGATAGTATATATCCATTTAAAAAATATTCACATACATATTAATTCTGCATTCAGTAAACCTCAACTGATATTTTAGTTAATAACTATCAGGCAACTGAGAAGAAATATCATGGTGTTTCTTGATTTTAAACTCGAAGGTAAAAAGTCAATAAATATGCCATGCTGGCTAATGTGTTGTTGTGCAGCCAATTCTTATTCATATGCTATATGAATAATCACATCGTAATAACAGCTGCAATAACAAGAACATATGGAGTGGACAGTTCTTTTAAGCCCTCCAAAAGGAATTAACATGTCTTCTTTCAGTTAACAGCAAATTTGTTTTACTAAATACTATATGTTAATAATAACTGTAGTTTACTCCACTCCACATGTGCTTTACAGGTCAAATGCTAATTATAATAAATACTCTTCTTTCCAAACACAAAATAAAATCTTTTTAAAAGATAGAATGGACCACTCTATCCTTTTCACCGAAACTATATGTATAGGCAAATCTGAAGCATTTGGAACTGAGAGCATTTGGAAAGGAGAGTATTCATTATAATTAGCATTTGATCTGTAAAACACATGTGCAGTGAAATAAGTTACAGTTATTATCAATTTATAAAAAAAAACATCACACTATATAAATTAAATATTTAAATACTATATGGTAAATATCTGAGCAATTTTTCATTCTTATTTTATTCTCTATCAAAGATGCTAAATACCTACTTTAGGTGATTTGATGAATTTATTATTTGTCAATTTAGAAAGATAATTAAAAATCAAACATCAAAATTAGTTTCTAAATTGTAATTACTCTGTTGTCTAATTAATTCAAGTTGTGCTTGGGCTGATAACTTAATAAACACACTTAAAATAGGTCATGTGACATATTGCGACAAACCAATAGCAGAATCACTTAACTGGAGTTTGAGTAGATGCAGGGATAATTTGAAAATTTTTTTTGTCAGCTCAGTAACAGACTTAAGAGGTTTTTTTTTAAGTAACCAGACCACAAACAATTAAAATAAACATCAAAATTTGGAGAGTGAAAGATTCTGTATACTTTTATTTATAATGTAAAAAGAATATATATTATTTCTGTAGTGTATTTTTTTACTACACCACTCTCACACAAGGTGTTTTCTATGGTGCTTTTATCACTTTGTAATGAGTGTAATCATAAACATATGACCAAAGACATGTGAAAAAAACATATGATCATCAAGATGCACATTTCATGCTGTATCAGCACTTATCAGTTGGCACATATTACAGTCACAAATACTTTTATCATTGTTTAGTATATACAGATGGTCAATTACTATAGTTTAATTGATAAATGTCAAACTTATTGCTTTGCAACTTTGTCACAAACAACTTAATAATCTTTAGTCTAATAAATGATTAAGAAACATTATTAATATACTTTCATTATGTGGTTTGTATCAATGTTGTGAGAGTGTTATGTTTGACACATTAATTAAACTGAAGTAATTGGCTACCTATGGATACTGAACAATGATAAAGATATATGTAAGAGATTGTGATCTAGGCCAACTGATGAGGACTAATTCAACATGAAATGTGTACCTTGGTGATCGTATATATTTTTTTGGAAAGAAACTAAACCCTATCTTGAGAGTGATGTAAGGAAAATTATATTACAAATATATTATTTATAATGTGGATAATATCTAAACTAATAAATGACTAATAAAAAAATATTAGTAAGTTTATATATTTCAGTTAGATAATTGTCAATGCATTGACTATAAAAACTATGGTTATACTGTGGGAACTTTTCAATAGCGGAGAGGAGTCATATTTGTATTGATGCTGACCCCCCTTCCCCACTGCCGCTTAATATTATTGCATTTATACGTAGCTTATTACTGCACAAATTGGTTATGGTTATTTATTCCTTGATACTAATGACCACGTTTTACCATAATCTTTTCCATAGATTTTTTAATATAAACTTTATAAGTGTTGTGCTAACAACATTAATTTCTCACTGTTTCACTAATTTTCACTATAATCGCTTATATCTACTTTTTGTCTAGGCTAATGTTATAAAGTATATATATATATATAACTCCCTCTCTCATAATTAATTAGAATGTATAATAATAAAAAAATGGCTTTTTCTTTTAGTAATAAAGGGTTTTTTTTATTGCTCTTCTAGGACATTTTTGAGATTATTATTACATGTTCACACCCAGCTGCTTATTCTTTTCTACTTCAATAATTTTTAACTGTCATATATCCATTGCTCACAATCCCTTTCATATCCCTATGTCAGCTAAGAAATGGACGTCTATTTTTTATTCACTTAAATGATAGTTATTTTAATACTTTGTATTATTTTTTTTTATTAAAAATAATAAATAATTATTAACAATATTATGGTAACCATTGTTATTCTATGGAGATCATATTATTAATTTATAAACAAGGCACATAATTGACAAAACGTTATTTTAAAATTGATGCGCCTTTAGGACATTTAAATACAAACAACACGATTATAAAATCTTTTGAATATTTTATTTATTAAAATCTTACAAAACAACAGTTACCTCGCCAAATAAAAAGTGTGCTTTTAGCTAATGGCTATTGCATTCCGTTACGCAAATACTTAATGCCATTCAAACAAATTGTTGGAAGCTCACATTAAGTAAGTTAATTGTATAATTATTTGTGTTTATATTATATTGGTAGACTAACAAAAGACAAAATAATTTAAAATACAAAAAAGGGGAAAGTGTAATTATTTTTCAATTAAAAAAAAAATACATACACGAAAGTCGTGGTTAACATATACCAGTACTAAATTCATATTCTAGAATTCGAAAATGGGCACAACTTAAAAATCCTAAACGAAATCAAGATTTTTTTTTTAATAAGTCATCGTATAGCAAACTATACAATAAATTGGTGAATGTATAATTAGTTAATATTAATTATAGATAGAGTAAAAATAAAAAATAAAACTGCAAATCCGATTACCACTCAATAATTGATTAGCCTCGAAACATGGGTATCCACACTTTCTTTTTGGAGAGAATCTGAAAAGTCATTATTACATATCTGATTTTTAAAAATTACATATATATATATAATAAAACTCGTATAAATTTAGTCTAGAATGTCCATCTGCCATGTCCAAACTCTGGAATTCAAATCTCTATGAAATTTAGACAATTTCATATTTAAGCAGTTGGAAATTTTAATAGAAAAATTGTGGGTTTTCAGATATTCAGCCCAACAACCAATATAATTAATTATGCATTTATTAGCTACAAAATTGCTATTAATTTCATTTTTATTAGAGGACAAAAGAATAAAAGTAAAATCCACAAATTTCTGATCACATGAAATTGAACCAACTAAGTCCATAAAAGTTTCAAGCAACATAAGTGATTCATTTGAGCCATATTCACTGATCTTAAACTCCAGAGTTTTTGATATTCTACCACACATCAACTGTAACATACAACACTATTCATTTATTCTCTAATTTTATTAAAGAAATTTTAAATAATTCTTCAGTGTTTTATTTTTATCTATAAATATATGTTATAAGGGACTTGAACTCAGACTCTCAGCTTTCTATAGCTGTCCAATCCATCTTACAAAACCAATACACATGACCACATACATATGACAAAAGATAAATGAATTCCAATATATGTATTTCGTGCTGAACCAGCACTCATCAATTGGTCCAGATCATTATCTCCCACACATATATATAATCAATGCTCAGTTTATATTAAGATAGCAAATCTTCAAACCTTAATGGACAAGCTTCAATCTTTTCCACTCTCCAATTCATCAACCATCTATATCATTGAAAATCTAAGGATGAAATGGTCAAAGCCCTTGTTGATGTCAATATTATTGCCATACCCATGTTGACCTTAAGTCACTCTGATCTCTCACCCATAGGACCTTTATGTTCATTTACTTATACAAAAGAGGGATGGGCAGAATACAGGCTGAATATGTAATATTTAAATATATGCATATTACCTATACTAAATTTAGTATTTAAATATTACTATAAATATATATGTAAGATGCTACATTACTTAAAAAGTTTTAAATATAGGGATTCTTAACGATTAGGAAATCTCATTAAATATAAAATAGCATGATTTCACAAGTTGACAAGCAATAATAAATTAATACATTACATGATAATATTTATTATTGAGTTTGCTATACATCAAACAGTAAATCAATGTTTACAGTCCTTATATAATATTTACATCTGACATAAATCAAATAATTTACAGATCTCTTATCTCTGAATTCAATTCTGCCACCTAGAATCAATTTATATAACTAATAGATGCCAAATAGTAGTGCTTAATAAATCCCTATTCTATGCTGTTCACTCCCTATTTCCATACTAGTTTCTAGTTATAACTTTCATTGGTGAGGAGTTCTGGATAGTGATTTAGTGCATTTGGATTTTTTGAAACTAACTTTACTTTTCCACAGAAGACATCATTTATTTCCATATTTACCATCAATCAATCAACTTTATAGTAATAATATATTTATTGTTATTAGGTACTAATTGTAACACTAATGATAGTCTTGTGTTTCTTCAAATAACCTTATCACCCATTCAGGATAATTCTGTAGATTTGTATCACTTTGATGTAAAACTATGTTGTTTTTTATTTGATTTTATTCTAGGATAAGGTTAGTTAATGAATCACACACTATATGACTTTCTGCAGCAATTTTGTAGTGTAAATTTTTGAAATTCATTAATTAGACTAGAATATTGGCTGTATTAATATTTATAATAAAAGTGCTAATGAAATGGTTCCAAATATAATATAGGTGTATTGATTTAAATTTTTATTAAGGTGAGTCATTTGTGGTGCCCCTACAATGTGCCACCCAGGCATATTGCTACTCTTGTATCCTGGCACAGAACTGGCCTGAACACATCTACTAAATTTCTATAATGATAGAATAGATTAATATTATTGTTTTTTTTTTACGCTACCATTAATCATTCTATTAATTATTAACTTTTATTTAATGCCATCTCTTAATAAAAAAAACTAAATTGTAACTTTAAATTGTAAAGGTAAATTAAAGATTATAAAGTTACTTAGTAACATAACTTGAACCTAAAATGTTAATTGTAAAGAAAGAAAAGAATAAAAGAATTATAATGTAAATAATTATAATTAGAAAAAATATAATCTATTTAAAAATTAAAATAATTTTGTAAATTGTCTAATCAAGAAAAGATTATCTTTTGCTAAAAACAGTATTCTGTACAACTGATTAGGTAATCATTACTGTAATTAATGTTGTAATTCAAATAAAAAAACAATTAACTAATTAGAAAAAAATTGAAACTGATTAACGGTGTAGGAGAGCTTAAATGGTTTGTCAAGTGTATAAATGCTACTAATTTTTTGTTAGATTTAATCTGCTGTTATTTTTCTGCTATTATTTTGATTTTAATCCTGTTAATTGGATTCAGGTGCTGCTAATTATATGAATTTTTTTTTTTTTGACTTATAACTTGATGAATTTTATGGGCTCTTTTATCAAGAATGCATAATTTATTTTTTAGTAATATATAGTTATTTGGGTGGATACCTTGACATCATCATGGTGTGCTAAATTCTCAATGAAATGTTCATTCAGTTTTCATCACCCAGTTTCTCTAAATATGATAGCCTGAAATGTGCCAAAAGTCCTTGACCTACCATTTACTAAAACATATACCCATTATTATTGAAGACTACTGCTGAATAAAGTTATGAAGATATATGCTTCCTCAGAAAGGAGAAGTGAAAAGCTGTTAAAAGAAACCAGAAAGCCTCTTCAAGAATGTCATCCACAAACTGTAGAAACTGTCAAGAAGACAGGGGTACTCACTCCAGTGAAAATATAGAAAATCCTTGACCAATGTGGGAAATTAATTCAGTCTAAATCTAAATAATGTATATGGGTAATATTTTATTTTTAATGAACTTCTGTAAATTAGAAATGACTAAATTCTTATTATCTAGTTTAAAGTAGATTTAACTAGACTGAATAACTCTGTAATTGTTTTAATATAGTTTTATTTTTTATTCTAATTATTATTATGTTTTTTTTTTTTGTGTAAATATTTTGTTTTATGTTAATTTGGCCAAAATTTTATCTCTCCATACTTAACATATAATATTCAGTTAAGATAATATTTTCTCATTATATTGTTTGAGTTTTAATATGCATTGTCTTATAACCTAAGTTAGGTAATTTTTTTGTTTATTTGAACTAACTATGGAATCAAGTGCTGAGAGCATTTACAATTTCTATCAGAATATTCCAGTTAATTCTGGATAATACCTGATCATTTTTATCTTCAATATAAATAAAAAGTATTCACAGGAGATGTATTTTGCTTCTAGCAGTTATGGGGTGAGTGCAACAATCTTGAAGAGGTTGCCATGTGTGTATTTATAGACAATTTCAGTCTCACCACTGGTATGATTAATATGAAAAAGAATTGACCATATTAATTACTCTGCTTGTGTAATGTTGCATTGTCAAATTTATTGAAATTATTTTAAAAAATTAAAATTGTCGACATATATTATAAATGACACCCAACATGTGTGCTCAAATATTCCATTCTAATTGCTACTGAATGTTACTGTATGATTATGCAATTGACTAATTCAGACTCTAAATTGAACTAAGGTATTAGATATTATTATTATTATTATTATTATTATTATTATTATTATTATTATTATTATTATTATAATAATAATAATTATTATTATTATTATTATTATTATTATTATTATTATTATTTAATAATGGTTAATAATTTGGTGAAAGATACAATAGTAAAGAAAACAACCAACACTAAAATAATAACTTTATTATAGATAAACAAATTAAATATATAAAATAAGACTATAAAGAAAAAATAACTGTGGATATATTTATAAAAGTAGATGTATAAAAACAGGAATGGTAAAGTAATAAATAAGCAGGTGGATAATGTTAGAGGGGACTGACTGTGGTATGGAAGTTTAAATGATCATATCAATTAAATGAAAAAAAATTAAAAATATATAATAGATTACTTAAAATAAGATATTAAAATGATAGCAATATTCAAAATAAATAAATAAAAAAACAAGGTAACTATTATCATTAAAATAAAATAATAATAAAAAAAATTAAAGAATATAAATGCTTACTAGAATAACAGCAAAATTGAAGGCTTAAGATAATGAATTAAAAAACAATGACATCATGATAATGATTGATAAAATGTTCAAAAACAAAATAAAACCACCAAAAAGCTTTAAAAAACAAAATAAGGATATACCATGATGAGATTAAAAATCAAAATAATGAATAAAACAAAAAAAAATTGAAAATTAAACTCAAATATTTGAAAAATTAGAACAACAGATGAAATCAGGATACAAAAAAATTAAAGAAGAAATTATAAAAGAAATAGGTAGAAGTATAAAGGAAGTGGAAAATCAAATCAAAATAACATCAGGTAATCGAGAAAAATTAAAATTGGAAGAGGAAGAAAAGTTAGAGCTGTTATAGGAAGTGATAACAGATAATTAGATAGAAAATGAAAGGATAATTGAAAATAGTGTAATGGTCAGATTTGTACATTTGCTCAACAGACTGTGAGTCTGAGCCAGAGAACCAAAAGCTGACCAAGTCAGGATAGTAATATCCTACGTCTGATCATACCTCAATTCTCTTATTCGTGCTTCCAAGTCCCCCCATTGCGAATGACATGCCTGAGGTCACACTCAATATCTCTTTATTCATGTTCCAGCAATAGCAAAGCAGTAAAACATGAGACATCCACCCATTACATATTATATAACTTAACTAGTGATTCATATAGTAATGAGCAAGAATTGAGACTGAGGTAAATTTATATTTCATAAATTTGATATAATACTTAATAAATTATAAAGCAAAATAAATTGGGTATAGTTTGCTCACACACAGGTGAGTGAATACTCAGGGTTATGAATAATATATTACAGCAATTTATATAGTGCTATCATGCAGGTGAGTGACTCAAGGTTACAAAGCTAATTATATAGGGCTCACATGCAGGTGAGTGGTTCAGGGTTATAAAATAATATCATAAAGCAATTTATATAATACTCACATGCAGATAAGTGGCTTTTGGGTTTACAAAATGTTTAATTAGTCTATGTCTTTTTAATAGGTTTATACTATCTTCTATACTCATGCTATGTTCTATACAATGAAAATAAGTAATAGTTAGAGTCATCAATTTATTGGTACCTGGTAGAGATTATATTATTATTACTAAGTTTAAACTCAACTATAATGATATATACATGATAATATATATAATTGCTACACAGATAAACATATTAACTCAGATTCCAAATCGGATCAAAGCCGAAGTTACTTTCTAAAGAAGCTGAACTGAGGTGTGGCAGTCAAATGTCAGATTCTAGTGCATTATAAACTATAGTATCTAAATAAGTGTGCCTGGAATGTATTCTTAATTGAGGTTTATTACCTAGTAAACAGTTCCCCAGACCAGTCTGCTTGCTATAATATGAAGAGGCCTTTTTATTCAAGTGAGCAGAAGAGTGGCTTATGAACTTTTTGGAATGCTTTGGTTCCTTCAAATACAAATAAATGTCACAGTTGTCTAAACTTTTGAGGCATGACTTGTCATGGAAATGGTCCTGATGTAGGCAATTATAGGTATAGCAAGGATATATGCATGTTTATGCTAACTAGCAACACATTTGCAATGCTAAATTAATATTTTCGTAAATTAATTACACCAAAATCTTAGCTTCTTTCAGTGCTACTACCACTGGTCAGTTCATAAAAGAGATTATTAAGTCACATGAGATAGGCGATAATGAGAATCTGATTTAAGGATCTCTGCATAGCTTCTTATTCTCTAATTAAATGGAGTTATAACAAAATTTAAAGATTTACTAGAACTTGAAACATTAATTATATGTCGCATAATTTACATCTAATATCAAACGAACTGATTTTTAGATAATCTACATCAAATATGGATTTTTAAATAGCTCACACAAATATTGATTCTTAAATAAATTACTCAAATATTAATTTTAAATCAATTTCAAATAACGCATGCACATATGCGTTTTAAATAACATACGCAAAATATGCATTTTAAATAACACACGTAAAATATACATTTTAAATAACTTGTGCAAAATATTTTCATTTTAAATAACTTGCACAAAAGATGCACTTTAAATAACTTATTTTGGGCATTATGAGTAACTGATTCACTCTAGCGTAAATAATAGTTTTATTTCAGAAGGGAGTTTTGCCTATATTTTTTATATTACAATAATATGATAATAAAAAGGTGCTTAATCGCATCTCTGATAATTATTAACCTACAAAACTCCATTCCGATGAACATAGCATAAATTAATAAACATGAAATTAAACTAAAGATAGATGGCATAAGAACAAATTGCAGAAAACAATCAATAAAGTCATAATTTAGAAATAAAAAATGTGTTTGAAATGGTTTTATAGAAACTAAATATTTATGCTTACTTAAAATATTAATGATCAAGCAAGAATTTTGAGAGTGCTCTAAGCTTTAAATAAATTTAATATAAACAGTTTAGTGTAGCATTTAAATGATATAATTAATTACAAGATTGATTAGTTAGCTAACTTAATTTAGAATGGGTTTAGTAATGGAATTAAATATTCTGCAGAATGATTTACTGGTAAAGTCTTTTAAGGCATTCTTTACTGTGCTTCTTCTCTCTTTCAAATCTGCTGTGGCTTTTCTAGGTTTGACTCTGGATGCAGCTTTGTAAATTTACTTGTTGGCAGCTTTTCTTCATCAGTTCATTCAAGGAATTCTTGGACATTTCAGGTGTAGCTTTTTTCTCCATCACGGGCTGGGCTTGGCTGAAGTTGATGTTTTCTCTTATTAGGTAGCAGCAGTTTGGGAAGAGTAAACAGCTGTCTATTGCTTTCTAGCCAATGGTCTTCATTCTGACAGCTTGGGTGATGGCTTAGTAGAATTTAGCTTGCTAAAGTATGGCAGAAACAGCTTTTAAATGATTTTTTCAGCACTGGTTTTTCAGAAATATTTTTCAGCAGCAACAACAACTTTTTTTAATAGCAGCAACCACGAGAAGATATTAATGACTACTACAGGCCCTTTTTTATATTCAACTTTTGACAGTAGGTCCCTCCTCCTTTTACTCCTGCCACATCACTTTTTTACTGGTTCAAACTGTGCCTTTAACTAAATATCCACTTAGTAAAATATTTGCTAAAGTTAAATCTGGACTTAAAAGTTCTATTATTCCAACTTGCATCATAGCTACCTCCAGGGTCAAAATATATTCCCAAGAGTTTATGCCTGACTGAATTTTATAATTTGTCTTAGTTATAATTTTAAGTGGTTCGAGTTTTAGCCAAAAGATTTATTTTTAGACGAAATGTTAAAACTCGTAAACAAATTACCAGCTTGTGTAATTTTAAACAAACAACAGAACTTGAAAATTATAGAACTTGAAAATTATTTAAAATGAATATTGAAACTTAAATAAGTAATTTTATAAGTTTAAACTTATTCTGTTATATACATAAATTTTAACTACACACCGTTATGTTTATTTCAGTTTTAACAAACGTAAATGAATATGCATGTATATAAATATTTAAGACTTTTTATATTATAATTAACAAGATGATTATACATGCACATACTCAGCAATATTATAAGCACACTCAAAGTTTTAAATTAAAGAAACACACACAATCTGAGTGAAACGAAATACACTATTATAGAATATAATAGGTGAAATAGATCTAACTGTTTCAATAGTAGAATCGAATTTAACAATTCAGCTAATGAACTACACAAAATAGATTTTAATAAAAGTCACAACGTGAAATGTGTAGAGAAATAGGCAAGATAGATGTTATTAATTATGAGCAAGAGTGTAAATGTAAACATGAACATACAGAATAATAACCCTGAAACAACAAATTTCCTAATATATAAATATTTTCAGGATATTTAGGTCAAGCTCCTGCTATAATAAGCTTAGACAGATACTTTGCATTAAATCAGCTAAGAAGCCATGATTACAATTGCATAAAACCATCTGGAAGGAGCTTTTTAAGTTTTATAGGACTCCCTATTCAAGAAACCTATAACATTCAATGAGTACAAGTAAGCTCTACTAGCCAGCTACTAGAGTAAAGAATGACAAGAGAATATTAGACATTAGCTAAAACAAGAAAAATAGTAACCTCGTTAATCTTTCATTCCCTTCTTTCTTAAACAGGTAGCAAAATGACAAACTTTGATGGCCAGTTCACTATCTGAACAACAAATTATTAGGATAGTATGGCACAATTTTTCCTATAATATAGAGCAAATGCTCATCAGAACTGAGAAGATGGAATAAATGCCAAATCAATAAGTGCTTTCAATACCACCAGACCTGACTACAAATCCAAAGATCAGGGCTTTAAACCAAAACCTAAAGAACCAACAATAAATGACATGAAATGTGGCCACAGGATAAACTTATGGAATGGATCCAGAAAGAGTTAGTTTTCTAGTAGTCCTGAAAAATCAAAAATTTTCAGGTGAACCAAAAGTGATTTGAATCTCACTTGTGCAAGAAAGTATAATAGATCAAGAGATAATTCACAATCCCCTAGTACAAGCAGCTATTCTCAGAGAAATCAAAATAAAGAACATCCAGATAAAAAAATAAGTCTATTAATGAGACAAACTGTCAGGTTTGTGGCTATGAATAATGAATGATTCTGATTGTGTTGAGGAAAATATGATTACATTTAAAATGTTTTTTTTAAAAAAAAACATTGGTAAAAGATTTTTTTAACATCCAAATAAAATTAGAAAAATAATATATATATATAATAAAATTCAAATAACTTGATAGAAACAATACTAAAAAAAAAGTAAAAATGAAAACTTTAAAAGAAAAGAAAAAAAGAAAGTGTTGATCTCAGAATTATGACATTCCAAAATTTAACAGGAACCCAAGTCATAAGTCTTTGCTTTGGACAAAGCATGAATCCAACTAAATAAAAAAATTTAAATAAAATGTTTAAAGTTGAAAAATAAAAGAAATAAATAACAATACCATAACCACATAAATATTAGTTGTGAATGAAAAATAATAATAATGCCATACTTTAAAGTACATGTTGAGCAATGATGAGTAAGGAAACAATAGATTGAGGTATGCGTGTATATATAAATGAAGATAGAAATTTAAGATTGTATTTTGTGTCTGATTAAGCCTTTTCTGTAAAGAAACATTAATTTGCAGATGGCCCTGTGTGTGTAACTCTTTTGTGATGATTATGCATCAGTAGGGAAAAGGCCTGGCTCATTAACAGTACAGATGGAAGAGAAATTCCCAGCCAATTGAAAAAAATGTAAGCTGGCTGTTCTGTAGAAATAGTTCTGACATTAACATATAAATATTCTAAGTTCACATTTTACTCCATAATGCACAAAATTTATCCCATGCTGTAATCATGACTCCCACAAGACATTTTACTCCATAATGCACAAAATTTATCCCATGCTGTAATTGTTGACTCCCACAAGACATAAAATATGGTTTAATTAACACAGAATCAATCTGTGTGTGATATGCACTTGGATGCCTCTCTTATAATGCTTACTCATTGGGCATCTCATTCAGTATAATACCTACCTATTAGGAAATCATATATATATTGTTTAAAATGAAAACATTTAGAATTAAAAGTGGCCAATGCCTAAGGAAAGTATTTGACACATTTCATTACTAAATTGGAAAAGGTGCCATAAAATGGATACATAAATAAACAATAATATTTAACACAGCATTAAGCTGTTGCACATGCGCTTTGAAGATTTTAACTATAAATGAATGAATACTAACACTCAACCACATGATAAAGTCTTTGGAAAAGATAGAATGGCCATCTATCTTTTCGAACCCAAACGCTTTTGTATGGGTGAATCTTAAGTGTTTGAAAGTGAAAGTGTGAATATATTAAATAATCACTTTAAATTACTATTACATGCTTGAATGAAAGATGCTAATGAAATTTACTAGAATTTACGATACGTCATTCTTCTTATTTGATATTAAATCTATGTAAATAAATCATTTTTTATAGCGTGATGTTTGTAAACTTTAATATTTAACACAGCATTATCATGTAGTTGAGTGTTAGTATTCATTCATTTATAGTTAAAATCTTCAAAGCGCATGTGCAACAGCATAATGCTGTGTTAAATATTACAGTTTACAAACATCGCACTATAAAAAATGATTTATTTACATAAATAAACAATGTTAAATGTGATATTTCAAAGCATGTTAAGAATATTTAGAAAAAAATGTATTATTATTTTTTTAATTAATGAAAGAGACTGTCTGTTTAATAAATAGAATAAAGAGAGTTAGAATAAATTTAAAATTAGTTAACAAAATTAGCAGAAAAAAAAAAAAAACTCTATACCTTAATCTCAATTTAAAATAAAAGGAAAAATAGAAAAAGGAAAACACAATTAATTAGAATAAAGAATTTTAATTATATCTTCTATTTGAAAGAATGGCTTATTTTTTCATTTTAACTAAAAGAAAAAATCCCAAATGTTACAAGGTATAATAAAATCAAGAAAAAAAAAACTAAATTTTAATTTTAAATAATAAAGGTAACTTAAAGATTATAAAGTTACTTAGTTAATTAATTTGAACTAAAATATTAATTGTCAAGAAAGAAAAAAGAGAATAATGTATTGTACATAATTGTGTCAGAATTATGATCTAAATTATTTAATTAGAGAAAAATACAATCTAATCAAAAATTAAAATAATTTTGTAAATTGTCTAATCAAGGAGGGATTATACTTTACTGAAAACAGTAATCTTTCCAACTGATAAGATAATCCATACTATAATTAATGTTGTAATTAAATTTTTTAAAAAAGATTGATTTGAAAAAAGATTGACATGGATTAATGATGTGGGTGAGCATAGACATTGGTTTTTCAGTGGTATAAAGGCTACTAAATTTTCATTAGATTTAGTCTTCCATTATATTTCTATTATTTTGATTTTGTTCGTGTTAATTGGATTCAACTATGGCTATTTATATACATTTTTACCAACTGGATTCTTTCATCAAAAACATATTTGTCCTTCAGCAATGTATAGCTATTTATGTAGATGCTCTGATATCACTAAACAGTGCTAAATGTGCAAAAAGATATTCATTCATTTTCATCATCCAATTTCTGAGTATTTCATCATCTGAAATAAGACAAAAATCCTTGATCTACCATTATTGAAGACTACTGTTGAATAAGGCCATGAAGATACATACTGCTCCAGAAAGGAGAAGTGATCAGCCATGAAAAGAAACCAGGAAACCTTTTCAAGAATGTCATCCATGGATTTTAGAAACTGTCAAGAAAACAGTGGTAATCGCTCCAGTAAAAATATAAAAAAACCTAGGTCAATATTGGAAATTAATTTAAAATCTAGACAAATAATTTATACAGGGGTAAGACTTCATTCTCTTACTACATTTTCATACATTAGAAATGATGAATATCTTATTACCTAATTTAAAATAGATTTAACTATATTAAATAAGTCTGCAACTAGTTTAAAGGAGTTTTATTTTTTATTATTCTTATTGTTATTGTACTGTTTTCTTTTGTAAATAAATATTTTGTTTTAATAAGTTAATGTGATCTAAATTCTCTCTTTTCATACCTAAACATGTAACATTTAATTAAGTTAAAATTTATCACTTATATTGTTTGGGTTTAAATATGCATTATCTGATAGCCTAAGTTAGGTAAGTTTCTTGTTCATTTGATCTAGTTATGGAATCAAGTGCTGAGAGCTTTTACAATCTACTCTTGGAATATTCCATTTAATTATGGATGTTGCCTGAGAGTTTAAATAAAAAGTATTCAAAGGAGAGACATTTTGCTTCTAGCAGTTATAGAATGAGTGCAACTATCTTAAAAGGTGACTACAGTTTGTGTATTTGTAGAGAATCTGTCTGATATTTGATATAGTTAATAAGTAAAAATATTAATCACATTAACTCCTCTTCTTGTGTAACAGTGCATTGTAAATTTATTGAAATTATTTTAAAAAAATTAAAAATAAAAATCATAAATATTCATTATAATATATATCACTAGATATTTCTGCTATAATTTAAAATGTATACCTCTTATGTATACATCATATTTAGTATGTGCACACAATAATATATATGTATATAAATTATTAAAAATATGAAATATTATTTTGAATAAAAAGTGTTTAACATTTTTACTTTGATTGGACATTTTAATTTAAAAAAAGAAAAAAATGTTTACCATATTGTAAATGAATTTCACACAATACACATAATTTTACTTTAAATCAGTTGAAACAAAAAAAAATCAAACATTATATCACCCTCTCATGAGTTAACAAATAAACAAACAAACCAATTTTTTAACTTCAATAAAAGCATTTAAAAATACAAATAGTTAGAAAATTAATTATTCAAGAGATGTAAATTTGCTGATAATACAAAAGTTATATTGGAAATATAAAGTTACCAAAAAATGAATCGTTATTAAGAAAATTGAGAAACAAAAAGAAATTAGGTTGGAAATATACTTGGAGATAAACAAATTATAAACAATGTTAGGGTGTAATTAAATAAAATAAATCAATCTGATAAAAGATATTAAAAAGAAAGATATTTATATTTGAGTAAAGAATACTGCAAAAACTGAAAAGGCTTTGAAAAGAGGGAATGATAGTTATTGTATGGTACCTGCCACATATGCTGTTGATGAAACATTTTAATCTTATATATTGAAGATCCAAATTATCTCAAGTAATACAAATATCTATCTTTTTCTAAACATTTCTAGTCCAAAATGGTGGAGAGAAGTCAACATATTAAAAGTTTTAGAATTTTTATTATTACTTAACATTCAGTGTTACTTTTACATTTGTGAAAGTCAATCAATGTATTAAATACTATGTTATTTTTTGGAATGATTTAGAGTGAAAACAGAAAATTTGAAAGATATAAAATTATTTGTAGTTGATTGTCGTTTAATATTTGATAAAGAAAAATTATTTTTTATATAATTATCCATACACCCTTTCAAAAAATTTAATCTAATGATATAGATAAAAACAATAAATTGCAGGATTAAGAAACTTTATGCATTTTTAAAAACATTTTTGAATCAGAGTCTGCAAGAAATGAAAGACACTATTCCTTGAGTGATTTAGTGCAATAGTAGGAGTACCATTAATAAATCGAGTATATATTTAGTTCAATTAATTGAAATAAATTTTCATCCTGCCAATAGAATGCTGAAATATTGCATGACTTTCCCATTCATAAGTTATTATATACTTAACCAATTGTATGTAAAAATAATATTAATTATTAAATCAAAATATCTGACTAACTTACCCACACACATACACCTATTTATATAAATATGTAAATGTATTGATATTACATTCTGATTAAAATTTTATCGATTTAATAAAATATATTGCCTTTGGGTTTGCTTAATAAGTTTAACATGGTTCTGACAAGTTCGCTTATGAATCTTTTTTAAATCCTTTCAAAAATAAATTATTGAGAAAAAAAAAATATGGAGATGTCAATCGAATCATTTTTGAAAATGCTTGTCTAGTAAAAATGTAACAAATATAGAGTATTTAATTAAGATTATATATATTAATAAAAAAAAAAAGAATATAGTTTAGAAGAAGCCGCTAAAAATAATTAATAACAAAACGGTAGAATAATCTTCATTTCAAATATTTAGAAAACTTATTAAAAAGATACAAAAAATTAAATAGCAATAGAAGATTGCAATAGAAAACTCATTTCTTTAAAAAACAATTACGGATGGCTAGTTTATTTGAGAAATATGTATTTCGAATGATATATGGCGACTATTGGATCTTATGTGGGGAGAAGAACGAAATGATCTATTATATGACTAAACTTAAAAGGGATGTATATCGAGTAAAAAAAAATACAAATATAATTTTAACTAAAGATACTAAAAATTGTAAAATAATTAAGACAAATAAACATTTATCAAAATCCATTTCAATTTTTTGTTTATGATAAGTATTTTTTGAAAGAAAATTATTTTCTACATTTCCAAGTGTCGTTTGCTATCTCACCCAAACATTTTAACAACGAAAACTAGACACTTCTTACTAGTGATGGATATTTTTTTTTAAAAAAGGTAAACTAACTAAATGAACAATTCTGCACTGATGGATATGGGTAGATCATGTTTTTTTGTCAAATGCTACAATAATGACTTATTTATAAAACATATTTTTTGGTCCATTAATCCGAAATAGAGATCAGAAACTGGAAAACATAAAGCAACATAAAACAAAAGCAGTTGGTCGATTCTATATTTGCACTTTAATTTTATTAGAAACTCAATCGTTTAGTTCTTAATCATTTAATGGCTATCATTTACCACATTTCTCATTCAATATATATACGATGTTTTAAAAAAATCAAAAAGGTTATCAGGCAAATGCAAAAATGTGTCTGATAAAAATATTATAAAAAACTGATTGACAACAAGATGTTTTAGTATCTTTAATAATAATAAACAGACTCCAAATCAACTCATTATTAGGAATGGTAGAATGAAAAGATAAAGAATGCTGGATTGATTCTCAATTAAGTAAAGTAAAAAAATGATAGGTTAAAGGAATTAGTTCATTTAAAGTCCAATTCCATTCACTCTTATTTGAAAGACCCTTGTGATAATTTCTGTTATTTTTTTTCTTCATTTGGAATGTAATCTTGCTTATTCAAAAAATTTATTAAATTCAATATTTTTTATTTGAATTCCAATTTTTTATATAGAAATAAATTTTACTTGATACATTGTAAATATGGATTAAAATTAAAATTATTAAAATTTCACAAGAAATTTTTTCAGCATTTATGAAAGCAATTCTTCATAGGCAGTTAAAACAGCTTCTGCTTTATCATAACATTTTTATAACTTATCTTTTTAAAAATAAGCATTTCCAAATAAAATCTAACTGTAATCACATTATTTTTGGTTTAAAATGAATATTTTGCAAATATGTTGCATAAATAATCTTATATATGTAATAAAATACTAGTTTTATACTTCACCTTTGAGTAGTAATTAATTTACCTGCACTTTATGCAAAAAAAAGTGAAGCTTGCAAAGTATTATTAAAAGTTATATGGCTAAGCACTTTCAGAGAACTTAAGTCTCCATATTCATAGCCTACATTAATTGAAGTTTACTTTGCAAGCTTCACTTTTTTGCGTAAAGTGCAGGTAAATTAATTATATATGTAAATAAATTACCTAAAATTACAATGTGGGGGGGGGGATACTAAATGAATAAAGCATTCTCTGTAATGCCCAGGGCAATTCAGAGAATTATTATTGCTGCATTGAAATGAAAATTCATTTTTTATTTTTTAGTCACCATATCAACACTCACCTAATAAATCCAATATATTCTGGAACTTCTATTCTCCTGACAAAGATAACATAGATATTTTTTAGATAATTACCTGGGATGATTATACACAGACTATACAAAACAAATCTAGAATGTCATATTGAAAGCACTTTTTGATGTCTACTATATATGTTATTATACAAATAAATATTTATGATATGTTGAAAGACTATTTTCATTTGAAAAGTTTCAGAGATTATAAAAAATAAATAAATACAAAATGACCATCAGAATATACCTCTGATAACATTGAGATGACAATGTGGTTTATTAATCTAGCCTGTGAGATGATAGACAAAACTTTAATCATATTGGAAGATGATTTTGAAATAGTGATTTGTAATAATTTAAGACTTGGAACTTAAACAACAGATGGTTGTCAACCATTGTTAGCTGAGAGGTCAGGGCAGCCACATTACAAACAAACAGTTGTTTGCAGACGATTGTTGCGGGTTCGCCTCCAGGCCAATGCTATGACATATGAAAAAAATTAACAGATGATGAGTAACTTAAAGTTATCTTATTTGAGGATAATATTAGTGAGCTAACGTCTAGAATTAATTTAGTTAAACAGTAGAGAGAAAAATTTATTATACTTAGTAGAAAAATAAGCATTAATCACATTGTTAAAAACAAAAATTTTACAAGTAGTTTAGTGTTTATATACTTAACAATTTCATTATCCCATATAAAAACTAACTGAAATGGCATTGTCTGTTCCATTTTGTTCTTTTTTCCATATGTCATAGCATCAGCCAGGAGGTGAACCCACAACAACTGTCTGCAACCAACTGCTTGCTTGCAAGGCTGGTGTGTGGACCTCTCAGCTAATAACGCTTGACATTTTGTTCTTTATGACACAGTTCTGGACAGATTGTAATTTTAGTAATAATCATTTGTTTAGTCTAGTTTTATCTGAAATACTAGTTTCTTTTTTTAAATATCAAATTTATATTTTCATTTTTACATTTTTCTCTAAACCTTAGATCTAATCATAGTAAAAAAAAAATTATGAGTTTCTGTCTGTGAACAATATAATGAGAGCTTTTTTAATTAGGTTTGCTGATAAGAAAGATATGTTTAATTTAATTTGAAATCTTATTTTTACATTTCTAATATATTTTCAATTATTTTAATATTTTAAATAATAGAAATAAAATATATTTAATTTTTGCTGATGCTAATAATTTTTTAATGATAAAAACAATCTACATGATAAAAAACAAAAATCAATGTTAATTAAAGCTGAAATAAAAGTTGTTGTTGTTTTTTTTGTTATTTCTCAATACAAATAAAATACTTGATATTTTTTAAAATTATTTTATTTTTTAAATGCTCATTTTAAACTTTTAAAATATTAATTATTATATATAATTTATTTTTATTACAAACTAAATTCAAACTAATAGTCATATATCTAAAATTAAAACCGTTTAATGTTTTGAATTAATTATATTTAATCTTATGTGAAAAGAATAACGCAAGTAAAGCATAATTAATATAAAATCACTGATAAAGAACTTTATCAGATTTGGAAATTTTTCAGATTTCAAAAAACTCAAATTCTGCTCAAAGTGAAATTAAAAATTAATTTTATTATATAAAGTTATGTTTATATACAATTATTTATTATGTATTGTTGTTTTATTTTTACAATTTTATTTGTAAATATTGATATTAATTAAATTATTTATTGTGAAAAGATAAAGTTCATCTTCGAAAGTTTATTTGAATAATAAAAAAAAATTTTGAATACATATTTGAATGACAACTGAAGCAGTTAAGTTGGAATAATATAATATTGTGCTAAAACTGGAATAATGACTAAAAAAAAATGAGAACACACTTATTTAACAATTACTATAAATGTATATTTAAATAAATAATATTATTTAATTTGACTATTAAATATTACATTTTGAAAGCAGTAAAGTAACCTAAGTAAGGATAGGATTGGTGGAAAAAAAATTAATACAAAAAAATAGTGGTCAAGTAATAATATTTCAATAATATAACTAATTTATAATGCAGCAATTAAATTCTTATTGAATACTTAAATAGTTTATACATTATCCCCTATTTCCTTAATTCTATTTGTACCATTATATTGATTATATTATGTTACCATTATCAAATTCAATACAATTTAATCCAACCCATACTTATTTCTTAATGCAATATATTTTTAAATAATGCAGTATTTCAAAAATTCTAGATATCAGAATCCACTTTCGGAGAATAATAACATATACTCTTCAGTGTTATCTTCTTCCTGTACTTGAGGTGATAGTTGGTAATACCCTTTGTGGAAAAAAGTCAGAGATATTTTATATATAACTAACATCAATAAACCATGTACTTTCTAATTTAGTGCTAAACTTATGATGTTAGATAAGCAAGTTAGATTGGGTTCAAACTTAGTTTAAAAACATCAAACATTAATCTAAAATAATAAATATAAGTTAAAGGTAATTTATAACAATAAAACTAAAATAATTTCTATTGGAAATTGACAATATATAGCAAATTGGTTTAGATATGTATTTAACACTATAACCTTATGCCCATTTACATTCATACTTACAAAAATAGCATTGGATTAAAAAAAAAATTACAATAATCAAAGGCAATTGGACTATTTCTTTAGAAAAATGTAACTTTATTTAAATATTCCAAATACATTCAACTGTTATTAATAGCACATCAAACAGTTAGTATATGCACAATATTTCAAGACGTATTATTCTCTCCTCTTCTTCAGGTGTTTCTGGCCTTACCAGTGACAGTACTAGCATGGGATTTGAACCTGGCCTTAGATTTTTGAGTATTGAATTTTAAGGTTACACTCTAACCAAATGAGCAATCCTACCAAAGGCAACATCAGTGGAAATTTCACATACTTCTCACATAACAATGGCAAAAAATCCCATAAGGCAACCTAGTGTGACTATACATGATGTATGGAAAACACTAATTAATTTTGCTCTTAGAAAACAGTGGAGAAATCGGGAGGAACCTCATAGATAGCTATATGAAATGTCCACTGACTGCTGCCTTTGACAGGATTGTTCAGTTGGTTAGAGCATAACCTTAAAATTCAATACTCAATAATCTAGGCATCCACACAGGTTCGAATCCCATGCTAGTACTGTCACTTGTCAGGCCAGCAACACCTGAAGAAGAGTGAAGAATAATACTTCTTGAAACATTGTGCCTGTACTAACTGTTTGATGTGCTATTACTACCAGTTGAATGTATTTGGAATATTTTAATAAAGTTAAATTTTTATCAAGACATTCAATAATCATATTAGATGATGGAAATAGTCCAATATAAAAATATATATTACATGTGTGGGAGAAAGATTTTCAATTTTAAAAGATAAAATTAAAATAAGCTTTGGGAAATATTTTTTAAATGTGCTTAATAATGTATGGGAGGGAGGTTTTTAATGTACAGAAAAAAAATATTTATCTAATCTAACCAAGATACACTCTAACCATTATTGAAGACTTGTGATAAGTATTCTTCAAATTCTGTTTTAATACCATTTATACAAAATTTATATATTATATAAACCCACTTTGCACTAATTTGTACATTTAAATAAATAATCATGTTTAAGAAGATCTGTGGAAACCTAAATGTTTTTTTTTTAATGATTACAATCTAATTGACCATTTTATATAATTATTTTATCTCATCTACAGCTAATCATAATTTATATATATATATAAATAAGAGAACTCAAAAGTGTTGTGGTCAACATCAATTTTTTATTATTCCTAAAACCTGGTTCTTAATTTATATGAAAAATGGAAAAAAGTCCCTAAATTAAAAGATTTGAAAGCAATCTTGAGATTCTTTTTATTGAGCTAATGCAGGAGTCTGCAAACTATATTCATGAGCCATATGTGGTTCTTTGGATATATATATATATATATATATATATATATATATGGTTCTTCAGTAATATCTATATTTTTCCACATGGCCTACTTGAAACACACATGCAAAAATAAAAATAAAAACATTGCAAGTATGAAATAAAAAGGTCATAAGAAATAAAGATAAAATCAGGACAAATCTGGGACATAGAGACCCCTACTTTGTAGTAAAATTGAAAATAAAACTATCGTAGTTTCCATTTATAAAAATTTTAAAAGATTTTATTAACATAATCGTGATTTTATATGTTTTATAAGTCTAGCAAAACTTTGGAATTAATAAGTGAGCACACGGTTGCTCTCTAGTGGACAAGATAATGTTAGCAATAGCATAGTGTGAATTCACATTATCTAGAAGAGGAATATATCATGTTTAGTGTAGTTGTGCAAACATCGGTATAACATATTAAATAAAATACTAAATAAAATACAATATTTAAAGTATTTTTCAACATGACTATGAAGAAAAACATTAGATGAGCATCATGATTTTAAAAATGGACTGAATCTTCCATGTTTGTTGTGAATTTGGAGAGCCTTCCAACCTGTCTTATTTGCCAAGAAACACTGGCACAAAACTAGAAGTGTAATTTGGAGGGACACTTTGTGACAAAACATGCCACATTTACCATTAAATATCTTGTCAGTGACACAAGAAAAAGAGCAATTGAAGAACTTCATAAAAATATTGAAAAATCAAGTTCTATATTTAATTATTAGAGACAGTCTGCCAATAACATTATTATTGCAACCTTCATAGTAATTTAGGAAATCACTAAGAGAAGAAAACCATTCACAGATTGTGAGTATATAAATGTTGTTTTGTTAAAGCATCCAAAGAACTTTTTCATGATTTCAAAAATAAAACAGAGATTTTTAATAAAATTAAAAACATGCCATTATCTGCCAAAACAGTAGCAGATTAGACAGTTAAAATGGCCTTAAATGTGGCCAACCAACAAATCGAGGACATTAAATTATCTTTAGCTTTATCAATTGCAGTGGACAAGTCTTGTGACATCAAGGGCTCAGCCCAGATTTTCCTTTACATGAGGTATATATCATCTGAGAGTCCAAGAGAAGAACTTTTAGGATTATTGCCACTCAAGGGCCAAATATGAGGAGAGGATTTAGCAAATGCTGTTATTGAATGCATGAAAAAACACATATCATACTTGATAAAATTGTGTCAATTGCAACTGATGGGGTAAAAAGTATGTTGGGATCAAAATAGGGTTTCTTTCAATTTTTTAAAAAAAAAAACATTAATCATGAAGTGATTACTTTCCATTGTATACTTCACCAGGAAGCACCTTGTGCACAAACATTTTTAAAAGAAATTGGTAAAGTTATGGATTTAGTAATTAAGATTATTAATTTTATTGCAGCAAGAAGACTTAATCATTGACAATTTAAAGAGTTGCTATGTGAAATGGAAAGTGCGTATTCAGATATTCTCCAATGTAATAGGGTTCGGTGGCTTTCCAAAGGCAACATGTTAAAACATTTTGCATAAATGAAATCAAACTATTTCTTGACAAAAACAGTGTTCAATGTTTAGAGTTAACACAAGATCAGTGGTTGCAAAAATTATATTTCATGGTCGATGTTACATCACAACTGAATTAGCTCAATCGTAAGTTATAAGGTGATGGAAATATGTCAATGTTACGTGACCACTGAATCAGCTCAATCATAAATTACAAGGTAAGGGAAATACTGCTTTTTCAATGGTAGAGGAAATTATTTTATTTGAAAAGCAATTGATTCTATTTGCTGAAGATTAAGAGAGGAGAACTGTGGTTCATTTCCCAAACTTGTCTCAATATTGTCAAGAAAACAATGCCCTCATTAACAAAGATTGTTTTAAGACAACAATTTTAAATATGAGAGAATCTTTTCTTTAATGGTTTCAGGAATTTAGAAATGATTAAGCAACTCTAGCTTTTATTATAAATTCTCTTAATGCCAATGTGAGAGAATTAAAAATTCCCCCATTTGATATTGATGTGGGTAATTTTGAAGTACAATTGTTGGACTTGACAAGCAAAAATTTATGGAGCTCCAAATTTGTTCACCTTGGTATTAAAAAGGCTTGAACTGGATAAAGAAAAATGTAGTCTGCTTTCACAGAACCTACAGAAGGCAGACTCTATGATTTTTACTACTTGGAATAGTCTTCCAGATTCATGTCTTAAGTTGAAAAAATTTGCATTTGGTATTCTCAGTATTTTTAGATTTACATACTTATGTGAACAATCATTTTCTAACATGAATTTTATTAAATGTAAATTGAGGAACCAAATTACTGATGCCAACTTGGAATCATGTCTCAAATTAATGCAAGCTCATTGTTCACACTGACCAAAAACAATGCTAGCAATTTTTCATGTGATTTAATCTACATTTAATAAAGATGTAATTAATATTGTAAATTGTTATAGTATTTTTTTAAAATTCATTATTTGTAAAAATATATTCATGGCTCTCAAATAATTTTTAAATTGTTGCGTCAGATTTGGCTCTTCCATCTCAAAAGTTTGCAGACCCCTAAGCTAACCAATAGTCAAAACAATTATCTATCCAATTATCTCCTGGTAAATAGATATTTAGGTTTTTTAGGAAAAGTTAAATAAAAAAAAAAAAAACCAATGAACTCGCTAATAATATTTTTACCTTCACTGTTTCTCTGAGAATGAGTATTACAGGTTGTTTTTTGTTTTTCCTGAAATGAGGTATTTTAAGCAGTTTGTACTTATATATATATGTCAAATAAGTAGAAATATATAGTTATTGTGTTTTGTAATGGTTGTACATCAAGAGATATAAACATATTACCAACTGATTATAAATCTTATGAATCATTGGAATTACATATTAGAAGTTGATATTCTGCCTTGTGATGATTATAAGACCAGCAGTATACTTCTCTCATCAAGAGATTATGCTATTGGATCATAGCTCATTTTTCCACTTTTGGTGCTCAATCATTATGTGACTTGCCATTATGTGTTAGAGCAGTGGTAGATCTCTGAATTTAAAAGCTAATGATGCATGAATTAAGCTTGACTCCATCATTTTCAACTCTGACATTTTTTTAGGGGAGAACTATTCAATTACTTTTATATGCAATATGAATTTCAATAATTACATATTAGACCTGCTGTGTATGTTTGTGTTGGTAGAGTGCGTATTTTTCTCCAGTGTGTGTGTGTGGGGGGGGGGGGGGATTTGGGAAGGCAGAATGTCCTATTAAAAAGTCAAATTTTTAAAAATACGAAAAGTATAAATTTGTACACAAAAATAATAAACACATTACGATGCTAAATAAAAACTGGTAGTTGTGCCCTTTTAATACAACATTCTGCCATCACAAACACCCTCACCCCCTTCCCACTGAAGAAAGGTACGATATTTTGCGGTCGCAACAGCAGGTCTAATATATAACTATCTGATTTTTTTTAAATTAACCAACACTTTTAACAGTATATACAGGTTGGAATTTATTAATAGGTCATAATGAAATAAAGTACCCCCTCACACCCAATTCATTTTTGTGACGGAAGTAGTTTTTAACCTAGCAGATTTTTTTTAAATACTAGTATTTTTTTTCTCATGTGTCATAGCATCAGCCAGAAGCGAACCCGCTAACCCGGGACAACTGCTTGTAAAGCAGCTGTCTCTGATCTCTCGACCACCAATGCTTGACTAAATACAAGTATTTGTAATATTAATATACTATAGTTGGATAGTTAGTTGCCTGGGAGGTGGAGACAATAGTTTCATTTAACTGTGTAAATTTGATTTTTTTTTTTACTTAGCTAAGAATCAGTTCTTTAGCTATATGTTTCTACAATTGAATTCTTACTTATTAAAAAAATTTTGATTATTCACATTTTATAAGTATAATAAATAAAATATTTTATAATTTAATATTTATTTTTAAGTTCTTTGTTGATGCACTTGCTGTAAATATTTTTAATAATAATAAAATAAACTTGATATCAGAATTCTAGCTTTGATTATTTTATTACGTGTACCAAGTGCATAATATCACGTAAATTCTTTGGTTTGGTTTACTGAGTGTGTGTGCGTGTATGCCGGGTCACGTATTTAAAGGGCATTTGTTATTATGAGTCACAGTTTAAAAAGTTTGAAAAATGCTGTCCTAGATAACTTCACCATCAAAAAGAATAATTTCAGCATCGTTAAAACTTATAATGGCCCATTAGTAGACCAAACGATATTTTTTTTTCCTTCAATGAAATTTGATCTCATATGTTGTCAACCGGCTGGCTCCTTTAATCATTAGATTGGTTTATTATTGTTGTTGATCATTTGTTATGATCAATATTTTTCTTTCATTAATTTGTTTAACTTTTCCTTTATTACTATGTTAATGGTAATAATATATTGATTAACTAATGATTTTTTTTTTTTTTTAGAAAAAAAAAGCGTATTACGATTAATAAATGAAGAATAGAAGGAAGAATTCGATATTTACGATATCATAAAATAATGTAGCAGACGAATAGTTTTCGCCCTCTAGTGAGTACAATTTGTATCACATAAAGTCTTAGAAAAAGTAAATAAGATATTAATCATTTTTATGAATAAAGTAATTTGACTTTACTATAAATTAACTACTGCGAGCAAAAATTATTTTAATTATATAGAAATTTTATTCATTGGAACTTTTATTTATTTCAATGCTATAAATTGATTTCAGTTAATAAAACTCACGTTTGGATTAATGAATCAGCAAATAATATTCAAACGATTTATCTTTTTTTTTTTTAATTATACCAAAGAAATAAAATACTATAATTATTGTCTATTGTTCAACGTAAATAATTAAGAATAAATTTCTCTTTATATATATGCTTTATTTTAATTGCGTAAGTTGTTCTAGATAATTTTTATTTATAAACTGAATTTGTAATTATATCTGTGACTTTTCAAGAAGGATTTTATTCAGCACTATATATGCCATTTACGTATATAAATATATCTTGTCGTCTGAATAAGATTTGCACTATAAAATACTATTGGAAAGATTACACTGGGAATTTTACTCTTCGATTGAAATTAGCTTAATATTCATTTATGAATAAATATAGGCTAGATATCTGATTGATTATGGACTAATCATCTAAATCACGTTCTGAACATAGCTTGAAACATACTCATTACATAAAAAAAAATAAAAAAGCATTGAGTTGAATTTTTTATATACACAAATATTGCAGAACAGAGTGATCTTCAGCATTGTTTCAACTTAGGCTGCTAAAGAAGGCATGGCAGGTGAGGAATGTCTTTTTTTATTGTTTTTTCTCCCCTTCTATTTAATAGTGACTAAATACTAGTCTATAATTAACTATTTGAGTTAGATATGGACCATAAACATGAAAAAAGTATCATCATCATCAACCATTATCAATCCACTGCAGGATGAAGGTCTCTCCAAGTTCAATCCATCTCCTATCTTTAGCTTCTCTTCTCCACCTCAGCCCTGCACATTTTCTTATTTCATCTGTCCATCTCACATGTGGTTTCTTTCTGGGTCTTTTACAATCTCTTGGAATCCAGTTCAAAATTTCAATTGACCATCTACTATCACCTCTTCTAGCAATATGTCCAGCCCAACTCCAGTCTTTTAATTTTTTCAATGAGGTCAGTAACACCTGTTTGTTCTTTTACCCATACATTGCACTTTTGATCTCTTCTTGTTACTCTTAACATGCATCTCTCCATACTTCTAAAAAGTATACACATACTTAAAAACTTTCTGTTGCAGAAAAGAACATTCCTCAATTCTAGCACCATCTATCATGACCTTGACTGATTTGGTGACTACAAGATAGTATTAACTGGAATTTAATCCTGATACCCAAAATGAAAATGGTCTGAGGGTGGGAATTAATTTGGAATTATTATCATCAGGTAAACACTAATTAATCAAGCCCACAATAGATAACATTCAGTAGAGATCTGCTCTTGTTTATAATATTATAGAAAGCTAAAATAATAAAATGACATGTTGCTAAATTTTCACTTATTTAAAAAAAAATCAATGTATCATCCAGATTTATGGACAGAAAAATTATGTGTTAACAATTACAAAATGAGGCCTTTGTAATTATATATGTTAAGCATTCTGAATAACTGAATTGAATACAACACAACTTTTAACACAAGTTTCTATAATTATTAATAAGAATTATTAAACTGGAATAACATGGTGTTATGTCTTTGATCTTTGTGAGTATATATATATATTGTTTAATTATAATGCTCTTAAAAGAAAATCATTCTATAGCCATAATTTTCAATGAATATACTAAAAAAAAAAAAAAAAACAACTTCAAAAGGAAAAAAATAAAAGCCAATAACAAACACAAATATATTGGTCAAATTATTAAAACAGATGGAAAGATAATGGAGAAAATTAATGATAGTATTATATGTAGATGAATTATTTTTGGTAGAAATAATTTAATATTAGAATGAAATATGCTATATGTTCGAAAATGAAGATTTTCAATAAATATGTTTCACCAGTTTTTACTTATGAATCTAAAATTTGATCATTTAATAGAAGAGCAATATGGAGAAATGTATGTTATGAGTAACAAGGTGAAATTGAAAATGAAATACATGGGTGAAAGAACAAAGTTAATATTGAAATTATTAAACAAGCAAAACTCTCCATACAGTTGTACACCCTGAGCCAACCAGAGTAATCAATGGATGCCAGAAGGCTTGTGCATAAAATTCCTATCTAATACCTACTCATACAATATCCCCAGACTATTTTCTGGCTTGTGGCCTTTGTCAGTGGGGAGCCTTGGATCTGAGAGCACTGTACCTTAGATCATAGGATCTAATGCAACCCTCCAGCAGCCACAAGCCAGAAACTAGTGTGAGGATATTGGATGAGTAGGCACTAGATGGGGATTTTATGCACAAGTCCTCTGGCATCCATTTATTACTCTGGTTGCCACAGGGTGGCACTACTGTATGGAGAGTTTTGCTTGTTCAATAACAGTTATGTGCTAGCACAAGACATGGTGATCATGTGGTGTTTAGTGTTTTATTGAAATTATTGAAAGAATTAAGAAACTAGAGTGGAGCTGGGTTGGATCTATTGCTAGGGGAGACAATAGTAGATGGAAAGTTGAAACCTTAAATTGGATTTCATGACACTTTAAAAGATCTAAAGAAAAACCATATGTGCAATAGGTAGATACAATAAGGAAGATGATATGAAGAAGAGAGACTAGAGGTCAGCAAAACTGAATTAAGCTTGGAAAGATATTCATTGTGCAGTGGAGTCATAATAGTTAAAAGTGGTGATGAAGACTTAATATTAAGCAGATTATGGGGTGTTTTTTTTAAAAAAAAAATGTTTTTTTTTTCCCCCCATTTGATTACATAATACACCGACAAATCAATTTGAACTTTTAAACAACTTTTTTTTTTAGCTTACAAAGAAATATTATTGCTAGCAAGTAATGTTCAGATATTAACAAAGTACTGCAGTTTCACTTATTCGGTTTGATTTTTATTTTTCTATTTTTAAAGTAGAGCTTATTTTAAAGTTTACAAGTCATTGTAATACGTGTTAAAATAAATTGTATTAAGTGAATGGCAATATTGAAAATCATCACCCCAAGGTTGATCAAAAATTATCACGTGATTGTTATACTCAACTGCCTAATTCTATCCACCTATTTTTGAGAAAAAAACAATAACATTCATATATATTTTTTTCCTCATGAAGCCAGCCAATCTAAGATTTTTTTGTTATTAAATAAGTTATTTTTATTTGGAATATTTCCTTCTCAAGGCTTTTACTTTATAAATGGATATATTTATATATGGCACAGTTTATAAAAATGAAACAACAAATTTGCTTAAATGAAAAATCAAAAAATATTTTACAAAAATATCAACATATTTTGTAAAACATAATTTAGGATAGTAAAGATGTTTAATGTTATGTTTTTGATAGCTAAAAATGTTAGTTTAGTAAACTTATCTTTTGTTTAAACAGTGTTGAAGTTTTATAAGATAATTTTAACGTTGAATATATATATAACTTTTATCCAACAGCCACACCAATTGACGCTGGAAGCGGTACTCACTATGTTTGCTGTACACTGATTAAAGAAAGCGTGAAGTATAAGCAGATTTTTCCGCAGTTGAACATTTTCTGATTAGTAGATATATAATTGCGTCTGTATAATAAAAGAGAACGGATTACTGAGTATTGTGATTAGCATATCAGGACTTACCTGTCCTTCTACCAACTGAACTTCAAATCCGAGTGAACAATGTTTTTTTTTAAGATATCACAGGATTTCCATACTAGTTTATTTTGTTTGTAGCCAGAATATTAATCCAGCAAAGCATTATATTGGTCGATAAATTGATATCTAGCTATTCTTACCTAGATGATAAAATAACATAAGGAAGGAAATCATAAAATCTTACCACTGACTATCAGTTAAATAACATAGTGAGTAGAGTTTCCTCCTTCACTCTAGGCACTGTGAAGAGATAATAGAATGGCATTTTTGTTGCAATGAGCTCTTCAAAACTTTGACCTTATTTAAATATATATATAAGACTGTTTTTTTTCTTCCAATAAATAACTGCAGAATAAGTTTTATTTGTTAGCAGTATTATTGTTGCTATTACCGAATGAAAGAAGATAGTTGTTATAAATTTTATCGGGATTTTGCCGTTTTAAAAATAAAAAATGTTCTCGTTGCGTTGAATGTATATATATACGTGATTATGTTCTCAAACAAAATAACGATTCCAAAGAGCACTGAGCAGTTAGTTTATTATAAACAAGACTGGCCAAAGAGCAATTAATTTCTGGTTTACTATCGTGTAAAAGAAAATTACGAGCAATGATTGAGTGTTAGTGATCCTCTAGTCTATTTAGTACGGTAGTAGACTCATTAATCCTAAAAACTAAAAATTATTAGATTAATTAATTCTTAAATGAGAAAAACTAAAAAAAAAATCAATTCAATTGTTGGGTAATATTATGCTTCATCTGCCATTTGGGCATTTAAATGTCACATGAACAAAGAATACTGTTAACGGAAGTGTTCTGGGTTCTGCCTATGACCATGTATAATGTATGAAGTAATTATTACTTACATTAAAAAAAGACAAACAAATCAATCTACAGTAAAATTGCTGCAATAATGATGATTATATGCCTTTGATGATCCTTCATAACTATGTTTAATGAATAATATCAATCCAATACTAGTAGTTGGTTTACTATACTAAGGTTTTCTATTAATAAAAGTATGCTCTTCTGCTTGAAAATCATTCAGCCCTAGAATCCCAACTTATTGAGGAGGGAGCAAGAAATTTTGCCAACCAGTCCTATATTTTTTTATATTTTCTGTAGATACTTGGATTATTTAAAACGTGTTCCTTTACATACACACACTCATATATATCATGGTTTATTTTCTACTGTATCTTGTGCATTTAGTGAATAATGCGTCATGTGCATGACCTAAGATTGAAATTCAATATATCTTGATTTTTTTTTTTAATTGCTAAAGATTTTTAAATATTTTAGGAATTTTCATCACATAAACCTAATTATCAGTAAATATATGTATATATTGGCTAGGGGATAGCAAAGGCCAGAAATACATTAAAATTCTCATCAACTACTAGGATGACTACTATAATGAATAGTACATCGGAAAGAAAGTAAGAGACTTTACTCTAAAATAGATTATTTAAAGCTAATACATATAGATTAAGCCAAACAATGTAATGCAATTCAAATAATTATTATAATAAAGGAATTGTGCATAATACAAGTATATATTTTATAGATTTTGTTAGTGCCATAAAACTTTTACTCTTTTTATTTTTTTGTTGTACTTCCCTGCTCGAATAAAAGTAGAAAAAAGCATGAAATGATAGTAGATATGAAGAACAGTATCTGTACTTACAAAAGTTGAGGTTTTTGGTTTCTTTTTATTCATAATTTCCTTATTTATTTTTGTAGAATTCTATTTTAATAATATTAGAAGAATCTATAGTTCTTTCTCAGTATATTGCTTAAAAAGATTTGGAAGATTTCTTCTATATAGTCATTTAATATTCTCTCAGGTATCTGCTCTTTTCTACTCTCATAATTATTTAAATTTAATTTTTTTTTTTTTGTAATTGAATAACAGATTGATTTTACACTTAACATTACATTTCTTTCTAGAAAAAAAATATTTATCTTCACAAATAATGTTTTTATCACATTATGATTAGTCTAAAGAAACAATAAATAAATTAATGGCGGTGACAAGAAGTAAAAAAAAAAATGTATTGGATATGTATTGAAAATTATTATAATATATATATGGTGGAAATCAATGAAATAAAGGACAAAAATGGTTTATAAAAAATATTTTAATTTCTGAATAACTATTTAAAAAGTACACAAAAGTTTGTAGAAGATGGTCAGGTTGATGTATTGGTGTATAAAGAAGTGGTTATTAGGAAAATAATCTTTATCTTTATCACATAATTAATGTAAAACAAAATTAACCTACATATTTCATTATTTATATTTAACACAACTTTTAAAAGCTGCAATATATTTAGTTTAGTTTATTTACTCTCTATTTGTTCTATTTAGATACAGAGTAAATGGATTGAATTACTGTTCCTAAAATCAAATATTTAATGTGAGTAGAATAAGGCATGTGATGATTTCTTATTAAATAATATCATTTTAGTCAAAGAGTGAAATATTATTAAAATTAAACTTGAATAAAATAACTAAAATATGCCATTTCCGGCTTGGCATTAAGTCTATATAAAACTATGCAAGAAAAACTTACTTGGATTCAAAACTTTAGAAGGTTTTTAAACATTAGATTATTAGCTGATAATTTAAAAGAAAAGGATATACCTACTAGATATATATAAGTAAAAGTTCAAAGTTGTTTTTTTTTACCCAGAAACCAATCTGGAAATGTGGTTAAAGTATTATTACTTAATATGCATTTATTATTTATATGAGAGATGATTTAAAATAGAGAAAGCAAAAAGCATCTACAGTAATTTGTATAAGTGTTATAAATAACTTTTTACAAAGCACACTATTTTACTTTCAGATTAATATATATATATATGGTCTTTATTAGATCATAAGACAATTATTACTTATTAGATCACATATATACGGTAAATACGTATTCAATGCTTTGTGTCCAATGCTTTTAAATTTAAACAAGCATCATTTAATTTCTGCTAAGAAATATTTATCAATACGGTATTTTTAGTTTCTCAAAATGGATTCAGATTTGTATACATATTAAAAAAAAAAAAACATAATCCATATCGTTATTAATTTATTTGGTTTTTTTTTTTTTTGCAAAATAAATTTTAATTACTTTTAAAATTGCTGTGAAGAATAAAATTAGCATTTTCCGTCAAATAAATCAATTTCATAGCTACGCGTTCCATTTTGTTGATAATTTAGATAGAAAAATAATGATAATATACCAAAATACTGCTTTCTTAGAAGAAATTATATAAAAATAAGATAATAAATGTTGTTTAATAAAGACGTTAAATTATTTTCAGAATGTATGAGACAGTTATTTTCTATTAATTTACATATTTCATTTTTAATTATATTTCAGAAATAAAAACTATTCTTACTTAAGTTTAAATATGTGTAAGAGAAATATAAGATTCCCTAAGCCAAAGTTTAATATATATCCCATGACCGATATATTAATCTGCTCAATATTTTTGAACTGCCGCATAATTACCAAGATTTATGTTTATAAATTATCTTCCCCCAAATAATCAACAAAGTCTATCTTTAAAACATAGGACTAGAAAAAATATTTTGTGACCCGATATTATATATATATATATTGTTAAAAGAAATGGACAGTTGCAATTATTAAATACAGTTGAATTAATTATCAGGCCATAGACGACGACCAAAGTTGGTTGAAGATTAAACAATAAAGTATTATACTGAGTAAATGATAATTTTTGATTATCGATTATAGTTTGTCACAGCTTGTCACCTATTTAACATATTTTTCCTAATATACAGTATACGATTTATAACTATATCATAAACGTTAATTATCTTGTTTTAAGATGGATATGCAAGTAACAACCATTATTTTAAAATTCTTGGTTCCCGGATTTTTTGAGGTTTGTCACATTTTCAAATTTCAATAATTATTATTTTTTCCTCCAACTATAAATCTATATTCCGGTATATATATATATTGAAAAAATATTCTTAAACTTGGAGGTAAAAAGCCAATAAACTCCCCACGCTGGCTAATGCGCGTTGGTGAGCAGCCCATCCATGTTCGTATACTATATGAACTTGGAGAGACCTTCATCCTGCAGTGGATTGATAATGGTTGATGATGATGATGATATATATATATTATCTTTAACTCTAAGGCAGTAAGTAATTTGCTTGTACTGAATGTTCTATATGTGTAAGTAGAGATATTTGAACTCAGGATTTTTCATTCTATTTATCCTCCACTCCACCTCAAGCAACCGGTACCCATGACCACACCATGCACAAAACATACATGATTCCCAATATACATATTTTGGGCAGAATTAGCGTTCATTAGTTGGGCCAGATCATACACACACACATATATATATATTTATATAACCAGTGCTCGATTTATAATAGCAATTCCTCAAAATTTAATGGACAGTCTTCAATCTTCTCATCCTTTCAAACATTCAACTGTCCATTTTATTGAAAAACTAACAATAGAACATTCAGAGCCCTTACTGAATTTAATATATAGTCATACTCATAACCGAGCACTGATTACATTTATATATATGGGAGATTTTGATCTGGCCTATCTGAAGAATGCTGGTTCTGCACGAATACGTACGTATATTGGGGATCATATATCTTTTTTGTAAATCTGTGGTCATATGTATAGGTTGCTTGAGAGGAGCAGGAGAATGAATAGACGGAAAAATCCTTTTCAAATTCCTCTACATACAATTTTACTGTATATAGTTTATATGTATAATGAAAACGTTTTGTAAATCGTATACATTTAGTTTATTAATCATAATAGAATGTTTTTAAAATATAATATACTGCTTGTGTTTATATCAGCACAAAATATGACAAAGTAGTAATGAAAACAATAAATTGAAACAGTACTTCGTAATTTTGTCTTTAACGGATTTGGATTAATCAACTTAAACTCCCTTTCAGATTAATTTTAACTAATTTGAAATAAAACAGAATTATGTTAATTTTTACACAGTACTTGCTATTCTTCGTAATTCAATAAAATAATGCAAAATATAATAAACAAGCGTTGTTAGCGAGAAGTCAGCGCAGCAACCTTGCAAGCAAGCAGTTGGTTGCAGACGGTTGTTGCGGGTTCGCCTCCCGGCCGATGCTATGACATATGAAAAAAAAAAGTAGATTATGAAGTTTTTAGATTTATATTATTATTTTTTCTCTTAATATTGTGTTTACACACGGTTTATTAAAATGTCTTGTTGATGTTACTTATATTATAATAGTGCATTGTGTATTAAGACAGTTGAAATCATTTAAAAAAACAATTGGAAATATTAAGAATATTTTTAATTTAATACTTAACGAGTCCCAAATTCTACAGACTTAAAATACTCTTTTAAATCATCTATATGTCGATGAGTATGAAAATTGTCATTTTTTACATGACAGTTACATTTCTCATTTGATATATATCTAGTTATGTTTTATAACTTTTTTTATACTTTTTCTTTAAAAAAAAAGTGATCAGTCATTTTTTTTTTTTTTGTGCGTTATCTTTTACAAATTTCAGCATCCTAATCATTCATGTTTCAAATGCCTTCTCTTTGCGTATTCAGATGCAAATAGCTTTTTTTTTTTCAATTCTTTATCTTAGTTATTTTATACAATATTTTTCTTATTATGCAAACGTATATTTATCTATATGAATATACTTCTACGGTTTCTTTACCTGTTCATAGCATCTATATATATATATATGAGTCAGCATAAGTTAACTTGTGCAATCAAGGATAGTCGTGTTATTATATATATAAAAAATATCTCCAAAGTTTAAAATATAACATGTATTTGATAATCATTGCTGGACCAATAACATATCAAAAATAATAAAAGAATAAAATATAAGAGCAATAGTAAAATTTAACAAAGAAAGAGAAAGGATTAGTATCTGGAAATATAAAAATTCTGGGAAAGATTACGTATGCGAGACAACCAAAAAATACACACACCCAAGCTATAAATTTTCAATACCTAGCAAAAATGCCTTCTTTATTGTTTTCCTGTTAAGAAATGATGATGAGGCATATAGCCTATAATGGGATAATACAATAAATTAATAATATTTAAATACAAGTATAGTATATACACTTAAGCTAGATGTAATTGGAGGGGATTTAGACCAGACTTTCAAGTTCCCTTCAGCCATCCATTCTACTTATACACATGACCATGTGGTCATGTGATTCACTTGTATGAGATGGAATGGATGACTGAAGAGAGCTTAAAAATGTGGGTTCAAATTCCCGCTAATAAATTGATAGATACAGTGAGGGGGATATATTTATAAAAAAGAACAATTTAAAGATTATTCACTGAAATAAAGTTTAAGTACCACTTTGATGTTATTCAAAATAATTCTCATCTATTATTTTGTAACTGTATCTATATATAGCTTACATATCATAATAAATAATGACATATTTGCAGATCCTTATATCTTTACTTCATTAACAATTTTGATTTTAATTTTTACCAATAACAACAGTTAAATAAAAAGATTTTAAGAATTAAAATTTAAAATGTTAACCGTATAACATTTGTTTCCCTAAACTTTATGACCCAGATCAAAGTATTAATCTTACTATAGTGCATTCTTTTACTATCACTGATATAATGTTGTGGCAGATATGATCTAGATGTGTCATAAATGTCTTTATTTTTGCTAACCTTCAAAAGTTCTGCAGACAACTTACACTTCACTGATTTCATTCTTTTTATTTAAAAATGCATATATAGTATTGCAACAAGAACAAAATCATAACAGAAATAAAATATAATAAACCAAGCTAAAAGGTGAAAATGACACATGTTAATACAAACAGAAGGATTTGCACTCAACTAACTAAAAATGGGCACTCCAAAACTACCTTTGTTGAAGTATTATACTTGGCAATAGTAAGTATATAGAGAACAAAAAGTATTGAGTATCATTTTACATTTAAAAAATGTTCTTGTGGAAAAATATTGCAATGATAGATGTGGTAGTGATTCAAAGTGAAATATATCAAGAGAAGTAAAAGAAAATAATACCATTATTTTTAAAATGGGAATCTAAGACAAAAAGGAATTGATAAAAGATATAGAGAAAATGTCATAAAGAGATTGATGCAAGGAGTTTAATTTTTATATGGACTTACAAGTTTTTGTTTTCATCAGTGTTCCTTTCACCTTATCTCCAACCTATTAAACCATCCATCCTCCAAGAAATCCGATTAATCTCTCACACTCTTGATATAGTTGAAACAAACACTTTTTCAAGTAAATTATGTAACACATGTTACAATTTAATTTCATACACACATTTTTTAGAGTTATTTAAACTTAGCTTCATATATATGTTTATGAGATTGTTCTATATTTCTCCATTGTATTGTTGAAAGCTGACCAATTCTTTCCCATTCAAGTATTTAACAGCAATACTTTGAAAATATAATAATAAAAATATACATCTTTAAAAGTTAAAAAAAAAAGAAGCTAAGCTCTAAGAAAAAATATTTTGGATCCCACTAAAAAAATCAAGCGTTTAGGTATTATTCTATAGTTAAAGGAATGCCGAGATACTGATCTACTTGACTTCAAATTTGCAATTCAGAAATACAACACACATTATTTTTTGAAAGGATTTAAATGTAGATGGTATTATTTGTCAAAATAGTTTTCAACCATATACACAGAGTTAAAAAAGTTATAAGTAAGTATATAAATACAGTATATATGATTACAAAAATGTGTGTGTACCGTGAAATTGGTATAATGATCAAAATGTTTAATGGATCTATCACCTGATTAGTGAAGATATATTACGAAATATATATATATGATGAGAGAGACTAGTTGATTTGTTATGCTGGCAGTTATAATAAAATAGACGAGAGATGTATGTACATATTTAAAAAAAATTTTTTTCAATGAGCTCTTAAATTCAAGCTTTTCTTTATTTAAAAAGAGAATATGGCTGAAAAAATATAGCCATGGGATTTTTTAAATATTTAATATACATTTCACCTAGTATTACGCATTATATCAAGCGTTGAGGGTCGAGTGGTCAGCACAGTTGCCTTACAAACAGTTGCCCCGGGTTCGCTTCCTGGCTGATGCTTTGATACATGAAAAAAAAATAAGTACAGTATATATATATTACTTAAAAAAAACATTCAAGGCTGTTCATTAATGTCCAAACAAATCAAAATACATCTGAAACATTTATGAATAAATTCCATATGAATTGGCAAAAAAAAAAATCGCTCAAATATGGCACATGACTTGAAAATCAAGCTTTAAACATTTAACAATTAAACAAGAGATCTGCAGACTGATATATATATATAATCCAAGCACAATATTTTTTTGATGTGAAAGTTTAGCACATTAACTGTTGAAGAAAATTAATAAAATAATTAGTAACTTAGAAAAATGTTCATCCCATTTTAATATTATTTTCAGATTTGGATGAGATTTTGCTATGTAAATTGTAACAAAGCATTAATAATATAATTTAGTAATGACGGGACAATTACATTTTTATGCAGTCACAACGATTTTTTTAAGTCACACAGATCATTATATATGCAAGAGAAATACTAGAAAAATAGTGATGTGATATGTAGTTATATCAATCATATGTTAATTTTTTTCAGGAACAATATTTCTGTGATGTAATTTTCACTAAGTCACTTTCTAGCAAAGAGGTATAATTGTAAACATATTACCAAAGACATGTGGAAAAATTGTGTGATTTCCATGATGCACATTTGAGAGTGGTGTCGTGAAATTTATGCTACAATATCATTTACTAAGTGGATAATCTCTAATCTAATGAATGATTAATAAAAATTCGTAAACTTCCATTGATACAGAAATCAAATGCTGAAAACTATATATATATATAGTGAGTTTTGCCTGTTTTAACAACAATTATACACAAGCATAAGAGGAGGTGGTCATGTGATGTTATATATGTATGAAGGTTTGTAACGATAACGTTTTACTTATTGTCACATGTTGGCTTGTTTAATGTAATTGTTAAAATATTTTTATAAAAAATCAAACTTTATTTGTATATTATATTTTTCAAATTCATTTTATTGTTAGAAATGCATTGTTTTAATTAGAGGGGATTTGAACACAAACTTCCAAGCTCTCTTCAGCTATCCATTCCATCTTATGTAATCAATACACATGACCACATAACATGTGCAAAAAGATAAATGATTGTCAATATACATATTTCATGCAGATCCAGCACTAATCAGTTGTCCAGATCATCATCTCTCATACATCTTCAAACTTTAATGAAAAGGCTTCAATCATCTCCATCATTCAACTCTTCAGCTTTCCATATTATTGAAAATCTGATGATATAATGCTCAAAACCCTTGCTGATGCTAATATTGTTTTTTTACATTAACTTTGGGTCGTTCTGCCTACTCATGTTTATTGGTTATATGAGATGGAGTGGAAAACTGAAGGGAACTTGAAAATTTGTGTTTAAATCACCTCTAATTACATATAAAGTTCAGTATATACATTATACTTGAACATTAATTATAACATTGTTTAATGTTTTTGTTATGACTGATGTTATCAGATGCTTGGAGACCAATTAAAATCCCACCAAATTTGTCAAAACAGTTTCTATTTAAACTTAATTGCTGCATTAAACATAATAATGCAGTTTGAGTACAATTTTATCAGCAATTTAATAAAAGTCTCCTTTGTAATGAGTTAATGTTAATAGGCAAGTTAGTGGTTTTAATCAAATTCATTTTTATATAACCTTACTTTAAAAAATTACAATGAGATCCCACCAAGCATTGAAGGTGCTGATGTTTATGACCAAAACATGTTCGTTTTTTTTTTCATTAAACATAGCCAGATTTGTGGTAAATAATTAGTTATTTTTATATATAAATATTAATTTAAAAACAATGTTATTTTTAAATAAGCTTGATTTCAAACTCTATCTTATTCATTAATATTAAGGGTATAGATAGGAGTTTTTAATTAAATTATTTCTAAAATTGTCTTCAAGCTTTAATATCAACTTGGAAATAAAAAATTGTTATGTATGATGGAATTTGAAGTGGTCACCAGGCTGATGATGGTTATGAACAAAATATCTCCTGTAGAGATTGGTTATTTTCCATCAAATATTGGCACTTAAACTGGTATTATAAAATTATTATACATGGTGTAATTTAAAATTGCCACTATATATATATAAGTTCATTATTTACCTGGTGTAATTTAAAATTGCCACTATATATATATAAGTTCATTATTTTACCTTTTGCTATTTTATTCAGTATCTGAAGATTCATTTATAAAAATAAAAGATATATTTTCCTGGTGGTTTGTGATAATGATATTTTAGTTGCATTTATATATTGGACTATTTTCATCATCTAATATAAGTACTGAATGTCTTTAAAAAAATTTAATTTTATTTAAATATTTCTAATACATTTAACTGTTAGTAATAACACACAGGTAAGTATATGCACAATGTTTAGAAAAGTTTTATTCTCTTCTCTTCTTCAGGTGTTGCTGGCCTGACTAGTAACTGTACTAGCATGGGAATCAAACATGGACTTTTAGATTCTAATATTGAATTTTAAGGTAAACTCTCTATCCAATTGAGCCATCCTACCAAAGGCAACCATCAGTAGAAATTTTATCTAAAAGCAAAGTTGATTAGTGGTTTCCATACATTATGTATTGTCACACTAGGTTGAGTTATGGAGTTGTTCTGCATTGTTTGTGAGCAGCTTCTTTAAATTTTCCTTTTTATATCTTTTCTTCTCTATCTGATATTTTTGTATTTTCCCAATTGAACATATGTTCATTGTTCCATACATAGTTTGCTACTACTTTCTATTGATTAGTTTGTGGTTTTGCAAGCACTTTGCAATGGGATGACTGGTCTCATCAATATACATTCTTCCACATTCACATGATATTTAACAGATGCAGTTTTTTTTTCTTTTATGCATTTCATGTTTAGATTTTGTAAATGTTAGAATTTTTTGTAATGTAGTATGACATAGGAAAGCTGTTCTGATGTTATACTGATTACAGATTTTCCTTAATTTGCCTGCTATTTTTACTTTATAGGGGTACACTACAGTGCCAATAATAGTTTTTTCTTTTGATGTTTTCTTTTTGGTGTTCATTTAAGGTTTTCTTAATAACAGTTTGATGGATATCCATTTTTCATAAAAGTTTGTTCTATATAGTTCTTTTCTTAGATGTTCCTATGACCAGACTCCTTCATGGCAAATCAAAACTACAGTTTATTAAAAAATCATGCATATAGGAAAATATTTAACCTATACATCCAATCATGCCAGAAACACAAAACATGGAGTTTTACTATCACTATATAACAAAGCAAAGGGCATTTTTTCAGAAACCAGCAATTTGAAAAAAAAAAAAAGATTTATATAGAACAAACTCTTATATAAAAAATGGTCATCCATCAGCTGGTATTAAGAAAGCCTTAAATAGACATCAAAACAAACCATCAAAACAAAAAAAACTATTATTGGTACTGTAGTGTACCCATACATACCAAAAATAGCAGACAACTGAAGGAAAATCTTAATCAGCAAAATATCAGAAAGCTTTCCAGAGCCATATCACACTATGAGCAATTCTAACATCTACAAAGCCTAAACTTGAAATGTTGCAAAGAAAAAACTCCATCTATGAAATACCACATGAGTGTGGTGAGACCAGTTATGCCATTGAAAAGTGCTTACAGCAACACAAACTGATGATTAGGAGAAAACAGATGTATCTAAGGTAGCAGACCATGTATGTTCCAATGAACATATGTTCAATTGAGAAAATACAAAAATATTTGATAGAGAAAAAAAAGGTATAAAGAAGAAAATTTAAAGAAACTTCTCGCATGACAATAATAAACAATCCCATAAGTCAAACAAGTGTGATGATATATAATGTATGGAAACCACTAATCAACTTTTCTTTTAGGAAAAAATGGAGTAATCAGAAGAAACCTTGTAGATAAGTATATGAAATTTGTATTGACTGTTCCTTCAGTAGGATGACTCAGTTGGTTAAAGCATTACCTTAATAATAAATATTCAAAAATCTAAGGGACCAGGTTCAGTTCTTATGCTAGTACTGTCACTGATCAGGCCAGCAACATCTCAAGAAAAGAGGAAAATAAAACATCTCCTAATGTTGTCCATATATATACTAACCTGTGTGCTATTACTAACAGTTGAATGTATTTGGAATATTTAAATAAAGTAATTTTTTTCTAAAAATATTTAATACTTAGATGATGGAAGTAGTTCAATATATAAATACAAATAAAAGATATAAGTATCATAATAATATAAATTAGACTTTTTCCACCAAATATATTATATAGACCTTTGTATTTTACCATCATAATATTGAAATGATAGAAACTTATGATTTATAGATTGCACACAATTTTTGAAAATAGGATGGCAAGATATATTTTCCAACTTTATGGATATGATGATATTACACATCTCTATGTAAATGTATTTTTAATGAACTGAAAATATTAAGTTAATATAGTAATAGATTTTTTTAAAAAAATATTTTATGGAGAACTTGGATATGTTTTAATAGGAAAGGTTCTATTTACATTGAAACTATTACCTCAAAGCTAATTTATGATGCAATATTGATTATTTTTATTGGAAAAATATGGTTTAAAGCAAAATACAACTGAAAGGCAAGTTGTTGATTTTTTTTTGCAGGAAAAACGGTTTGCTACAGAAAAAGTTAAAATATAGCATTACAATATGTCAAATAAAAAAATCACAAAACTGATTTTTAATTTTTTGTCTTTCCATCTGGATTTTTTTTTTAATTCTGGAATTTGAATTCCAACATTACAAATATATAGATAATAGATGTGTTTTACCAGTTCTAATATATATGAGACATTCCCCCAACAGAAAACTGCAGAGACTTAACATCACCCAATGAAACAATAAGAGGTTGAATATAAAATGTATAGGTGAAAAAATAAACACATATCATTGAAAAACTGAGAGGTTAAAATGGAAGCAGAATGGAAATATTATTTTTTAAAATGTCACTACATGGGTAAATAAAGACTTAATTTAGTATACCAAGAGACTTAAAAGGCTTAGAAAAATAGCACATCTAACATATGAGATGGTTAAATGAAATAAAAAAGTTTTCTGGAATTATTTGGAAAATAAGCTATTGTTCTGAGAAACGAGATGAATCTTGAAAATATAGATATTCATCTTGCATTAGATCGACAATGATTTAAAATGTTATTGGGATGAATGAATATATATCTAAAATTGCGTTTTCAAAGATAAAAGTTATCAAATGTTTGTAGGCAACAAAAAATACAATAATATATATATATATCTTTTAATCTGTAGACTTCAAAAGAAAAAATTTTGTAAATGGACATTACATTGATCTTTTTCTAGGTAAACAGGCATTGGATTAGATGATTTATAAACAGACCCGACTTCAGATACTTTTGTTCAATTTTTATAGTTAAAAATTCAAAACATATTCAGTTATTGGATTTAATAATTAAATATATTATATATTTTTAAATGAAATATTAATGAATCATTATGAACACATATTTAATAACATTCGAAACAACTAACTGTAAAAAGTATATAGATACTCTTATAAATTGGAATTTCTCTAATTATTATAAGTTTGCAATAGTTCACAGGTTTGAATTGTTCTATAATACATATGTAATTCACTAATTATCGTTTATTTTTTGTTTTGTTTTTTTATTATTTTTAATTTGACTTTTTTAAGTTTTACTGCACCTCTTGTTAGTACGAAAACTATTAGTAGCTTGTTTATATTATATATGTTTATTATAATTTTGTAATAGCAAACACTCTAAATACCAAATAAATCTAAAAAAAAAAAAAGGGTCCGTTTAAACCGAAAACACTCGAGTAACACGTATGAAATAAATGACAAAATAAAACATTTCTCTTTTAAATCAAATACTTTATTGAAAATTATATTTTTGTCATGAATCAAATAATCATTTTCAATTAAATAAAATTTAATAAATACATGTTTTTTGTTCTTTTTTTTTTTTTCTGGGAATGGAATTTTTTTACTGTTCTTATTAAGAGTTTTAAGCGTACAGTTTAAAACATAAAAGAATAAAAAATGGCTCGTAATTTTAATTTGCCCCAAAAAACCGGTTTCATTAATGATCTTATTTGAAAGGTTTTTTTTTTTTTTTTTTTGCAAGAAATCAACCGCTTACGGCGACTCGCAGTAAAGTATTTCGTTTTCTTTAAAACCTGTCATAGAGAAATAGGGTGAAGAGGTGGGTGTAACTAAGAAAACTTGTTTCAAAGCAGGCTATCGTATGATGCAAAAGTATTTTACGTTTTATATGCTTTCAGAAAACTTATAAAGCATTGCAGCTTGCTTCATTCATGAGGGAGAATCAACATAAGAACATACTGTATAAGAAAGATTCAAATATTCATTCAGCAATATATGCTTTAATGCTTAAAATATATATATTCTGTATCTATCTACATATATTTCTTTAAGTGCGTGCTTCGTTTTTATTTACTTATGTGTAAACAAGCACGCATATACATTTGTTCTGCCGTAAGTGTGCATATGAATGCATACATGTGTTTATGTATATAGATACGTAAGTGTGTGCGTACATTTCTTAAATTCACGCTTTCCTAAAAGTCAAATTTACAAAGTTATTTTAAGCTGAAAGTTTGAACTATATATTTAATGAGAATTATTTATCCCATTTATTTTCTTAACAAATGATTAATAATTTTTTCTTTAATAAAAATGCATTTAGAAAGTGTAATTAAAGATGCTACAGTATATGAAAATACTGAAAAGAAGAAAACAACATTAACATAATTGTATTAGAACCTTTTTCTTCTTATAGCAAAAAATGAATGATAATAAATATTGGTACACGCACATACATACTTATATAGAGTTTTGTGGCTTTTATAAAAATTAAAATTTTGTATTATTCCAAATACCTTTTATCCACAAAACAAGATAATCTACAAAGTATCGCTTCTGCTTACATTTAAATGACTGCTTGTAAAAACCTTACTGAATGGCGTGTTGCAAAACGCTACTTACCTACTGCACGTATATTGTATACAGAAGAGATTATCCACATTGAAATTAATAATCCAGTGTTCATATTGTATAAAATCGTTGTTAAAATAATCCGAAGTGACTGGCAAAATGAAGTTATTAACACCATTGCTCCGTTATTCATTTACGGACTATACTAGTAAGTGGCTGGACTCCGTTGACCAACACAAGCTCCTCGTACTATTTCTAATCTTAGTGCTAAACGTTCCCTCCTAACACAATCATAATGCGCAGAACATTATTAAATACATGCGTTTGCGCACTCGTTGCCATACGCTTTGCTCACTTATTATTCAGATATGGAACTGTTGAAAAAATATTTTTCAAAATCCTTTGGAAAAAAAAATACATATGTGTGTGTGTTCATGAGGATTTAAACAGAATTTTGGCGAGACAAGATTCAGTGCGTATATCCAAACATAATATATGCACACACACAAAGAAAATATAGGGCTTTAAAAAAGAGAAAAATATGAAAGGCCAACCTAAAATGTAATCCTCGAAGGAAACGACGTATAAATCATAGCGTAGAAGATTGTGTGAATCATTCAGCCGGTAAGGCTTGTCTTATTCTCCCGCCATTCAAATGATTGCGCTAGTTTTATCAGTAAAATAGGCTTTTTTAGTGTCAATGTGGAAAGATATTGTAAATCTATATGGTTAAAATTTTACTGCTGTGATAAATAATGTTTTACGAGATATCACGAGTTGTTTTGCTCAGCATTTGAAAATAAAAAGAGCAGGGATTTCTAAGCATAAATGTGCGATATTAAAATGTATAATGTTATTAGAATGTTTAAAGTGCTTTAAATGTATATGTATTTTATAAATAATTTCAGTTTTTAACATTATTAATATATTTATATGCTAATAAAAAAAATCGATAGAAAGATAAATTTAAACTGGGAATAAATTTTTAATGACTAGTTTATATTATGCTTTTTTTTTAAAAAAAAAAGGAAAAGAAAAAAGAAAACATATTCAACTTATTAATAATTTGAACTACTATGTAATTATATTCTGTATATATACGATAGAAAATAGTCTTTAACAATTCAATTGCAAAACAAATGTTTCTCCAGTATTCTTCTAGAACGGAACAGTAAAGAAACTGATTTTATTTACAAAGCTAGACAATCGCTCGCTGTAACCCGAAAAAAAGTGTCTATTTCCGACTTGATTCGAATCCCATATAATAGTCATGCCAGACGAATATATTGACCATATACCATCAGGCTTGACTTATAATCGCTTTAATATTCATGGATTATTTAGTTATAAATATTAGGTATACCTGTGTGTGTGTGCCTAAATATATGATCGTTTAAGATTCGTAAATTCTTTAGTAGAAATTATTATATATACATATGCATGTGTGCCTATATGCTATCAAAAATAAAGAGGAAATAATAATCGGTAGAGCTAAAATTTATTATTTAAACTTATCTGGAAAATAAATTTTGATACCACAGACATTCCTTCCACAATATTAATCATACATTCGTGTTCATTAATAAAATCAGCCTCCGTGTAAGATAATTTTACTATTTATATTGGAAATTAATTAATTGGTTGATTCTAGCTAAATTTATAATTGTATAATTTGATAATATTGATTTTTAATTATACCAAATATTTTTTTCTAGAAATTATTAGTCAGAAAATAACCTTTTGTGTCTGTGTGTTTATGTGTAAGATATAATTTTAAACCACGCATGGATTGTATACAATTACTAAAACTGCACTATATAAAAATCACACTTTTGTTTTACAGTGAGTTTAGTGACATTTACATGTCTTTTATACATTTATCCAAAAGCTTTAACTTTTAGTAAAAACAGATACTTATTTTTCAACCAATAAATATATGGCTTACTAACTTGACTGTGTTTGGCTATTTACAAAAAAAAAAAAAATCTTAAATTTTTTGAGACATATCTAGGTAAGTAGACAAGTTTTCAACGTCTATTCAAATTTAAATTCTGGTTTGTAGATATGGCAAGAAAATATGATCATTACTATGGAATAAGACCTTATGAGTGTGTTTATATGCACGTAATTAAAGACTTTGCATTTTTAACCAGATATTTCATGACTTTGTTATGCTATATTGGTTATTTATAAATAAATAATATTCAAAATATGTAGTTTTTTGTTATAAGTAAATTTTCTACATAAATGTGTGTGAGATTCAGTTTCTCATAAAACAAAGAAATAAATATATAAATATTTCTTAATTGCAGAATATATATATTCAAAAAAGCATGTTTCTTAAATTCCTTACCTGCTACTAATATAGTTACAGTATTTAATTAAACTACATGCAGTCTGTATGATTTTCTGTGGTGTTATGCAAGGAATACTTGATTGGATAATAGACATGTGATTTTTATGGATTTCAATTGTCTCTTGGTTAATTATTTTTATTTGCACTATTATATTTAAATATAGTAAATGGCTATCAAATGTAAATGAAATAACTTCAACAAAGAGAAAAGCATGTGTATGCTTATGCAACATAGAATTGATTTTGATTATTATTTTACTTTACATCAATGTTAGCAAAATAGTAAAAATAATTTTTATTTGAAGATTATTTTTTCACATTCAATTATTATATATTTAGTTTACAATAAGTGTGTGATATTTACATATAAAATTTTTTAGTATATTTTATTTTTATAAGTATAATAATAATGCTGGAAACATATATGATGGCATAAACATAATCTTTTTTAACAAGAATGTTATTATTGCTTATTTTACTAATTCCTTTTTAGCTTGATTTGAGACAAATTTAATTGTTTTCTCTAGCAGTATGCTTTCAACTTTAATTTTAGCATTAGTCCATTGATCTATATCAGAATATAATATATTTGATTTAAATTGATAGATATTTATATTTAGATAAAATAAATTGTTTAAAAATCATGTTTAAACTTTGCAAATATTGATAATAACAATACAATCAAAATAAAAACAATTTCATCATTCAATATTGAACAAAGCAGACTGATTTAAAAAAACAAACAAAATATTTTTATTGACATTTATATTTAAAGTGTGAATGAATAAATATCAATATGTAATAAATCTATCAAATTATGCCTTAAAATATTATTTTTTAAAAATATTTTTTATGATATTGCAATATATTGTAACAGACTGTCAGTGATGACATGTTAGCAAAGTGTTTGTAACTACCTGCTCCCATAATTTTCATTGTTAAAATTATTGTGAAAATTATGACCCATTTATATATATCATTAAAAACTAGTCAACACTTAGATAAATCTAATATCAATAACAATCAACAATCTCAAACTGTTGTCAAGGCAACCTTTTTTAATAAAAGAGTGGAATCCCATCTTTAATTATGGTCTATTATATTTATATAGACAATAAACATTGCTACTTGATTATAAAGATTAAAATTATTGATACAAAAAAGTTCAAATAAAACTTCTTAAACAGGTAAATATAACCTGTTATGAATGCAGACTGATAAATAGTCAATTATAACATTACAAACTGCAATAATACTTCTTAAATTACCTAAAACATTATTTAAATAATAACTATAATAATGTTCAAGGGTAAATGAGTGTTATAAATAATCATTAAAACCAGTCAACATTTAGGCAATCCCAATTCCAATAACAATTAACAATCTCAAACTTTTGTCAAGGCAACTTTCTTTCAACAATAAAGATAGAATCCCAACATTATTTGTGATCCAATATATTTATATAGACACTAAAGATTGCAACTTGACTATAGAAATTGAAATTATTGATATTTCTTTGTATCAATAATTTTAATCTCTGTAGTCAAGTTGCAATTTGCAATGTCTATATGAATATATTGGACCACAAATAAGGATGGGATTCCACTTTTATTGTTAAAAGGAGATTGCCTTGATAACACTATGAGATTGTTTATTGTTATTGATTGTCCAAGTATTGACTGGGTTTTAATGATATATATATATTATAATGATCCAGAGAAAAGGACCTTAACGTAATCTGCACTACAAGGCGCCGTCTAGGCATTTGAACCTAGAAAAATTTATAAAGTAGTCAGATATGTAAGTCAAAAAAAATTTTTTTTTATATATATATTTTGATATCCGGTTGTTAGCCCATTGTCACTAGCTCAGTGTAACAGCAGAGATTTATATTTTATATTAAATTCCTATCTAAGATATATATATATAAAAATAAGCCACTGCCAGTAATTATATACACAAACATTTATTAATGCACATATAAATTTTGAATCATTTTAACATTACTTTTACTTTATAATTTTAACTTGATTTTAGATTTTAATTTACATTTTAATTTTTATACTATTATAAGTTCGCACAGATGGGTTTATAAAAGTTTGTTTTAAAATGTTGAGTATAGATCAGTTATATAGATTACATGGTTAAAAAACATTTCAAAATAAACATAAACAATCAAAATACAAAGTCATTGATGCCGTCAATTGCATAGGGTATACAAGAAACCCAATGGTATTCATCATAAGATACCACAGAGACACCAATAACTTAAAAGACATCTGCATAAATACATTTTAGATACTCACCGTAAGGTATCATTATTTACCGAATGTCTATATATTTTGATCAAATATGAAAACCAAAAACATAATTAACCGATAACGAATCCATGCAAAGTCCATACCCAACTTAAATTTAATGCATTTTTATTTAGAGTGTCAAGTATGAATAGACTACATAGATTTGCATTTGAAAGAAAATATTCTATCCTTATTTAACCTTAGGCCAAAAGTTTGCAGCTAAACTGGCATCAATTCATCTGATATATTGATGTGTTCAATGTAATATGAAATACGACAGCACAATTAGGTTAAGAGAAGAAATTGCTTCTCATCAGATAGGAATACTACATCCATCTGATGATAAGAGCAATAAAAAAAAACTCCATAGGAAGGAACTGCGGTCTCCATCTTATAATTCCTCCCATAGGCAATACGAGTGTGTGCGGCATATAAAGCAATTCTGCCCGTAGCGAACCTCATACTACATCTACTAATTACACCAATATATCCAATCCATTGACCTAATTCAACTACGAAACAAATAACCTAAGATTACCCTCCCCTAATATGACTTTACAAATCTATATAGCCGTTCATGCCCGAATCATTTATATAATTTAATTTATCGCAAAACAAACATCATAAATAAAACTTAAAGAATAAAAATAAATAAATGGAAATGATTTTACAAAAAAGAAATACATCAAATAAAATTATAACTAATTAATAAATAATTTGGTTTGGTCAGATAGGAATCTATTTCTATTTTTTTTAAATATGGAAAGTTTTTAATTTAATGTTCATGAATTATCTAAAGTTCTTACAATTTTTAAAATGTCCAGCTTTATCCGTGGTTTGCTATTTGAATGTGAATTGCCATGCCATCCTAAATAGATATTGGTATCCAGTTAGCCATTGTTTTTTATTTATTCAGAGGTCTTTTAGTTTAGCTGGTCCTTAATGTAGAAAAAACGATGTCATTTTTTTTTTTTGTAACAAAACTGAAGGGATTGAAGAGTGCGTCTTTTCAATGCCTTCTCCTACAACTCCACACTAACATATATCTGTCCTCTTGTAATAACTAACTAATAATTTCCAAACTTTTTTTTATATTAATTTTAAGGATTCAATGGACATTACATCATCGATGATGATGATCCTTCCATTGAGGTCCGATTTCCCGATGGATTTCTCTCATTTGCTATTAGTTTCTATTGTTTTCCTATCTAACCGTTGTTTATACATTTAAATGCCCAAAAGCTAGTTTACTTTGACTAATTAAAATAATCATTTCCATTTTCTGATTACTTAATGTGTTTTCCAAAATTAAAGATATATTTTTATCTCTAAATCTTTTTAAGTTTTTGCTTTTAAAATATTTTTTCTATTTTTAATAAAGTTTTATTTTAATAATTTTTTTCATCTGTGCGATTTTATATATATGAGTTTAGTATAGAATTTTTATTTTCAATTTTTAATTCTTAAAAAGGAAGTTTTATTTGCGATCTTTTATTCTTTTCATGTTTACTAATAAAAAAACAATGTAACATACATATGTGCCCATTACATATCAGTAAACTTGCTTAAAAAAAATAAACAAAAAAAAAATTTACTTAGGGTTAGTAATTACGGTACACGATTAACGAAAACATTTACAAAAACATTTGTTTAGTAATTTTTACAAAGATTATATACAACAAAAAAATGTTGACTATCGTTTTCAAAGAACCAATCACGTTTACGCCTCCTCCCTCCAAGAATTCTATTTTCTCTATATTTTATTTCTAACAAACTGCATGACAAGCAAATTTTATAAATTATTTATTTAAGAAGGTTACATGGGTTTATACGTGTATATGTGCAGCACAATTATAAATACCATCAACTTATTTATGACGGACTGAAATGCTTACATAGGATTACACTGAAGTAAATTCCCAAACAGTACTCATCGTAAGGTAGTACATTTACGATCATAAACTTACATGGCTGTGCACGCCTATACACGCTAAAGCATAATATATATTAACAAAAAAAAAAAATATTAATTGCAACCTTTTGACTTTCTTTTTAACAAAGTACAATTTTAAATTATTTATACTTTCTCGTGTTTAATATATGTGCAATTTCTTTCTGGCAGCACTTTTATAAGATTTAAAGTATACTACTTATGTAAACAGATAAAAATATTTCATTTTGAAAAAAGTTGTTCAGGGTATACGTGGTTTATTAAACATTGGCCCCAGTTGGGAGACCAATTATAATGATCTGGAGGAAAGTGGAGATTAGTAATCTGCACTACAAGGTGCCATCTAGGCATTTGAACCTAGAAAAATTTATAAGGTAGGCAGATACATAAGTCAAAAAATATATATATATTTTTTATATATTTTGATATTTGGTCGTTAGCCCATTGTCACTAGCTCAGTGTAACAGCAGAGATTTATATTTTATATTAAATTCCTATCTAAGATATATATATAAAAGAATAAAATAAGCCACTGCCAGTAATTATACACACAAACATTTATTAACGCACATATAAATTTTGAATCATTTTAACATTACTTTTACTTTATAATTTTAACTTGATTTTAGATTTTAATTTACATTTTAATTTTTATACTATTATAAGTTCACACAGATGGGTTTATAAAAGTTTGTTTTAAAATGTTGAGTATAGATCGGTTACATAGATTACACGGTTAAAAAACATTTCAAAATAAACATAAACGATCAAAATACAAAGTCATTGATACCGTCAATTGCATAGGGAATACAAGAAACCCAATGGTATTCATCATAAGATACCGCAGAGACACCAATAACTTAAAAGACATCTGAATAAATACATTTTAGATACTCACCATAAGGTATCATTATTTACCGAATGTCTGTATATTTTGATCAAATATGAAAACCAAAAACATAATTAACCGATAACGAATCCATGCAACGTTCATACCCAACTTAAATTTAATGCATTTTTATTTAGAGTGTCGAGTATGAATAGACTACATAGATTTGCATTTGAAAGAAAATATTCTATCCTTATTTAACCTTAGGCCAAAAGTTTGCAGCTAAACCGGCATCAATCCATTTGATATATCGATGTGTTCAACGTAATATGAAATATGACAACACAATTAGGTTAAGAGAAGAAATTGCTTCTCGTCAGATAGGAATACTACATCTATCTGATGATAAGAGCAATAAAAAAATGCCATAGGAAGGAACTGCGGTCTCCATCTTATAATTCCTCCCATAGGCAAAACGAGTGTGTGCGGCGTATAAAGTGATTCTGCCCATAGCGAACCTCATACTACATCTACTAATTACACCAATATATCCAAACCATTGACCTAATTCAACTATGAAACAAATAACCTAAGATTAACCTCCCCTAATATGACTTTACAAATCTATATAGCCGTTCACGCCCGAATCATTTATATAATTTAATTTATCGCAAAACAAACATCATAAATAAAACTTAAAGAATAAAAAAAAATAAATGGAAATGATTTTACAAAAAAGAAATACATCAAATAAAATTATAACTAATTAATAAATAATTTAGTTTGGTCAGATAGGAATCTATTTCTATTTTTTTTAAATATGGAAAGTTTTTAATATTAATGTTCATGAATTATCTAAAGTTCTTACAATTTTTAAAATGTCCAGCTTTATCCGTGGTTTGCCATTTGAACATGAATTCCCACACCATCCTAAATAGATATTGGTATCCAGTTAGCCATTGTTTTTTATTTATCCATAGGTCTTTTAGTTTAGCTGGTCCTTAATGTAGAAAAAACAATGTCATTTTTTTTAACAAAACTGAAGGGATTGAAGAGTACATCTTTTCAATCCCTTCTCCTACAATTCTGCACTAACACATATCTGTCCTCTTGTAATAACTAACTAATAATTTCCAAACTTTTTTTAATATTAATTTTAAGGATTCAATGGACATTACATCATCGATGATGATGATCCTTCCATTGAGGTCCGATTTCCTGATGGATTTCTCTCATTTGCTATTAGTTTCTATTGTTTTCCTATCTGACCATTGCTTATACATTTAAATGCCCAAAAGCTAGTTCACTTTGACTAATTAAAATAATCATTTCCATTTTCTGATTATTTAATGTGTTTTCCAAAATTAAAGATATATTTTTATCTCTAAATCTTTTTAAGTTTTTGCTTTTAAAATATTTTTTCTATTTTTAATAAAGTTTTATTTTAATAACATTTTTCATCTGTGCGATTTTATATATATATGAGTTTAGTATAGAATTTTAATTTTCAGTTTTTAATTCTTAAAAAGGAAGTTTTATTTGCGAACTTTTATTCTTTTCATGTTTACTAATAAAAAAACAATGTAACGTACGTATGTGCCCATTACTATATATATAAAATGTGTAATATTGTATGTTTTTATTTTTAATAATTATTATACAATAATTGTGCAAAAATAATCATTAATTTTAGTGAACACAAAAAAAATCAATGTTTTAGTCTTTCAAGTTATTTTCTCACAGTAATCTTATAAAGCCAAATGCAAAGATAGGCCATTAAAGCAGAGTTTTAAACTATTTGAAGTAACCATATTTTTAATTACCTTTACAACTTTAGATTTTTTTTTTAATTAAAATATCAGAATAAAATAAATATGAATTAACAGAACTAAAAAAAATAATTATAAAATATCTCAATAGAGGACTATGCAAGCAAATCAGTTTTTTTAATTTCTCCCTAAATTCCCTAGGTGGATAATTGTAAAGTTGTTTTTTTTTTATTCTAATAATGCTTTCATTATTTATATATGTTTTAAATAAAATTTTGCTAAAAACACATAAATTATATATATGTTAAATATAACTGAAGGCTACTTATATACAAAAATATATTGAACAAAGAAACACAAATATCAAAAGTACAAATAATATTAATGTTATTATCAAATTTAGTGATCCCTTACATGTGAATTCAGAAAACATTTATGTCTAGATATGACAGTTGTAATTGTGATCCATGCACATTGATTTTCAGAATCTATTGCTCTATTACAACACTAAACCCTGGAGTGCATTGAGGAGAATTAGAAAAAAATAAAAAATAAATAAATTTTAATAAATTATTAATGTGGATAAAAATATAATGAACAAAAATAGAATTAATTTCATAAATTATTTAAAAATATAATGTAAAAATAATAAGCTCTTCACCAAAAATATATAATAGAAGTCTAATGAATATAAAAGTATGATGTTTTACATCACATCTAGAAATAATGTAAAAACCTGGACAAATGTCAACTCTAATCATAGTGTATAAATCTTTTGTTATTTGGTCATCTTATTATATAAAATACACTGACCAATCATTCTGCAATTTTTCCATATTGTGTCCTATCAAACCTGGAGAAATGTCACCTCCAATCATGATATATAAATCTTTTGTTGTCTAGTCACCTTATTATGTAAAATACACTGAACAATCATTCTGCAGATTTCCACATTGTGTCCTACCAATTTATAAAACGTTCACTTACTGTTATCAGTGTTAACATTATTTTGTCTTATTATTTATATAGATATAATGACATACACATAAAATACAAATTTACTCTACAATTGGATGTTTTTTAATAAATATTTTTCACATCAATCATTTTTTATAAAACTTTTTATGATCACTAACCATTTATTTACTTATTAAAATCTACTAAAAGTCAGGGAATTGTTGAAATTAGTTTGAGAGATAATTCAACTTTGACAGTATTTGTCTTTCAAAACTTATTTGATTTAAATTTTTTATACTTTAGAAAATTTTTAAATTTTGCTTAGATTTTTCATCAAAATATGGAACCACTAATAAAAATATAGTTTACATACATGATTTTGTAATATTATTTTGTTACAGACTACATTTATCATTCATTGTTTAAAAAAAAAATTGTGTTTTTCAATACAATTTCTTAAAAATAAATCAGTAATTTTTTTATTAATCTTTAATTATAATTTGTATTTATTAATAATTTATTGTTGAATAATTTTATATTACTAATTATATCTTTCTTCTATTTTTTTTTCCTAATAGGCTTCATTGTCTTACTGATGTGAAGAAAAAAACAACAAATATTCAAAATTTTTATTTGAAAACATATAAATTATATTTTATTATATTCTTATTTAATTTCAAAATTTATATATCAGAGAAATATTTTGAAAACGTATAATTTTTTTTACCAAATATATTTAAAACATCTCTCTTTATAAATTTTTAAATGCATTTAGAATGTTTTTATTTTTAAAAAGGACATTGTCTGAAAGAACTACATATTTCAGCTAATTAAGTATATTTAATTTTAGATGTAAATTTTATTAAAAATTAAATATATTTGTAACATTGTTTATTTAATTGCATGATAAAATCAATTTTTAATCACTTACATGAATCTGATCTTATATCTTATTGTGAGTAAAGAAAGGCAATATTTTATGCATTTAAATAAGAACTATTAAGTTTGGTGTACTTGAATTTTATGGTAATTATCAGACTGCACCCAGCCTGTTTAAATCCTGGTGGAAGAAGTTTATTGGTTGCTTTAACAATTTTTTTAAAGATTCAATGTAAATTAAACTAAATATTTTAATATTATATGAATAAATGTGAGAGTTGTCCACTGTTCTGAAAGGTCATCATTTCAAATTCAAGTATACATTAACCAAAACTAAATGAAAATATGGTACTATAACATTAATTTTTTTCTCTTCACTAAATAACATATTTCAATCGTAAATTTACATGCTGTAATTACATTTTTTTTGTACTTTAAATACTATACCTATACAGTTCTACTTAAAAGTACATGGACTATTTTTATCCAAATGTTTTTTCCTTCTAAAAGTTTTATTCCAATACCATATTTTTTTTAGAATACAGAAATGTAGTTGGACATTGTTTTTTTTTTTTTGTTTTTTTTTATCAGTTGTTTTAATAAATTACTTCTTTTGCATAAACTGGTTTGTAAAAAAAAAATATTATGGTTTATTAATGGGTGAACAAATAATACCTTTTTCATTCACAGATATGCCTTAATGGGACTTTGACACATGACAGCTTTACAAAAAAACCATTCATACATTCACCAATCAGACAACAGAGAAAATAGAAATTTTATATATAAGCATGATTATATTTCAGTTAACTAAAATTCAATTTCTAGTCTAATAAAAATTATTAATAGTGATTTAAGTATTTATTAAAAAGTAATTGTTGCTCATAATTGCCTTTCAAAAAATATTACATGCAAGAATATATAAGATTCATCAACAAATATGAAATAACATTATTTAACATTTAAATAAAAAAACATGCAATCCAATATTAGCTTTCAAGTTTACTATCTATTATTTTATTAAATTATGAATGACAGTAGAGTTGTAAAAAATAGTCATTTGAACAATTATTACTAAAAATAGAGATGACATCGTGAAATTGGTAGAAGATTTTTATCAAGAATTATATAGTAATAAAGAACAAGTACCTCCTATATCTATCACATCTTCCGAATTGCCCAGAATTTTAAATGAAGAAGTGAGACATGCAATTAAGTGTATGAAGAAAGGAAAGGCTCCAGGAAATGATGGAATTATAATTGATATATTAAAAGAAGCAGGTGAAGAAATAGAAACAATTTTAGCAAAGTTATATACCAAATGTCTAAATGATAAAGATGTACCAGAAGATTGGAAGAATGCAGTAATAATATTAATATTTTAAAAAGGTGATAAAGAAGATATTAGAAATTACAGACCTATCAGCCTTTTATCAGTTTTATATAAAATTTTTACCAAGATAATTACAACTAGTCTACAGAGAACTTTGGATTTCCACCAACCAAGAGAACAAGCTGGATTTAAAAGTGGTTTTAGTACAATAGATCATATCCAGGTATTGAGAGAAGTCATAGAAAGGACAAATAAATATGAGTTGTCATTATGTTTTGGATTTGTAGATTATGAAAAGGCATTCGATTCTATACACATTTCTTCAGTGATTAAAGCATTGGATCATCAAGGTATAGATCCAGGATATTGTCATATTTTAAAGAATATTTATAAAAATGCAACAGCAACAATTAGATTACATAATGATACTGGAAAAATAAACATTGAGAAAGGTGTAAGACAAGGTGACCCCATATCTCCAAAACTCTTTACAGCAGTGCTGCAAGAAGTATTTTGTGGATTAAAATGGGAAACTAAAGGAGTGAAAGTAAATGGAGAGTATTTAAGTCATTTAGATTTTGCAGATGATGTATTTGTTTTTGCAAATAATGCTTCAGAGCTGCAGGAAATGTTGCAGGAGTTAGCAGATGAAAGTAGAAAAGTAGGACTAAAGATAAATGTTAAAAAGACTAAAGTAATGTTTAATCGATTTACTCAAAATATGAAAATAAAGATTGATTATGAAGAATTAGAAGAAGTTAACAGTTACAAATACCTTGGTCAGATTATTAATACAGATGGAAACATAATGAAGGAAATTAATCATAGAATTAAACTTGGTTGGAGTGCTTTTGGTAGAAATAACTTGACACTAAAAGGAAATATGCCTATGTGTTTGAAAAGGATGGTTTTTAACAAATGTGTTTTACCAGTTCTTACTTATGGATCTGAGACTTGGATACTTAATAAAAGAGCAATACAGAGACTTCAGACCACTCAAAGGAGTATGGAGAGATGTATATTGGGAGTAACAAGAAGAGATCGAAAATGCAATGTATGGGTAAGACAACAAACAGGTGTTACTGACCTTATTGAAAAAAATTAAAAGATTGAAATGGAGTTGGGCTGGACATATTGCTAGAAGAGATGATAATAGATGGACAATTGAAATTTTAAACTGGATTCCAAGAGATTGTAAAAGACCCAGAAAGAGACCACATGTGAGATGGATGGATGAAATAAGAAAATGTGCAGGGGTGTTGTGGAGAAGAGAAGCTAAAGACCAGAGAAGATGGATTAAACTTGGAGAGACCATCCTGCAGTGGATTGATAATGGTTGATGATGATGATATATATATAGTGAGAATATGATAAAAATGAAATAAATTTAAGCCATTAAATTGTTTTTGTATATAAACAAACAAAATTGAAAAAGTTAAAACAATAATAAATACTATATAAATAAGTATGTAATTCTACTTAATTTACTAGCACAGTATTTGTATATAATTGTAATCAGAAGGGAATCACACTATATACAAATACACTGTAATGTTGTTTTAATGCTTCAGTGATGTTTTGTTGAGTACATAGGATGTTCTCAAACCAAAGCACAACATAGAGACAGTGAAAAAATAAGAGCAATCATCTTATCTTAGTACATAAATTCACATATATAGGCCAATCATCAAGGTATTAAAACAACATTATAGCACATGTGTATAGGGTGTAATTCATTCTGATTAATATAATTAAATATAAAAAATATTTTTGAAGCAATGTTTAATTGTCTTTTTCAATGAAATACATATATATATATATTATTGTGATTACTTATAGCAACATTATTTTAACTGCAGCTATCATATCTTCTTACATAATTATTATACACATATAAAATAAAAAATAATACTAACAATATAAGACAAGTCATTAATTATAACATTATATATTTATTATTTATATTTCTTTTTATACCGTTAACTTAAGCTTGTTCATATTATTATAAATTTATAATAATACACTATTATTTTTTAATAATAGATGTATAAGAAAAGGAGAAAAGAAAAAGGAGTAATACAAAAAAAAACATCTAGTAACCTGTATCTAGAATGTTCTTTAAATGTTCACAATAATTAGATATGTGTTACACCTAATTAGAATAATAAAATATTATGTTAAGAAACTCTTTTTTGTATCAAATAATACAATATTTGATATTGTACAATAGTTTTCATTTTTATTCATTTATACATTGTTAGAGGTATCAGTTTGATATCATTATTTTACTGGTTTAACAGTTTATAGCATTGCTGCAAATTTATTTAATTTGTTACATATTCAAATGTACTAATTTATCTTTATATATATTCAACCTTTATTGTAAAACGTTTGAAATTGTTGATTGTTAATGACATTGGGATTGTCTAAGTGTTGTCAGGATTTTAATGATATATATATATATCGTACCTTGCCAATAGGAAGTTGATTCCTAAAAGACACGACAAGCTCCAATTTAGACTATACAGTGACTTTATCTAGGTACAATTTAATACTCTTCCTTATTTTTAAAATATATTTAATTAATATTAACAATTGTGAGACCCACTTATCCTATTAACAAGATTACATACCCTTTAACATTAAATAAATACCGAAGTATTTATTTAATGGCATAAGAATACCAAGACACTCCTCTATATTAAGTATCTAAATATTCCCATGACTAACAAAAAAAACTTAAATGAATATAATATTTAACACAGCATTACACTGTTGCACATGCACTTTGAAGATTTTAACTATAAATGAATGAATACAAAATCTTCAAAGCGCATGTGCAACAGTATAATGCTGTGTTAAATATTACAGTTTACAAACATCGCAGCTATAAAAAAAAAAAAGATTTATTTACATACATTTAAATGAATATAATAAAGTATGTATAATTATTAAATTTAAGAAAACCTAATTAATCACCTATATGATTATTCTACTGTATATTGATCTTTTATTATTATTACTTTTATAGAATTATCATTAAGAATATCCATAATAATAATATTTTATTCAGGAGATCTTACGATTATCATTGATTTTAATTAGCTATTTATACCATCTATAAAATATCAAGAAGGTTTTTACTAAACTCTATAGGTAGTGTAACATTTCAGAAGAGACTTATAACATTAATCTATAAATAAAATTATATTACTACTTTATATTAAGGTTCTCTACTATTGAACAATAAATCACTATTGTTATCTAAATTGTAATCATAATTTATAACTTTAAATAATAAGACTAATTTCTAACCTGATTTCCTAGAAATAAACATACTTTACTAAATTTGTAATATATTTTATCAATGACTTATGTTATCAAGACAGTTTGCAATAATTTAAGATTCAGTTTAAGACATATTTTTGCAGATAATTGTTATACGATATCTTGTACTGAATTAATTTCTCCTCCAAATCTCAAATTGTATATTTCATTAATGTATCTATTACAACTCACACTTTCTGATAATGATTCCCACAAAATAAATGCAACTCTAGATACTTAGTTTAACTTTTGAAATATTAATTTTAATAACATCCTATTTACAAATTTTAATAGTTAATTAGAATTAATATATGACTCAACATAAAACAACATAAAATACTTTATACACCAATATAATATAATAGTATATGTAAAATTTTAAACATTTATATTCCCCCTAAATTACATTAAGATATTCAAAATAAAATTTCTTGCTAATACAATAAAAAGTTGTATGATATTTAATTTTGTCCCTTATATTACAAAATAACATGTATTAAATAATCAATTTTTTTCCCATTCATTACCCCTTATAGATTGTGCTAAAAATATAAGAAGATTTAAAATATGAATTAATGTTTTATTCCCTAATTAAAATAATGTCATTATAATATTATGAAATATTACATTTTTATCTGTGTTTATGTTTATGATATTCACCATTTGATCTTTCTCTTTACTTTACACTAAGAAGATATTAATACAATAATTATGAAATCATTCATTTGTTTTCTGATGAAACGTTCAATTTACCTATTGTCTTATTATCAAATTCTATAATAAAATATAACAAATGAAACATTTATATTATACCCTATCAAATATGATTACTTATCTCTTCTGGAATTAATTTCCATTTACCATTTAAGATATTAAGCTAAATGTTGATAAACCACTCTTTAGTATATCTTGAATAAAATAAAAATTCTTTATCGTTATTTTATCTAATAACTCAGATATTAATTTCCTATTTCCAATTTATACCTGTTTTATAGATGTCTTATAAATAATACCTATAAAGATTTATAAACTAAAATTAGCTATAACCACATTACAGTTATATTATAGCGTTGATAGTTAAACACCAGATCAAACTTCAAATATTACCATTTGTTATTTTAATATTATACTAGATCACCGATACATCCCCTCTTCTTATAATACATTCATTTTTTCATTTCTTTGTGTATACTCTACTAACTCATAGCTTATATACATTTATTTTAATGGCCTAATAATATTCAATCAACTAAAAAAAAGAACTTTAACCAACTACTAGTATAGATAAACAAATTACATTAATTATTAATTTCCCTGATTCTTGCTTTATCCCCCCTGATTGATAATGATTATTTTAAAATATGAATTTAATATATCCAAACATTACATTACCAGTTTTTTTTACCTAATATACAAGTTCATCACAAAAAAAAAAAAAAACATTAATTTTTATTAATAGTATTTCAATTGTTTCTCATGCTTCCAACTTGTTATACATTAATCTTCTGACTTTTACTTCTCTTATACTTATAATCAATTAATATATATATATATATGTGTGTGTGTGCTCTGCACACAGATAATGAAGCTATTAAAGCTATAGAATTCCAATGCCCTCATGTTATCTACAATATTTGTTTGTTTTTGTTTTTTTTTCACAATTGAATGTTATTTTTCTACCTGGGTGGTATATTTTTATTTAGATGCTTCCACCATTAATGATATTTGCCTTCATATTCTTGACGTATTCCTTGTTAATTTTTTTTAAGTGTCATAGCATCGGACGGACGCGAACCCTATAATTGTCCTCAACATAGTTTAGATTCTTCAATAAGCTAATGTTACTGATATAATCTATAATTGATCATAAAAGTTTTTATTATACATGGAAGTTATATTCACTGATAATAATCTGTTTAAATCTTTTTTCCTAGTAAAATTTTCATTCAGAGGTTGATTTATATGTTATATTTTAATATTAAGCACATGTTTTAATACACAAACATTCCCATTCTGACTTATTCTTAATTTCACTTTAATTACCTTGAAAACTGGACATTTAACTTTATCATTAATAATTTTCCTGTTATTCAGATATCAATTCCACTTGAATTTTGCATAATGTTATGATAGTTAAAATACCTAAATATTTTATCTTGTTTACTCATCCAATTATACATCAACATAATACTCACAGTTTGTTCCTTCTGTTCTGATATTACATGGTAACACCTTGGCACCAATATATAACTTTTTCTTTCCATTTTTTCAATATTTTTCCTAATATAACAATTCCAAGATATATCAGCAAACTTATTGATTGATGATTTAACCAGTAGCGATTTACTTTGTTTTACCCATTCATTTTACTGAAAATTTGATAATATAAAGTTTGAAATTTTTGAGTTGATCATATTTAATTACTTGTCTTTTGAAAATAATAATGTTTAAAAAATTTCACCAAAATTTAAAAAAAAAAAATCCCCAGTTACCTGGTTTTTATTTCCAATCTGTAATTTTTTTTTTCAAATCTAAAATTTTCCCTCTGATTTTCTTTCTTTTCAACAATTATCATCTGCATGCTAATTTATTTCAAATTGTGTGTTCCTATTGGTTAATTTTCCCACTTCTCTGATTATGAATAATTAATAACTTGCTTGTAGCTGAACTATTTTTAAAAACATAGTATCTCTTTAAAATATTTATTAGTAATAAAAAACAATATCTTTAAATGAACTTAATATAACTACAATTTAAATCATTTTCATTTTATTTCTATATAGATTAAATTCAATATTAATCCTATAAACTTTTAATCACAAAATTCAGGGCATAGTGTTAGTTATTTAATTTGGAAAATAAATTATTTTTTCATTGGAAATAATTATTGCTAACTAATACCAGATGTGCACAGACATAATTATTTATCTATATAATGCATATTTTAATTTGTCAGATTAGATGTGAACTCCCATATAAATTTAAATATTATTAAACAATTACTTCCTAACAGATATTTTTAAATTATCCTTTAATATTTTATCTTTTATATATCTTTGAAAATAAATATCTTAACATAATTTGCCATTTATACTACTTTAAATGAACTAAGTCCAAGTCCAAATCCTATGATACTAAAATGACTGTTATTTTTTATAGTTTAATAAGTAAATATTTTTGATTTTATAAAATTTAAAATCATACATCTTAAAATGTATTCCTAATTTGTTTTATAAAGTGGTGTACCAATAAAAAAGGCACAATATATATAAAATGATTTAGAGCTTCAGGAAATGTTGCAGGAGTTATCAGATGAAAGTAAGAAAGCAGGACTAAAGAGAAATGTTAAAAAGACTAAAGTAATGTTCAATGGATTTTCTCAAAATACGAAAATAAAGATTGATTATGATGAGTCAGAAGAAGTTAACAATACAAATACCTTGGTCAGATTATTGTTATAAATGGAAACATAATAGATAAAATTAATCATAGAATTAAAGTTGGTTGGAGTGTTTTTGGTACAAATAACTTGATACTAAAAGGAAATATGCCCATGTGTTTGAAAAGGAAGGTTTTTAATAAATACCTTTTACTATTTCTTACTTATGGATCTGGGACTTGGATATTTAATAGAAGACTAATACAGAGACTTCAGATCACTCAAAGATGTATGGAGTAACAAGAAGAGATCAAAAATTCAATATATGGATAAGAGAACAAACAGGTGCTACTGACATCGGTGAAAGAATTAAAAAACTGAAGTGGAGTTTTTTATTATTATTAAGGAAAATACATGTACAATTACAATATAAATCTTGTTGGCATACATTTGTTTGCATTTGTTACACTTATTACAACAATCATTAGTAAATAATTTTCCATATCCATTTGATACCTTAGTTATTATTATGACAAATTAATTTCATGATCAGAGCAAGAAGCTCATTGTTCAAACTTAGTCTATAATTGTTGTGTACTAGTTTTATATCAGAACAACTGGCTCTTCATTTAGTGACTTAGCCAATGATCATTGTGCAGTCCATATTTTGACTGGTAGTGAACCTTTGTCATTCTCCATCTAACTGGACCATTTTTTAATCTTGAATTAATTTTTAATTAGCATGCCTGAGGATAGGCTCTTCATCCAGTGGCCTAAGTTGTCTCCAAGTGTCCCCAAAGAGCTTTTCTGGCATTAATAAGTGATCCCTGAACATAATCCTTCGAATAAATTTTTTACATATCTCCCATGGTTCTTTACTTCCTTGCTTAAAAACAAAATGATTTTTAGTTAACCACATGGCATAAAGCAGAAACATTCCCATTGTAATAACAGCAAAGACACCACTCTTAATAGCATTTCTGATTCTTAGAATTTTCATGTTAGCTGGCAGTACTCTGGTTATGATATTTGGTCTAGCAGGACTCAAAAATGGGCAAGCAGTAAAAATTTGTCCAATAGTTTCATCCACTTTACATAAGCTACATAGTGGTTCTATTTTTGAGAAATTTCTATGATTTACCAAAAACGATTCGTTGGCAAGGCTTTCAAATTAAATTTTATGATAAAGTCAATATGTTTGGCCTCCAAGTAGCAAAATTTTAGTTTTCTCATTAGTAATTTGGTAGATAAATCAAGTTCAATCATTAATTCAGTAATGTTTGCATGCATATATTTGTAAACTTGCTAGTAAGTGTTAGTGTTGTCAATAATTTATGCCATAACTTTGAAGAATTTGTTGGCATATGCTAGCAGCTTCATGGCCCATTTACTTTGTATTGGTGGCAGCATGTCAGTAGGTTCAATCTCATCCTGTAATGAGTCCACTGGAAATCTTGCATTCATTACTTTAAGCATTGATATGGATTTCTGAATGAAAAAGGTGTTGAGATCAACTGAAGTGGAGTTGGGCTGGATATATTGCTAGAAGAGATGAAAATAGATAGACAATTGAAATCATAAACTGAATAAAAAACCCAGAAAGAGACTACATGTGAGATGGATGGATGAAATAAGAAAGTGTGCAGGGATGATGTGAAGAAAAGAAACTAGAGATTGGAGATGGATTGAACTTGGAGAGACCTTCATCCTGCAGTGGATTGATAATGGTTGACAATATTGATGATGATATAATATATTGCTAGGCAAAACTTTTTCCAAAAAACTGTCATAGAAAACAAGTGAAGAAGACACAACTGAATGATCATGTTATTGTTAGGTCTTAATGTTTTGAGCTGGTTTCCATTTTTATTATATTTCTTAGATAAGAATCGCTAGATATTTATTTACTGATTACTATTGGAGTATTATGTGCTCTGATTATGAATCAACTACCTAATAAATCTAATATTTATTATTCTTATTGCTACTATTATTTGTGTTTATGCTTTATATAATAACATATATCTATTGCACATAAAATTATTTTAAAATATAGTATAATAAATTCAATTCAACTTACAAATTCTTTAACAGTAGGTAGCTCGTTTAGGTAGGTCAGATATTTTTTTATTACCATTTTAGCTTTATGCACATTTAAATTTATGAAATTAATATTGATTTTTTATATATATGATTTTTTAAAATTATTTACTAACATTTATTTGTTTAGCCTAGCAAAATAGTTTAACTTTTAAGAATTGCTTCTTTCTAAAGTGATAATGTTTTAAAAAGTTATATTAAACTGTTTTCTGCTTTATATTATATTATATTATTTTACTTAAAAAAATATGATCTCCCCCTCCCATTTTTTTAATTCTAAACCTGATCTCTCCATTTTTTTAAAAAATCTTTTTTTTTTAATCCCCTTACATTAATTATATTTTTTCTTTGGATATATTATTATTATTATAACTTCATAATACATAAATTATTTTTTCTCACTTTCTATTCAAAGTATATAGTTTTAAAAAACAAACGTGTTTTACTATATATATACTAATTTTTGTCTCCCGAAAACAAATTGGGTTAACTAGATATGACATGATTATAATCCTCAATGTATTCGCTTGTCATTTCATTTTAATATAATTGATGCTAACAATTTTCATTTTAGAGCTGTACCAATTATATCGGTTACCTTTTAAATCATTTCAGATGCAAATATATATTTCATTTAAAAGGTATAAACCAATTAATATTTGTAATCACCATATTTGTTGTATTTTTATATTATTTATTTATTTGAAAAATGTATATAATTATTGTTTTTTGTGTAATAAAGATTTTAATTAATATATACATTTAGTGAATGAGTTGTTTTTTTTTTAATTTTAGACAGCTAATTATTAAATAAAATATCATAAAGGAATCTATAAAAATTCCAATCTGAATATTCATTCATTAATATATTTTTAGGTCTTTCAATTTGTGTGTGCGTTATTTTTTAATTTGTAAGATTTTTTTTTTTTAAGTGAATGTTAAAGGTTTTTATAAAATGTTATTTATCTTGAAGTTGAGATAAATAAATAGTATTCTCTCCTTATCTACTATCATTTATATCCTTATCATTTTAGTAACCGAAATATCCCAATATTAGTGAGAATATAATTTTTTAAATGCAATGCCAGGATTACTTTGAACGTAGAATGGTTCTATTTCTTGCATCCTCTCCCCCAAAAAGAAGATTCTTGCCAATTTATGTTTATAAGAACATACATTTTCTAGAAAAAAAATAAAATGCATAAAACTATGTCCTTTACATATCAGTTCTGCTTACATATGAATATACGCTAAAAAACGTATGTAACATTATATGTATATATACTTGTGGATATGCCTTATGAATAAAAAAAGAAAATGATTTTATTTTTTCTGATTGATTTGTAATTTTTTATATTTTATTTATTCTTTATTTTGAATCGCACTAACTAATATATTATTTACATTGTGTGATATATATATATACAATCGTTAAGTAAAGATATACTTATATAATGTGTAAATGTTCTGATATAATAAAGCTTATAAAATATTTCTTAACTTAAAGTATTTTATAATTTAAGCCATTAAGCCGAAAGCACCCAAAAAATTGTACTAGTGATTAAGTACTTTATGTTGCTTGTTAAATAATTTACCTAGAAGCTTTTTGCTGTTAACAAATATTTTCGACTAAGTTGCATTACACACACGCACACTAAAAAAATGTACGATCGTAAAATGCGTAATTGTTTCTTATGATGTTATATAAATTGGAGATGTTAATATAAGTTATTTTTTTAGTAGGGTTATTGAGTTTAAAATTTACGATTGAAATGTCTGTATAGCCTATACATGTATATTCTGCATAAAAAGTAGTTTGAAAACTAAGGATAACTGAATTTTTTATATACTTAAGCATATTTGAATTTAATGCTTTTTTTTAATAAAGATTGTAACGTATTGAATAAAGAAAGACTGTCTCACATACACATCAATAAATATATTTATGTGTTTAATAATCAGCTACTCGTAGATAGTGAGTAAGTAAAACAAAAATGTAAAAACTCTTTGACAAAACTAATGAATAATGTTATCTCCTTTATAAAAACTTGTTAAAGTAGCATTTACTCGGAAGGGAGTTATTTAAAAGATATTATATACTTCTATATAATAGATAGTAAATAATTTCAAGACAATGGCTTATACAATATACATCTATAGAAAAACAATGAAGTAAAAGAAAACAATACTCAATAATTTAGTCAATGAATAATTTATGAAGGTTTACATTTATTATATTTTTGTATTAATCTATTAGTTAAAAATGCCTAGAAACCCAATTTAAATCCAAAAATTACCCAATTCACTGTAATGATCATAGAACATTTTTCTGAAAAAAATCAAGCCTTATTTAAATTTGGTTCCAAATGAACACATGACGGGTAGATATTGTTTTTATACCCCTGAATTCATTTTTAAAAGATAAAATTGTGATGATAATGAAGTTCCATTGACTTGTCGAAATACATTTTCAGTTTAAAATTTAAGTTGTTTAGCACACTTATTAGATAAGGAGCAATTTCTTTTACTTTCAAAAATATACTGTTATTGTTGATGTTAGAAAGGACTTTAACTATATTCAAAGAGTTGCAATGAGCTAATCTAAAAACATTACACAAAATATTTAGCACTGAAAAGTTTTATATATTACATAATATTTAAATCATCATCTGCAAGCTTAAAAATGAAATAAATTGCATTCTTGCCTAATATATATATATATATCAGGTTTAAAAATAGTTAGAACTAAATTTCTGATTGATGAGAAATTCATTCCTTCTAGCAAAGGCGTTATAGACAATCTTCCTGATATATGAAGGAGGAAGAAGGTAAAGATGTATGTATTTTACCTTTAAAAATATATTGATATGTGATGATGATAGAGGATGCTTTAATTATATATAAACAGTTGCAATGAGTTATTTCAAAACATTATGTAAAGTATTTAGCACTGAAATTTTTTATTTATTAAGTAAAATATATTTAGATATCACACTATAATGCAGATGCCTCTATACAATTGTCACAAAGAAGACATTTTAAAAATTTGATATCAGATAATATCTTTCTTTAACCTTTTTCATATCTTCTTCATCCTTATATCTCAATTGCTTCCAGTCTTTCAATATCATTACAAACATACATACACACACACCCCAAAAAATCCATGTCTCAGCTCCATATAAAAAAATTGTCAAATGTAAATCAACATGCAAGATTCTCAGAGAAAGCCAAATTAGACAGATATTCTATTACTAATTTCCTTTTAGAAATTTATATTTTTAGTATTAATTTAAGGTACTTGTGAATTTTTAAGTAAACTAAGATGGCAGCCTGCATTTTTGATAAATGTTTAATTTTTAGGGCTTATAATCTACCAAAGATGTGTTAGCTGTTAAATTAAAACAAAATTAATAAATTGATTGTTAAATTTAAAAAAAAAAGGAATAAATTCTCATAAATCATTAAAAAGCTTTATTTCATTTTTTTTTTTTTTTACTCATATTAATTATACTGTGGGAAGCCATAAAACACTCTTAACATTATTGTACTTTCATTCAATTTAGCATATTTTTTTTATGTTACATAACATAATGCAGTGGATTATTTTGTGATCTTGTTTTCCCAAATTTGTGCATTAATGGTCATGATATAACTGCATGCTACAGACATGAATAAAATGTAAATATCATACTTATATATTTTTTCATTTTTCTATTAATAAGTTAATTCAAAAATTAAATAAATAAACTGTAAATGTTGTAATTAATTTTTCTACTATAATTTCTTTTTTTAAAATAACAATAATAAAAAATAAAATGTAAATATTAAATTAGGCATTTTCTAGCAGGCATTTTTTTGTTAACATTTTTAGCAGACCCCAAAACTGTAAATTTATCAAAAATAATGGCTGCCATCTTGGTTTAATTGAAAACTCACAAGTATTTATTTGATTTATATATTCACAATTTATTTTAGAAATTCATGTTCTATGTGAATATTGTGCAGATGCTTTAAGAAATATGGATATTGCCATTGTTGTGTACCTTTGATCATTGATTATTTTGCCAAAATAAGTGGAGGTTATATTTATTCATCAATTTTAACAAAAAATGCATTGTTTAGTGTAGTAATGCAAAGTTAAGGATTTGAAAATCATACTTTGATTTAACTCCATCATTTTTATTCTCAAATTTCATTTGAATTTGCTAGCAACAGAATGTTTGGTTTCATTTATTCATCAATTTTAGGCAACATTTTTGTGCTACTTATCAATGCTGCTTAATCATCTGAGAATTCAATTGTTTAATTGATTTGTCCATTTATGCTTAGTGCCAAATTTGTATGCCTGGTTTCTATAGATATTAAATAATCAAGAATAACAAATATCCCTGTCTAAATCTCTCTTATAATATAATATGAATTAGTTATTTTTTAATTACTTAAAAATCAACTTATTGCCCTCTGAAAAAATAAAAAGGATATAAATTATATAGATTGGGGAAATATATTTGTTTCATAATATTAAATTGCTAGATCAATAAAAGTTTTAAATTCCTCAAAATAAATGTTTTGTTTATTTTATTCCAATAACATTTCTCAGGATAAATTTCTTCTTCTTCTCCTCCTCCTCCATCTTCTTCTTATTATTTTATGATTCAAAATTTACTTTTGACATAGGAGGCATATATCAATTTTTGCAAATTGTATTGTAAGAAAGTTTATTTGTTATTGGATTTTTTTCCCAATTTGTTGTTTCAGTCACATAGATAATTAATTTTTCATCTGCCTTTGATATTTTAATTTGTAGAACCCAATTGCTGAAATCTTTCTGTAAGTAAAGAGTCAACAATATCTGTTCAAAATCTGTTCATTGAGTTTTGAAATATTCTCATGATCTTTTTTTACTTGTTCAATTCAATTATATGACATAATTCTAATATGAATTATATAAAAAAATTCTTTCATTTTTGCTTTATTTATTTTAATTATAGAATAATTCTTATTTATTTTTTATTGCAAATCACTCAGCCTTTTATTTACAATTCTTTTGCAATCGTTATCATTTTACTTTTGCATTATTTATATTTTTATCTTTTCATTTTCAATTTTAAGATTTTGCAATGCTTTGCTTATTTATTTTTTTTATAATGACTTCAAAGTTTTCTTGTATTTTCTTTATTATACCCAATGACTCCTTTGTAACTTTTAAAATAAATAGCTTTTTCTACCCCCCACCCTCATTTTGATTTTTATATCTGTTAATGATTTATATGATTTTGTGTAATATTTTTCTACAAACAATTTTAAAATCAAAACTATCATATCTATATATGAGTATTTTTAGATTCAATCCTATTAGTATACTTTATATGACAATTATTTTGGATATCAATATTATTAAGCAAGGCCACTGTCTGTAATAGAGCTGCTCAGCATATGTATACATACAGAAGAGCAAAAAAAGATAACATCTCAATATTTTTTTAACATGAGAAACAGGCCAGTCATATGTTTGAATTCTCCAACCCCAAAATAGTGTGTGCTGAGGCTAACAATTACAGAAGGAAGATAAAAGAAGCGTATTTTATCATCAATGATAACAACATGATCAATAGACATGACACATGCTTCACTATCTCCAGAAAATAAACAAGTTAATTTACATATGCATTTACATACATTACCATTTATCAATACCACAACAATGGTTTAAAATCTGTTTTGGCTATGATTATGAGGAATAAAACCTCAAAAGCACTTGGCCTACGTTAATTTACTTTGATTGTTTTCTGGCCATTAACATATTCTTTATCCAGCATGTTAAAGCACTTGTATATATTATTATTAAGTAAATAAATTTAATTCTTGATTTTGAGACTTTTGTTATATTAAAATAAAATACATTTTGATTTATCAGTTGACCGGAGCTCTTGGAAGCATATCTATGTCTCGATAAAATTTTAAATCAGGTAATTGTTTTAACACGATTTTATTGTCTACAAATAACATTAAGTCTTTGTCTATTGTTTTGTTTTATCTTGCTCAATTCAATCTATCTTTTCACCTATTTCACTTGATACATCTCATTATTTTTATAAATATTTCCCATATTAAGTACTTTGCATTTAGATATGTATTTGCTTAGAATCTCTTCAAGATGTTCATATAATTCATTAATTTTGTCTTCTTCATCAGTAGGCATTGGTGTGACTTAAAATGATTTTAAACTAGTCTTTCATCTAGTATTTAAGTGTTTAGTTATGAACTCGTAAAGATACAGTCTATCACCAGTGCAACTCTCTCTGAGCTCTTTTTGATATTTGAGTGCATGATTCACTAATCTTTATGATGGAACTTACTATCATTGCCCTATTTTGTTTCTTAATGAGATTTTTATTTTTCTAATTTCTATTTGTTTTAATTTCCATGTTTTTTTTCCTAAATGTTGATGTCAGATTTTTTTTCCTTTTGACTTAACACTGCTAAGAATGAACTTATTTAACAACTACTGAATAACCTTTATTTCTACTCATCATAAGAAGTGTATTAAGAATAAAAGGTCATTGATTTTTATTGTCTTTCAAATAGCAGTATTACTACCACCCTCAAGCAATCCTGAGAGTGCTGTTAAACAAACAGTATAGGCTTAAATAGTCTTCTGCTATGGTGTTAATTTTAACAATGTTGCGATGATAAAAGCTTTTTTTTTTTTTTGCAATAGTAATTTCCTTATAAAATAGTGTCAATTATACCAACTGAACCTAAGATTTTAAACATGTGTTATTTCTTTCCTGTCATATCCGATAAACACTTTTTTTATTAAGTCAATTTTGCCAGATAATGATATAATAGAGACTATTGTTTTATTTTTTTTGTATTATGGTCAAGTATATTAACTTCTATTTCTAAAAGTAAAATGTAAATAAAAAATTGAAAGTTTATCTGTATTTTTATATATAATAATCAACCAATTAGAGTGTAATAATAATCAAAATTACTTATCAGCGAGCAAAAATGATATTAAATTACATTTCAAAATCTTCATATAAAAGTAGATCAGAAGGATATGAATGTTCTCTGGGTTTCTTTTTCTGTCAAAAAATAAAGAAGACTTTGATCTTAACCACAACCTATAAGAAGTTGATCTTTTCAGACTTTCACCCACATCATGTAAATTTGCAGGATTCAAATTTTTCCTATATCAGAATAATTATTTTATGTCAGTTTGAATCAGATAGAATTAAGAATGTAGAATTGTATGCAGCTGATTTGACAAAAGCAGGATACAACATAATGCACAGTCTCTTATATATACAACAATTTAAAACAAAAATAGCAAATAAAACCTTTGGTTGTGGAAATAATAATAAAAACTGGATTGCTATAACATATCACATATGGGTAACAAAATAGTACTGATTTTCTCAGATAAATTTAATGCAAATTTTATAATGCCCAATAATTTAAACAAACTTATTAACAAAACAAAGGATCAATTTTAAACATTGGACTAGTCCAATGTGGTTTATACTGTAGGGTGCAGCTAAAAACACTGTCCATATATATATATATATATATATATATATATATATGATCACTAGATGGAGCTTTATCAATAGCTCCTAACAAGCTTGTTTACATAAATGCCAAGAGAGATAGAATTCTATATCTCTTTCATTGTCTAGATATTGAATTCTATCTCTCTCAGCGTTTATGTAAACAAGCTTGTTAGGATATATTGGTAAAGCTCCATCTAGTGATCATAAAATGCAAGCTAAGAGCAAGTTACAAAATTTATAACTTGTTTTGTTTATCATAAGTGTACCCTTGAAAGCTTTTGCAATGATATATATTGCAGAGGCTTTTACTATATGGTAAAACTGAACTGTTTTCAGATCCATATAGCTATCTAGTTTGTTTAGCTGGATTTGAAGACACTATGTGTCTGAGAAATTTCATGCTTTCAAACTGATAGAAACGTGTTTGATAAATGCTGATTTAAGAGTTAGTATTTAGATCTAGTTTCTAGTTAGGATCTAGTTTCTAGTCTTCCAATCCTTCACTGACGTGAGCCAATTAGCTCGAAACCATGGTCTGGAGATGATAGACAACAAAAGAGTTATTGAATTCTATCTCTCTTGGCATTTATGTAAACAAGCTTGTTAGGAGCTATTGGTAAGCTAAGAGCAAGTTACGAAATTTATAACTTGTTTTATATATATATATATACTATGGTGAGACCAAAGCAAACTGTAAAATAAAAATGAGCAAACATTCTCTAATGTATAAAAAGTGTCAGTCAAAAACTGATGCGACTAATACATCAGTCATTTTCAATTATAAAAAATAACATGACCATAATTGTTATCCATGTTGTGTTAAATTAATGTGAAGAGAGTGAAATGATTGAAAACAAAAAAATCAAAGAAGCATGGTTCATTACAACAAATGAATATGCAATGAATCAGAAAACTAATATCATTCAAGCTAGCAGAAATTAGGGTTATTCAGCAAAATAATCTTGAATATGATGCAAAAGCATCAAAAGTATACTTGGTACTATTATTTTAATAAACATTTTAAAACTCTGACTTAGTATATATATTTTTATATTAGTATTAATATGTCAGAATGAAATTATTTTTTATATATGTGTGTGTAAAAATCTCATGCTATAATGATAGCATTTCTTCCTATATGCACCTAATTTTATGTCAAATGCAAGCCAAATAAAACTTGGAAAATTTTTCAGATTCAAATCAGTTTTAGGATTTTTTTTTCAAACAGTGAGTGTATAGCAAACCCAATTAACTATATTATGTTACTTAACTTAATTCTGTCTATTTTTAATTAAGTGAGAAATTGGGAGTAGACCCATTATAAATTATTAATTGACATAAAAATAAATAAAATAAGTAAGTATTAGCAGGTAAATAAATATATTATTTGCAAATTACTTATTACTTATTGCATGTTTAACCTTGTTGTGCTGACATTTATCATTTTATGTAAAGATACAAATCTTAATAATATTCTACTGCTTTTAACAGTATGTTAACTATTGTATCACTAATTTAAGCACAAAATGTTTATTGATAAATTCAAATGTTGATAATTAACAAGATATTGAAGATTTTTACATATTAAGTATAGTCTGTTATATATAGAGCTCACAAAAATAAGCTCTTAATAAGCTTTGAGAATATCCTCAACCCCAGACCGGTTTCTGCTTCTGGCATAAATACAAGCTTTATTAAATTAAGTCACATGACATCTGACTTGATTTTTTTATCATTTTATTTTTTTCTATTAAGGCTTTGGTGATTTTATATTGCTAAAGCTATTAATATATGGTGTATCTGAACTTAGTTCAGTCCCATATGGCTATTTGAGTTAGATAGCTGGGTTGGAAGACACATGGATGTCTGGCAATTTCAGATTTTCTACTCAATAGTTTTACATTATACAAAGTGCTGGACTTGTTCTAGTATTTTTAATCTAATGCTAAATATTCTTGCACCTCACTGATGATGCCAGAAGCAGAAAATGGTCTGGGGTTAAGGATATTCTTAAAGCTTGTCAAGAGCTTATTTTTGCATGCTCTATATATAACATTTGTAAATACAAGCTTTATTAATTTAAGTCATGTGACATCTGACTTGATTTTTTTATTATTTTAAGTATAGTCTGTTATTATAATATATTTTTAAATACTTTAGCACTATTGATGGAGCTGGATAAAATATACATGCGTAGTGTATTAAGACTGAGATTTTACTATATGATGGATGACGATTTATGCTCTTAAAACATTATATATGATATATAGTGTCCTAAAAATCTGTTTTATCATTTATTTATTTTAACTTATATTATAATTTATGTACAAGTATCAAACATCCTGCATTTTTATCTTTGAACTCATTAATTATAGGTAAATACATTAATGATCTATCATTAATCATTTCTTAGGCAAATGATTTTCATATTATTCCTAGCTCAATAATAAAATATTAACTCCAGTTTAAGAATAATGTATGTGTTTTGTGTGGTACATACATACATACATACATAAAGTATATTTCTTTTTAACTATTTGCTGCAAAGTGAGACATTTTAATGTTAATTTACTAATCCAAAAGTAAGTTTAGATGTACATCTTAAGCTGATATAAATTCTGATGTATTCATTTCATAGATGAGGATGAGTGATTTTCTGATATCACAATTTGTTATACGCACGGATTCATATATATTTTGCACATATCCCGTAAGCACAGATTATTTTTTTTCTTTTTATTCAAAACTAAGTAATGCAGATGTTATCCATTTATTAATCAAACTATAGTAATTTTAATCATATAATGCAAAATTCACACATACGTCATTGATTATTATGATAAAAAATAATTTTTAAAACAAAAAAAAATATTTATTTTAATAACTTTATTGATTAAACTACATTTTTTCTACTAAATTTTTTTTACTCCTAAGGCAGTAATTACTTAAAAATTATAATAATGGATTTTTAAATTTGTTATATACATTAATCTATTATTCCATATTTCATTATAATTCTGCCATTACACACAAAATCTCTCAAAAAGATGAGAGCAGAATATTAAATTATGACATGTTTTCCCAAACGAAAAAGAGAGAAAAAAGGGGTTTGATTGGGATAATTAAAAGCTTGTGGAATTTTATTTAAGGAACTAATAGAGATTCTTTAAAAATGAAACTTTTGAAGGATATAATTAAAAAAATGATTATTAAATACAGAAAAAAAAAAATAAGAGAGTCATATTTGATTGATGTTAGACAGAATAAAACTTCATATAAAACATCAAATTATGCAAATCAAAATAATCAAATGCTATATATTTTAAGCATTTAATAAATACATAAGAAGGAAACAAAATTTTCAAGGATAGTTTTTGAGAAGAATAATATTTATTATTTTGAACTATTATTGCTTTTTCCAGAATGAATGTAATTCAAATTTACTTCTGTTTCTCTAATCATAGCTTACTTTTCCAACATATATCGAGAAAACATTCTTATCTTATTCTTAGATATCCCACGTGTTGTTTTACAATATTTTTAGATGTGATGTGATGTGATGTATTATGGCTTCTCATTAAACGAAGTTAAGAATATCTAATTTAAGGTACAACATGCCATCTAGCGTCACATCTTCTAGTAATATGTTCTCCAATTTTTAATTCTTACATTGATGACAATGATATGTATTTGTTTTTTCACCTATTTATTTTTATTTTCTTCTTATAGCTAAAATTTACAACTATCCAGAGTTTATTTCATGATCAAAAGTATATTTTATTTGCTTTTCTAGTAAGTATTTGTGGATTAAATCTATACATAAGTAATATTAAACACATTTTGTTAAAATCTTAGTTTTTAAACACATATTTTTTTTAATTAACATTCTTATGATACCTAGTATTTATTAATTATTGGAAACAAACATACTCAATATTAGAAATATGTATTGTATTAAAGAACATGAAGGAGACTTGATTTAGTAAATGATAAATGTTTTGTAGCTCTTTTAATTTCTCATTTAACATGGAGTCTAATATCCCACAAAATAAAAATATAGTAAATTAAAAATATACATATAGATGTATGTGGAAAGAATTTTAATTTCCATTGTGAGCCATAAAAAGTTAATAATGTTGAATCTACAAGCAAAAAAAAAAAAAAGAATGCATATCTTTCAATTTGCCATCACCCATTATAACTTTACAAAAATATTTAATATTTAAATCTATTGTCTTTAATAAACAATGTAAATAGAAGGGATTTGAACTCAGACTTTCAAGCTCTCTACAACTATCCAATCTACCTTCTATAACTGATACACATGACCACATACATGTGAAAAAGATAAATGATGTGCAATAAATGTATTTTGTGCTGAACTAATAATACTCATCATTTGATCCAAATCATCATCTCCCCCCCCCCACATATATATATATATATATATATATATATATACATATATATATATAAAATCAGTGTTCAGTTTATATTAAAATAGAAAATATTCAAACTTTAATGGATAGGCTTCAATCTGCTCCATCATTCAACTCTTCAGCCATCTATATTATTGAAAATCTGATTGTGGCAGTCCTATATGAAAGGGGTCAGAGTGACTTAAAGTCAACATAATTATGACAACAATATTAGCATCAACAAGGACTTTGAGTGTTCCATAATCAGATTTTCAATGATGTGGACAGCTGAAGAGTGGAGCAAATTGAAGCTTGTCCATTAAAGTTTGAAGATATGCTCTCTTAATCTCTTCACTTGCAAAGCAGCCATATTGAATATTTAAAAAATTATGTTAAGCCACAAATTTTATTATAACGTAAGTTTGTATTATTCAAAAATGACATAATATATATTGTTTAAAATATAAAACACCAAAGAATGCAATTCAACTAAAAAAAATATAGTCATTGATATCCAAAGTAATAAAAAAAAAGAATAAAAGTGAATATTTCTAATAATTATTTTCATATTATTTCATAAATTCAAAATTATCATGCATAAATGTTAAAAGTATAATTTTGTTAATAGGTTAGTTGGATTCATCATAAAATTTCTAAAAAAAACTGGTATATAATAACACTTACCTAAGGTAATCCAACTCTTGAAAACTTTGTAAAATAAAGACATCAATTCCTTTCATTTTTCCTAGTAGCCCGTCAAAATGTATTTCCATACAGAGGTTTGCAATGAGTACGTCATCTCTAATAACATCTTTTATAACAAGTAGTTAACATTGATCAATAATTAGTATAATTTGAATATTATAATAAAGAAATTCAATACAGTTTGCAATTTATTAAAAATTATTAATAAAATAGTCACTATATACAAAATAAAATAATTAAATAAAATAAAAAGTGACTGAAATACTAAATTCATTATAGAGCTATGCTTGAGGTACATAAGTTAGTAATTTAGAGTCAGTGTGATGTAGTATTATTTATCCCTTTTTTATAGGTTTTGAAGGCTCATATTGCTTCATGATAATATGACCATAAGTTTAGTAATAGCTTCATCAACTGCCACCTTCCTTTGCATTTGATATGCAGCTTTGAAATTTATATTGCAGTAGTGTATAATTGGCCTAAGTTTATATACTGTCAAAATCTTTACTTTTAGCATTTGTGTATTTTTATTATTACTAAAATGCAGACAAGACATTACAAAAAAAATCTAAATTAAGTCATAATATTTGCAAAATATGTTTATCTTTGTCCCATATTACCTAATTCATATACTGGACATCTGGACCCAAGTTCATAACACACCAAAAACTGCAGATAATTCATGATATAAATTTACACAATCATGAACTATTTTTTTGATCAGCATATATGTTAGTTTCAATAATAATTTTTTCAGATATTTTTTATCAAATATAAATTCAAATAATAATTAAAAAATATATTCAAATAATAATTAAAATATATATAAAAATATATACCAACAACTCTCAATAACACTCATTCAACTAAGCACATCAGTGAAAGCCTGTATTTTTTTTAATGTAATTTTCAGGGCAAATACAGTTCCATTAACAATGAAAAAACTGAAAGACAAAAAAATTCAATTTACTTGATCACAAAAATTATAAAATTTTTAATTTTTCTCATAGAAAAATGAAACTTACCTTTTCTTAAACTAGAAAAAAAGATGGAAATGAAGGTCTAAAAAGTACATACATAGACTATGTTGATTTGTGGTATTTTTAAGTGGAATCTGGATATTTTTAATTTGAAAATTCATGGCTGCATTATGTGGGCATAATGACAAATTGGTTAGAAGATAATCTTTAGTATGAGAAAACCAGTCACACTTTTGAAATATCTAATGATAATCATTATTATATATATTTTAATATGAGATTTTAAACACTGAAGTTCTTTAAAATGAACATTGTTGTCTAGATTAATCTTTAAGTACCAATTCCTTTTACCATATTCAAGTGAATTGCTTTAAGAAACTTTAGCTTGTCAATCCAGTCATTCTACCACAGTACAAGTCTTCACAGGAAGTTTAAAGATAAATTTTAGTAATATGACTATATTACTAATAGAAACAAAAACAATATCAATCTATTGGAAATAGAAGGGAAAAGACCTACAGAATATGAGATTAAACTTTGCTCATAAAAGAAAAAGAAATATTAAGTAACCTTGTAACTACCCATGTAAAACTATATCACAATATTGACAACTATTTTTAGTATTTTTTTTTATTTTAATAATAAAAAAAGATTATTCTTTAAATCTTTACATTTTTGATAATATTCCTTATAAATAAACATTTAAATATGAAAATAATTTTCAAAATAGCATATCAACTTTGCAGATAAAGAAAAAAATATTAGTAAACAGGGAAACAAAAGACTTCAATTTTAGCCATTATTAACAAATTTCTATCAGTAAAACAAATTGTTGTAACCAATACATTTAAACAATAACATTGTTTTTTTTTTAAAAAAAAAATTAAAATGTCATTTATATTTACACAAATAAAAAATAAATAATATCATTCTTGGAAGTTAACGTTTCTTACACTTTTTATTTGTTGTTATAAAATATCAATCAAGTAATTTTCTGTTAAAAATAAACATTCAAATAAATGCTGTATGCAAACATAATTTCCTTACAGAGATATACATATTTAAATTAATTTAACAAAAAATAAAAATAAATGAATTATGTGTAATATTTTGTTCCTGATTTTACAAAAAAGTCTTTTCATTTTTTATTTATTATAAATAAATGTTGAAAGTAACCCTCACATACTTTTTGAAAAATATTAAATTTTATAGATATAAAAATAACTAAATAAATTATGCATAATATTACACTGATCAGTTTTTCATAAGCAGGTCAAATTTGAAAAACACCAAATCACATATGCTTATAGAATACTTACTCATAAAGCTACAGTTTTTATCTCCTTGAATTGATTTTTTCATTGGAAAAGGCTAACATCTATGTATGTTAGTTTGGAATAATATCAAGCAAATTAATTTGACTTCCAGATTTTGCTATAAATTTTACTATAGAAATAATCCAATATTAAAACATTCTGAACCAACCAAAGTGCTAATGCCTATATCATAGGATGTGACCAAGAAAGATTGTGCTAATGCTAATCATTAATTTTTATTTCTCTTTAATAAAATATTAAGTGATAAGAAATCCAGAAATTAAAAACATCTACTCCAAAATACAATAATTAAATTTAGACATTCATATATATATATATATATATATATATATATATATATATATATATATATATATATATATATATATATATGATAAAAGAGCCTGTAAATATTACATTACAGAAAAAATGTCTTTTCAACAGCATCTTTTAGAAGATTAGTAAAGGAGAAGGCATTAGTTATTACCTTGGTTAACTGCTGGATAATAAAGAATTGAGCATTTTTTTAAATTTTGTTTTAAAATTAGCCACATATCCATTTGCTTATCTATACTGAATGATCATAGATAATGACAGATTAAAGTATTTCTATTGAAACTATACTTTCATCTAACATTGGTATTGCTTATTAATGAATCCATTTTTTACTTTCTAAAAAAACATTAATCCAAAAATAACCTCATTTAAAAATATTATCATTCTATGTGACATCTATTCTCACCTATTTTATTTTTAATGGAATGTGTGAATTTAAAAGTTATTTGATTTTTCATTATTCTGAATTATTATTGTAAACAAATCTTAAGATATATTTTTGTTGTTATAGTAACAGTATAAATTTTTATGTGTAATTGATTTATATTATTAAACCCTGAAGTAGTTTTATCTAATTGAATATATATATTAATAAAGATCACTTACGACAACCTACTTAAGAAAATTTTAGATTTTCTGTTTTCTTGTTTATTAATGCTATAATCTAACTTGCTATAGAATAATAATATTCCGTTTCAATAATTAATCTGATTTTTTAAAAAATCTTAAATACAATTCGAAATATGAAGTTTATTATAATAAAACTTTAAACTATATTTATAATACTTTAATCGTAGAATGATTTATTAGTAATAAAATCTACTACTTTTATTCATGACTTATTTATTATAGATGAATTGAAATTGAGTGTTGTGAATATTAGTCAAATTTAGTAACCATTTTACGATATGGCATATGTACATATCTATATTGAAATCCAAATTAAGCAGCAATTTTTGGGGTAAAAAAGCAATAATTCCGTTCCATTGTCCATCATATATTTTTTTTTTCTTAACTGATATCGCTCTAAGAAATCCTTTAAGCTGTTATCTTCATTGGATCACTTGTCTAACCAAGATGAAAATTTCTGACATAGGAAAATGAAGAGGAAAAGAAAATCTCGCCAGAAGAAATAAAACTGAAGTGTTCTATCTTATTGTAGTTTTTAAATCACCATGTGATATCTTAACTAACAGTTCATATGAGCATGAATTTCAGTAAAATCGCTTATTACTTTTAAGTAATTTTTTCTCCAACAATCCTTCATAGAGAATAATAAAAGTAATGACGTTATTTAATGGGCTTGCCAAGTTTTTGATGGTAAGAGTTAAAGAGGTCGAATGCCCTTCTTTTACAATCTAGCTGAAAATGTTATATACCCATTTACTGATCAAACATATATGGATAGTTAATTTGCTGTGAGTTGGTCATTTGAAAAATAAAACTTCCTTAGTTTTATTGGAACTTATTTCAAACTTTATTCAGTCCAGAAATGAAACCCATGTCATAGAAATGATAGGCAAATAATTATATCCAGACTATGAAGCTGTGTATATATCAATATCTGTGTTTATTTACTATAATTGTGTATGCTACTCTATCTATCTGTCTGTCCATTAATATATATATATATAATTAGTTTCCAACCAGTAACCACCTAAACATTCACAGTAAATATAGCAACCAATATTTGTAACTGCTGTCAAGGCAACCTTCACACCTTTTAATAGCATATATATATATGTTTGTAAACTAAAACCTTATATTGTAGTACCTAGCATAACTATCTGCTTTATCCAAGAAATGAGGTTCCAACTCAGTATACATTTCTGAAGCTTTTTGAACAAGTTGAAAACTTTTTTTTAGATAGTAGCATACAGATAAATCTGTAGATATTCAATTTTTGGACCGTAAATGATTATATAAATATTCATAGCTAGGAATAAGTAGTGGTTCAAAAACCATAGAACTCTCATCTAGTTTGATGGATAATACGTTTTTTTAATGTTTTTTTTTCGCAAATTGTTGGAGAGATCTATTCTGTCAATTTTTTAAAGATAGATCTATCTATCTATCTATCTATCTATCTATCTATCTATCTATCTATCTATCTATCTATCTATCTATCTATCTATCTATCTATCTATCTATCTATCTATCTATCTATCTATCTATCTATCTATCTACCTATCTACCTATCTACCTACCTACCTACCTATCTATCTATCTATCTATCTATCTATCTATCTATCTATCTATCTATCTATCTATCTATCTATCTATCTATCTATCTATCTATCTATCTATCTGTCTTTCTGTCTACTTACCTACCTACCTATCTACCTACCTATCTACCTACCTGTCTGTCTGTCTATCTATCTATCTATCTATCTATCTATCTATCTATCTATCTGTCTATCTATCTATCTATCTATCTATCTATCTATCTATCTATCTATCTATCTATCTATCTATCTATCTATCTATCTATCTATCTATCTATCTATCTATCTATCTATCTATCTATCTATCTATCTATCTATCTATCTATCTATCACAAATAAAATGTTTGTTGATTAAACACTATTGTTATAGCAATAAAAATAATAAATATAGTGGTAATAAATTACTATATACAGTTTTTCAATCAGCAGAAGTACTTTTGGTTAATCCTTAACTCTCTTCATCTACTGTTAAATTGAAAAAAAAATTATTATTATATACAAATACATATTTAATTCATCTAATTAAAAAATTATCAGCTATAATATAATAAGGAAATCACCAATTACAGTCAACAGATAAAGTTAGAATACATGCTCACATTATTTGTATGATTAACCAGAAGATAAAAGAGAACTGCTTTTTAGATTAGCCTTCTTATATGAACCATAAATTAGACTAATTATATTTTAAACTTTATATATGTACATGCAGAAAATTATTGCTCCATTGGTAGTGTGTGTATTATTTTTTTATTATCCAAAATTAGAACCATAAATGTACATTTTATAAAAATATAAATCCATTGATTTAAATTTTTGCATCTACTATTGAGAAATCTGTCACATATTAACAGATTTAAAATTTTCACACTATATTTTTATTATTTTATTAATACACACACACATATATATATACACACACAGGAGGACCCCAAAATAATGTGAATTTTGTAATGAAAAAATTATATTTATTTTTAGGAGTTGTAAATTGAATTGCTTTAAAAATTAAAGTTTATATTATGCAATGCATTAGTTTAAACCAGTTCATTACTTTTTGAAATAGTCCAGAAACACTTGCAAAGTGATGCATTTTAACATCTCAGTCATTTCCCCTCAGTTCTAAATCCCCCCCCCCAAAAAAAAAATGGGTCATTTTTTTATTCAAGAGATTAAAAAAAATTACATGGAAGTGAGATTCAGTGAATATGGCTGATAGATAAACTGAGTCTTGCTGAATTTAATTAAAAAGTGTTTCACACTCAAGACTTTGAGATATGACACTTTGTGTGGGGGGATCTTGTACTATTTTCTTTGCCACAAAATGGAGTGTTTACATTTTACTTCATCATGTAAATGTTTCAGAATGTACAGACAAAATGCCTGACCAATACATACTAAATTTGAGAGAAAAATGTTGTTTAATAAAAAAAAATCAGTGATATTTTGACTTTAGACTTCATTTACAACACATTATAGGGATATGATAAATTTAACATTTCAGTTAACCTTTAAATTGGTACAAATCCCTATTGGCCTAGTGAATTAAAGTTCTAAACTTTTGATTGGTCAATTACAGAATCAGCAGTAAAATATATTTGTCTTTTAATATTATATTCATTTTAGTTTTATTTGTAAAAAGGAAATTAATAATTTGTCAGATTATGAAAGAGAACAAAAATTTTTTCAAAGATAAATTTCTATTTATAATTATAAAAATAATCTATAGTGTAAAATATAAAATGAACATTTCATAACCTATTAGAAAATGCAACCTATGTCATTGATTTCTTTTTCAATTTCCATTCTTATAAAAGTAAAGAATTTTTACTAAAATCTTAACTATTCTTCTAAAATAATTATATTTTCAGCTTATTTTGTCAAAATAATTTATATGTAAAAAATATGAAACAAATACTCTAAAATATAAATTTTCATTTTGAAAATCAAAACAAAGAACTTAGACCTGTCAAAATCATTGACAAGCACTCCCTTTTGTTGAAAATGAGAAATAACTAATCAGTGCATTGGAAAGTCTGACTTCTTCCATTGTTATAGCTTTAAATTTAAATATTATTGATTTTTTAGTTGTAAGATAATTCTAGAGATGGCAACATTATATGGTACATTTTATTTTTTTAAATGACTGTAAATTCACTACAATAATGTAAAAATTAGCAATTTTAGAACGGTTTAAAACCACAAATGAAAAAGTTTGTTGCATCCTCATGTATGGTTAAACCACTCATAAACTTGTGTTTTTATGAGATCCGCTTGTTTATAATCTTCTTTTTTCTTGTTGTTGTCTGTCATTATAAAAAATTGATATATATGTAAAATGCACTTTGCAGAAAAATTTTCTACATGGTATCAAGATTTCACATGTCAATGTCATTTGGCAATTGATACAGAATGATCCCTGCATGAAGTATGTAACAGCAGAAATATATATTACAACAGGTGCACAAACCAAAAAACAATTTGTTATTTCTGCAGCCCCTCATATATACATAAGAGTAATAATGCTTATGACTAAATGGGTTTATAAGTAACCATTAAAATCTGTCAACACTTAGACAATCTCAATATCAATAACAATCCATCTTTATTGTTAAAGGGATTCCACTTTTGTTAAGATTGTTGATTGTTATTGATATTTAGATTATTTATGTGTTGACTGATTTTATATCAATGTGGTATTATCATTCACACCAGCAATTGTGTGGTCAATGCCCTAATTTTTAGGTTACAATTTTACATATAATGTTTCTAATAGAATAGTAATAAATTTATATGTCAACTTTTGTTTTTAGTTAGTAAGAGTTATCAGTGAATAAAAAGCTTCTGTAGTAAAAAGATAAAATTGCAAATGTGAATTTTCACAAAATAGTAATGCTTGTTTTATATTTGTAAAGAAAAATGAATTTAATTGTAATTTTTATGTTTCCTATGTTATTTTCATTATGTTTAAATATACTATCAATAATAAATATAAATAATCACATCATATTTTAAAATTATATGGGGAAAAGATATGGGGAAAACATTCTAACTGATATCATAAGTTTGCTCTATTTTTATTACTTTCTTAAATTAGTATATAGATTTTAATACTTTTATTATTTTAGTTATATGTAATATTAACTATAATAACAATTATTCTAAAATATAAATTTTATTTTGCCACAAACATTATTCAATTTAAAATCACATATATGAAAAAAAATTGTAATGTTAGCATTGGTTGCAGTTATATAAGATAGTGATACAATCCATATCTAATCTGATCTTATTCAGTTATTATTCATTCTTTAAAAAAATAATGTTTTGTTTGTGATAAAAACAACATTTTTAGAGATTTATTGAAGCTTAACATTTTTAGAGATTTATTGAAGCTTAATATTTTTAAGAGAAATAAATGTCAATTTTCTTTATAAAAAACTAACGTTAAATAAAATTACTGACTTCACTATAATAAATGAATGCTTAGATAAGATTATATATTTTAAAAAAACTGTTCTAATCATAGTATTTAAAACTAATTTACTTTTTAAACACATGTAATTACTATAGTATTTAAATTATATATATTGTAACATAAAAATATACAAATAGATTTGTATTATTTTACTTATTTATATAATTTGTAATGATTAGATGGGATTTAAACCAGGCAGTCAAAATCTCTTCAGTCAACCTCCTCATCTTATACAATTGATACACATGACCATATATTTCTTCTATAATGGTGTTAAAGTCCTACATATGAGGGATATGAATGACTTATTGTCAACATGGGTATGACAACAAAATTGTCAAACAAAGGCTTTGAACATAACTATCATATTTTCAATTATATGAATGGAGTTTTGAAGAGTAAATAAGACTGAAGCTTGTTTATTAAATTTGAAGATTTGCTATCTTAATATGAACCTAGCACTGACTATATATATATATGGGAGATGATGACTCGGACTAACTTATGAGTGATTGCACATCATGAAATACATATATTGAAGATCATTTATGTTTTTCACATGTATGTGATCCGTGTATATGTGTATCAGTTGTATAAAATGGAGTGGATGACTGAAGGGAGCTTGAAAGACTGGTTTCAAATCCCCTCTAATCACATCTAGATTAAGTATATGTATACTATAATTGTATTCCTAGTTATAATTTCAATATTATTATTTATATAAATTAAATAAAAGTGTGTTGACATCTGCTTGAGATTGAATGTTTACCCTGAATAAAATTATTTAGAAATTTTCTTACAGTCTTATTACTTTTAAACCATCTCATGTAAATTTCAGTAATCAATAGATGCCAATGGTAATGCTTAAGAAATCCACATTCTGTGCTGAACTGTGCAAATATTCTCAAACTAGTTTTTTGGTTGGGGCTTTCATCAGCAAGGAGGTTTTTGATATTTGAACAATGCATTTGTGTCTATTGGTTTTAGCAGTCATTTCTTACTTTTTGTTATACTACAAATCTACCAGCACAAATTGAAAAAAAATCTTTAACTTTTTTCAATCCAAGCCAATTTGTTTGCACATTTATATAGATTTAATTCCAGTGCAGTTTTCATATATTATGATAACCTCAGATTTATAATAATCTTAGACACCTTTACTCTTTGGTCAAATGTTTTGTTGGTCAAGTGATAATCTAATTGGTTTAATACCAATTCTAGTGAAAAAATGAAAGCTTCCAACGTTATCATAAAACTGAGATCACCATAACATATAGAAGTGGAAGAGAGTGTAATATTTCATAGCTTATTATTGGTATAGCTTAAATTCTGACCAAAAAATAAATTGGTTTAAGATTGTTATACAACTGACATCACTATAATAAACATAAATTTTAACTATATTCAGGACTATGTAACTATGAAAGAAAAGTGGCTTGGATTATAAGTTTCTTCAATATGGACCTGATAGGTTGATAATATAACAAAAAAGTAAAATGGCTGCTAGATGAATACATCAGATCCCAAATATTCATGTACACAATTTTGTTCTTTACTGATGATAACCATTAGCTAGAAATCAGTTTGGGGATATTTGGATAGAATAGAACTGGATAAGGATTTATTAAATACTATCATTTGGCATCTATTGACTACTAAAACATGCAGTAGATAGCATAAAGGTAGGGATATTGGAAAGAAATTACCAATAGATTGCTAATAGATAGAAAAATGTGTAACCAAAGATAAAATCTTATTGGTTTTATAATATTATTAGTATGATTAGATTAGATATATAAAAACTGGATGGCAAATTTTAATTGATTTGCTTTACATTAACAAATAAATACTATTTACAAAAAGATTATGCATTTTTATAATCTCTGCTTGTATTAAACCAGTAATTATAAAATTGTTATCATTACATTAATTAGCATACATTCATATGTATATATACTTAATTGCATTTCCATACTCTGCCATTCTAAATATTAATGTGAACATTTTTTTATACAGATCTTAAATATAAAATTTAAAAATATTTATTGTATCGAGTATACTTTCGATGCTTTTATGTCATATTCATGAATATGACGTGAAAGAGTTGAAAGTATACTAGGTACAATAAATATAAATAAATCATATATATATATACACGTATGTGGATGTAAATAAATATACGGGATAGTAATTTTGTAATCAACATGCAATCTTATTCCTTTACGATATCAATGAATAATGTTTAAAACATAAAAATTCGATTTATTAACTAGTATAATATATACTTATTATTTTATAACAGTTCATTTTATATATCAATAATACTCAAAGTTTTAAGTTAGTGATAAATCTTCCGGTCCTGAAATTAATGTAACAATATAATGGAAGAAAAATAGAATTATTTATAAAGTTTTTCTCCAATAACGATTGACTTTTTAGCGAGTTCTGTGGTTGATATAAAAAAAAATTAATTATCGTTGATGGTAAGAAGTTTATTTTTTAGCAACTGAAATATAACAGCTATATCATTGAAAAGTTAGATAAATATAAGTATGTTTAGTTTTTATTTCATAAATATATAGGTTTATTGATTTAATGCAAATTTATAAATAAATTTGTGTAAAAGTTCTATTAACTTTCATTTCAAAGGATTACGTACATTTATCTTTTGCTTTGTAATTGTACAATATAAGTATTTATAAATCTGTTTTAACTAAATAAAACAAACAAATAAAGTAACAAATATATTTTTTTTAATTAAAGAAAATACAATGCAAATTCAGCAGTGATTTGTCAATTTCACATCACCTTTCAATATTTCTAATGCTCTTTGTAATTAGTTATTCGACAAGTACGGATTAAATCTAATAGTTAAATAAATCAAATGTTTCTATTGGCGCGACCTCTTTTGGGAATATGACGAAATAAAGTTGTTTTGACTTATTGTATTTACTTTTTTAATATTATTTGTTTTATCATAATTTGTCAGTAAATTATATATTTTTTAAAAATGTAATATATATATTTTTAAACGTATTTTTTTAAAATTAATTTTGATTTTCTTTAGATAGTTTTATAAAGAGAATTCTGAATTAAAATTTGAAAAAAAATTATACCTCTTAACTAAAAGAAAACTATTTTTAAGAATAATAATTGCTTTTTCTGAAACAAACGTCTGAGAGAAATAAAAATGTATTTTAGAAATTACCTATAGCTATCTATATAATAATAATAAGACTTTTATTTTCTTTAGTCCAAGAAAATGAAGTGTAAATTTTGAAAAAAAAGAATAAAAAAAAAAGAATATTTTTAAAAAATATAACGGATAGTTATTTCTGAAAAAAGAAAGTAAAAATTCCATTTTAATTGTCTTTAGTCTTAAAATATTTTCAGTATATTCTTTCTTAATTACAGCATTTCTTTATAAATGCTGTCCTTAATTTAAAGTTGTCCATGAATATATAAGATTAAAACTAATAATAAATTTAACATAATATATATATGTTTAATACAAATACACACATTTGGTTCAAAATCGTCTCATGAATAACATAAATCATTGATAATATAAGTGTCTGAAGAATACAAATTTTTAATATGTATATTAACTTATGATACTAGTCAATTTTAAAAATTATATTATAGTTTCCTTATCTCTTCATTCACATCATTTTATTTCTGTGGAAATGTCTGAGATTATGAATAATAACAAGCTCTATAATATAATACATGTTTGTCATATGCATACTTAGATCTATGATGCATATTGATTTTACAAATGAACACAATAGGACACCAATAAAAATAATTAAGAAGCAAACAGAAAATGTAATTATTTTGAACCCTGCTTAATATAAGTAAATCAAGACTCAAAACATATTATTATTATTATTATTATTATTATTATTATTATTATTATTATTATTATTATTATTATTATTATTATTATGTTGTTGTTGTTGTTGTTGTTGTTGTTGTTGTTGTCGTCGTCATTGTCATTGTCGTTATTATTATTATTATGATGATGATGACGTTTCAAAGGACAAACTTTATTAGTATTCAAAAAGGTTACACAAATTACATTTGACACTATAGTTCTTACATATAAATTGGTTCATAAAACTACATATGTAAATGAATTCATCAATACATTGCATGCGTTAGCAAACAAGAAATATTTAAGAAAAAAAAAATCAACAAAGACAAAGGTGATCACTCAATAATAAGATTGTATACAATTAGATATATCCAAATTAAACTAAAGAAAGAAGAATGTGTCCAATTTGTGTTGGTTGACTTCAAAACTGGCACAAGGGTCCATGTAAGATATGGTTTTTCTGTCAGTCCTTTTATGTAAGTTTTAGCATATTCCAAGTGTCAATGCACTTAGTATGATTTGTGATCTTCATGTCTCTTTCACATATGGTTTGCAGTTTATTTTTGAATGTGTTTGGATGCCTTCTGGGGTTATAATTATATACAAAATTATACCTTGTACACTGTAAGGCATAGAGTATAAATGTGCTGATTATTATTTCAGCAAAGACACCCCTTTTAAATGAGTCAAATAGGGTTTTCACATTGATCTTTTTATTCTTGAGTAAAGTACTAATTACTTCATGAATGTTTTCTAGATCTGGGCATGAGAAAAAAAAAGTGATTTTGTGTCTCTGATTCTCTATGGCAAAGATTACAATAGCATCTTTATCTTTGTAGTTTCTTGGGTATTTCAAAAAATGTTGTGTGGGTAGTGAGTCAAGATTTATCTTTAGGAAAAAGTCAAAGTATTTTGGTTCAAAGTGACCATATTTTGAATTAGTGACATATATGTTATTAGTGATAGGAAGTGGAGTTTGTACATCATCTTGACTTGGATGTAGAAGTTGATGAACTTCCCAATATTTATATTTGGCTTGTGGTAGTTTGAAGTTGAGATTGTGGATTGATAGTAATAGTGTAATTAATGTGTTCAGATATAAATGCCTAACCTAGTCTCCTATCTTTCTAAAGACATCTATAAAATACAGAGCTTAAATCATATGATGCTTGTGCCTTTCATGAAAAAAAAACAGTTAATCGCGAACACTATAAACCTAAATTTAATTTCAATGTGCTCCCATGGCATAAAGATAACAGAATGAGTGATAAAACATAAAATAAAGCCATTCATCATACCAAACCTATCAAAAATGCAATTTGACAAAAAAGAATCCTCAACAGGACAGGCAGCTTTTCTATTGAAATCAACTATAGAAACTGTTAGAGATAATAAAAAAATACAGTCCAATTGTTGTTCAACTAGATATTGAAGCTGATTTGACATAATATCCATTAGTACTCTCCTTAAAACTCTGCAAAAATACTCATTTTCCAATGCTTATTTAAACTTGCTCACTAACGTACTTTTAAACCATGAGATTTATGTTTCCCTAAATGGGAAAACCTCACCTCCAATAGTGCCACACCAGTACATTCCTCAGGGATCACTTCTCAGTGCCCTATTGTTCACTGCCTACATCAGCTCTCTTATAAAAATAATAGAAAATGAGTTCTCAGGAGTCTACATGCTTTCCATTAATGATAATATCTCATGCATCACATATATGGATGATATAGCAGTATTTCTATTATCCCAAAAGCAAATTCCCAAACTTCTGAAGATACTCATCAAATTTACAAAAGAATATAAACTAATATTTAATATGGAGAAATCATGTGCATGGCAGATCTTCATTGATAATAGCATTACTAAAGATATCAATGGTAGGCCAAACCCATTTCTTGGGATCAACTTTTATTTATGCCATTCACCTATGATATTGCTCATACAGAAAAATTTAATAGAAAAAGTGGAAAAGATTGTCAATTCACACTCTAAATCCTACCTCTCTCTATATATGAAAATGCCTCTGTTTAACATGCTAGTAATTACAAAAATCTCCTATTTTACTCCAACAATCATTTATGCCAAGGCATTCACAAATAAAATAGACTCCTTATGCAGGAAACTATTCTAGGGAAAAAGATAATCTCAAGATCAGTGAACCATCTAAGAAAACCCCTTTCACAAAATGACCTTGGCCTACATCCAATACACATCTTCAGGATACAAAAACACATTGAATATAATGTCCACATGTGCACAAAAATTTTCATATTTGGAAATTTCTGCCAAGATGATGATGATGATGATGATGATGATGATGATAATGATTATTATTATTATTATTATTATTATTATTATTGTTGTTGTTATTGTTGTTACCATATTTGAAAGATAAACTTTATTAAGACTCAAGAAGGGTTACATAAGTTATATATGAAAACATATGATTTTAGATACAAGTTAATACATTATAATACATAAACAATAAGAATTTACAATCTTGCATGTGATAGGAAAAAAAACAAGACATTACACTAATTGAAAGAAGAATAGTTGTTGTATAACAAGATACATATTTCAAATTAGGATTATATAGAATTTTTAAATGGGATTTTGAGAAAAATACATGGAATCACATGATAGTATGAGTAAAAACATGTATTGGTTGTAGAGTTTGAAGTTGATGTAATATTGATATATGATTGTAAATAAAATGGGCCTATTTGCTGCAAAAGTTTATAATTTTCATAACTGTCTTATTGTTCATGGGTTACAACAATTGTATGTGATAAACATGCATTTTTAGATACAATTTGATACATGAGATTACATATTCAATGAAGATTTCCAATTTTGCTTATGATAAAAAAAGATAATTTACAGTAGCTGGAAATAGAATAATTGTTGTGCAACAAAATATATATGGGAAATTAAGTTTACATAGACATTTCAAAAGCACTATAAGATAATACATGAAAGCACATGGTGATATTTGTTAATACATTTAGAGAGGGTGGATAGTGTTAGTGTTCCATTGGTATAGGCTATACATAAATTGTGCTTATTTGTCAGTGATCACTATAGGTGTCAAGGCTAAGACTCATTGTTCATATGTTGTGCTTCTAATGTTCATTTGATTTAAGTTGGTGGAGTGATAATGTAAACTTGTTTGTATTGTTGGGTTGATGAGGCAGGAGTACCATATTACTCTCAAATGGTGCAGTGTTTATTCTTGAACTCACCATGGTGGGCATGGTAGGCACTTGAACTGGTTGACATTTTAGAGAGTGGGGTGGAAACAGTATAAAAAGCAGTTGGAGTTGGTGGCTGATATTATTATTATTATTATTATTATTATTATTATTATTATTATTATGTTTATTAATTATTATTATTATTATTATTATTATTATTATTATTATTATTATTATTATTATTATTATTATTATTAGATGTTTATTAATTCTTCAAATGATTCCATTAGATTTTACATAATCTGATTTTCATGTGTTACAAGAGCAATCCTTTCTATAGTTCATTGATTATAATAGTACTACTTGTAGTAAGGGTTCACTTGTAAATTGAGTAGGTACTTTTTTATGTCCTTGCTATTTTTATAATGGTATGACCCCTCTTCACCTATTAGCCCTTTCACAATGTAGCAAACCTCTCTCACATTTCAGCATTTTCCGATGTTTTTCTTTGGCTCACACATCAACATAAAATATATGATAAAATGATTATTACTTATCAGAAAATAATAAATTTGACTGCATTTGATAGATATTTTTGTTTACTACCATGATAGAATTCAAATGTTTACATTTTATTTCTCTAAATACTAAAAAAAATGAGATCATAATCAAAACAAAGACTTTATATGTCATCATTTCTAGAAAGATTATTTTCAGTTTATAAAATCAACAAAATATTTTTTAATTCTTATTATTTTTAAAAATTGACACAAATATTTATTTCTCTTATATCTAATGAATTATGCTTTAAAAGTTTAAAATATTTGAATAGTTATTGCAAAACTGTGATATTTTTATACTCATAAATATAAGTAGATTGCTTATGTAGAAACTGAGCTTGTAAATTGCTTCAGGCCATATTCATATTAGCTGCTAATATAACATTATATTTTTGAAAATAAAGTATTTCAAGTCAAAATAAGTTATTAATAATTTATATTTCTTGATATCTAACAAATATAGTGTAAATTATTTTTTAAAAAATATCTAAAACCATAATAAATTCGCAAATAAACATGTTTTTGGTCATTGGAATAAACGATGTCATAAAACAAAGAATCTTTTACAGAACAAATTTTTCAGTGAAAATTTATTATAATAAAATATACTGTTTTACACACATTTTAATGTTTAATACTTACAAAAAACTTCACCAGGGTTCAAATTGGGCAAAATTTGAATATCTAACATCCCACTAACATATATGGTTAATTAAAATTTATTCACAATATTAGGTGATTATTCAGATAGTATCTGCAGGATTAAACAATATGTGTTATTATAGTTGAGAAAATGTTGTCATTGACTGTTTGTCTATTTGGGCAAATACAATTCAGTTATAGATTAGAAGGCTGCTTTATAAGTTATCATGTGCCAATAATAGTGTCTGGAGAAGTAAATTTGCAATTTTGGGCCCTTAATTTCTGTAGTTTGTTTGTAAAGGTAGCTGGATAATGTCTAGACTATTTATGTATGTGAACCTGCAACAAATACACCATTATGCATATAATGAGAATGTGACTGCATAAACTGTAGGTGTTGAAGGTTTATGATTTGATTTCATAATGGCTTTTATTGAGACATTTTGCTGCCAGTAGGTGTCAATGATAGTTTTATGAGTGTTAGATAGAGCTTGGCATGTATAAAAATGTGCTGTTGGGTTTTTTCTACTGCATGATAAAGATTGCATAAAAAATCAATACAACCATCAGAAATGGAGAAAATATGAGATTGGTATTGCATGGATATTAACCCTCAACATAAAATCAAAATATTTATGCTCTAAAGACCATTCTTGAAAGCTTCTGAGCAGTTGATGATTGTTCATTCTTAGCATTGGAATGACTATTCCTGCAGAAGCATCTGGGTATAATAAGTTAAGATTTTTCAGTATGTGTATTTGTTTGTAAATTAAATATATAATGTTGAAATACAATTAATGAGGATATGAAGATAAATGGGAACAGGTATGAGTATGAGTCAATCTGGGTCTTCATGATACATTGGCTTCAGGTTTTGATCATTGTAAATCACTTTTAGTCCATATAATATACCAATTATATAGGCATTTCTTCAACTTTCTTCGCAATCGTGAAGGGTTTCTCATAGATATTGAAAACTTTTATATTGATGTTCCTGCAAATAATCAACATGGGAAATATGAACCACCACTAAATACAGGAACTAGTCATCCAATGACTTGCCTTCTAGGTCTTAAACTATCATATCAAGTTCAAATTTATGAATAATAAATTGTTTCCACTCTAACAACTCAATCAGCAAGGGTTATAACATTTCATCATAATATATATCTTAGGTTAGAGAAGATTTCTTGAAAGAGAACAAAGAGTATTAATGTGAGGGAGATGATTTCAAATTTGATCGCAAATTGATATTTGAACAATAAGTCAAAAATATCACACCTTTTAGATAATTCAAGAATAAAACAATTAACTTTTACAAGATTTAAAACATATGGATTCTACATAAGTTTTATTATGAATAACTGCCTCTAATTCTCTAGTTCTTCTATATCCTATCATTATACTTTCTTTCAATTTTGTCTTGGCATGATATTTATAAAACACCTCTAAACTATTTCACATATGGTATGAATTTCCCTCAGGATATATATTTCTTTATTCCAGCTAAAAATATAGCTTCTGCATGCCATACAAAATTATAATGACCCTTTTCCTTATAAAGTTAAGTCTCATAGATTGCAAAACTTATCACATTCAGACAAAACTCTTTATTTTTAAACTTGATATTATCATATATCAAACATCTGTGTTTACTCTACCATCATTGGCTAAGGAATGGATAGAACTAAACTTATTCATAATGTTTTGCCTTTCACATAGTTTTCTATAGTTAATTATACTCAAGAGATAAATAAATACCTCACATTTAAGTCACTATTCCATGCAACAGTCATCCTTGTCCTTCAGCCCTTTCTATCAAAATAAAGATTATTACATTCATGACCATTGTATAAATAGATCTTTTTAAGATAGTTTAAATTCATCATGATATTTTTCATTCATACTACTAATTTTAACACTTTGACCTGTACACATAAACTTGCATCATCTTTCTACATCTCATACTTATTATTTTAAAAAAATATCAGCTTCATCAGGATTTGCATACTCATTAATTGGCCCTAATTTTAAATGGTCATTTTTCAATTTGGTGTTTATCTTCTAAAATGATTCGAGACTGTGCTAATAACAACATTCATGCTCTCATAATCTCATTTTCTTTATCATCATTAGTCTATTAGATTACTTCCTCATAGTACCTTTTATTAAGCTGACAAAGATCTTTCTTTTGGAGGTCCACAGTAATTTTAACTTCTGCTTTCATCTCAACATTTACATTCTAGAAAGATAATTCTGCCTCATAATTAAAAGTTTAAAATTTGGTCCTTAAGGCCTTATTATCCTCAATGATTTGCTTTGGCAAATTTTGGTACTCCTTTCTAGATTCTTCAAATTTCACCAATATCTTTTGAGTTTTTTCTCTCATTTTGTTCTTAGCTTCATCAAAACTTCCCCTCAGAGAAATAGCAACAATTATAGACTCTTCTCTAAATGTTCTTGGTTTTTTACACCCTTGAAATTCTTCCTCAAACATGACTTCAAATTCCCTGCACTTGTAATCTATGTCTGTTTTCAATTCAGTGGAGATCAACTATCTTCACATTAAATTCAGCATACCTAGCATCTATATTTGAAGAAGTAATAACTATTTTGAGATTTACTGCTCTCAACTCAGCAGAAATTGTCTATTTCTTTCATCATATTCATCACTTCAAGCAAACTTACACCAAGCCTATTCAACATTTCATTTGTATTATCCATATGGCTCATGCTAAAATTAGAGCAATACTAATCTAGACAAATTCATTATATATTTTTAACTATATTCATGTACTTTGTGAGGTTTGTCACCTTCACCTATATCCAAAAAATCAACACACAGAGCATACATAAAATAAAGAAGGTAGACAGCTCTATCTTTGGAAGATGTTTTGGTATTCGTCCTGAAGATGAAACTATTTACTTCAATAATGTCATATTTTTTCTTTATTAATTTAAAACATTGTCAAAGCATTGCCAGTAAACACACATGTCATGAAAAAAGATTATTTTATCAGCACTTCAAATCACATGAATCACCTATTACACAAATAATGACAATACATTTTCATTTTAAGCAATATTGAGATTTAAAAAATTTGATAATTGGAGTTAAAGCAGTAAATTGTGATAGTGATATATAATGAAAATAAGCTCAAAAACATCAATACATGCTATATAAGCCCGTGTTTAGGCAAGCCAAATGTATATAATTTTATAATATATTTTCTCTATATAGGAATGATGATTATCTTCTGATTTTATACTTTAAACATTAATTGTAAATCTACTGCATATTAGCCCAAAGTTATCACAATAATTTCAGAAGCAGTCAAAAAATATTTCTGCATTCTCTCAAAACCTATAACCTTAATCTCAGTAAACTGCATACTTTTTGGGCCCTATGTTGGGTACCAAAATGTAATTGTATACATAGGTACCAAAGTTTGGTGAAAAAAGACATAAGCATATTCTATAAATTACAACATCTAAATTGTAATAATAAAATAGAAAAACAATACTTTAATTTGAAATAGCATAAAACTGAAATGAGAGAGAGAGTAAGTTAGTTCTCTATATCCTAAACACCTAGACCATCATTACAAAAATGGCCCTTTTGCTTACCTAATAAATAAGTAGAGAACAAGGAGCTTTCTTAATTACATATCAAAATTTACTAACAGTTAATAAAATAATGGGCTAGCTTTTGATATTATATCTTGTAATTACATAAACCAAACTCATACAACATCAACAAAATAATATATTTAACTTTACATCTTTTCTTAACACTTAATAACATACTCTCAGGAATTATCATAACTCGTGCTGCATGATAACTTACCAAAACATAAAATAAAAAGAAAGGAAATATTTTGTTGAATTTGCAAATGACAAACTATAATTTGTTAATATTTCTAAAACACTCTATGTTAAGTAATGTAGCAACTTGTTAGTGCTTATGCAAGTAATCATTAGCATTTAAATGTTCTCAGGCGAAAAAAATAATTAAATTAACAATACCAAGTCTTTCACAATGTATCCATGTTCTCATAAGTAATAAATTTTAAATAAAACTAATGGCATATTTTTTACTGTGATTTATATTTACTCTCCTTTAAAATTGGCATTGATAATAATCAAACAACAATGCATCTATTTCTTTTCTAAGTTTTCATTAGACTTCAATATCACTCATATTCACAATATTTGTTAATAATATTTATTGAGTGACATTTGCATCCAATTGAGGACCACTTACTCTGTAACATAAAAAATGCAATAATAGATGAATAATAATATCAATAGTATTTTTATTAAAATTGTATGGTCCAAAATCATAGATATCTTGTTCAAGATAGGATCACATTAACTTTTTAATAAAAAATATTAACATTCTCTTCAAACTGTGCTAAATATGAATACACTTTTTTAAAAACTATACTTCTGTTTTAAATTGTGAATGCCAAATCCTTAGGTTAATCATTTACAAGAGGGCTTCAATTATGGCCAAAAGAAATAATATCTTTAACCATGCCAGACTTAACTCTGAGAATTTAATAAGATTTTATCAATAAACAAATACTAAACTTTTATGAATAAAACAAGAAGGGACTCCTACTCTCACATTTAAAGAAATACACACATTTGATATAAAATATTGATATAATGGTCTACTTTTCAATTCCATCTTATGATGAAACCATAAATTATTTATTGAAAAAAAATTAAATCCACTTTAATAATAATAACAATTCTTTTATGCATATAAGTGGTCCCATGAAAATGTACAATAATAAATTTAATATAAAGCATTACTTGTGTACTATATATAATGCATATAAATTAAAACTATACAAAATGATGCCTATCTTATTGTTTATTTTGATAAACCAAAAATTAAAATTAAATACGTACACTTAAATTCTAAAAAAAATGAACAAATCAATTATTATTTAATATCTCTTTTTATTTTCTTTTACAAATTAACATATGTCAAATAATCTTTAATTATGAATGCATGAATTCTAAAACCATTTGAAATCAGATTTTCTCAAAGTCTCCTCTTGTTTTGGTTAAGATGAGATAAATCAAGACAAGTTGACACAATTATTTCAGATGTTTTAGATATAATCTTTAAGTTAATTTTCAGGATAGGAATTCAGTTTCCCAATGATTTTTCTTCATAGGCATGTCAGATGACAATATCTTTTTTTTCCTACAGATGATAATTATCAGGAAAGATTAATTAAGGGGAATTAAATTCCACAGAAAGCAACCTTTTCTCTGTTTTTTCATTCTTTACTAGAATTAACCCAGATAATGTTTTGCATTTATGTCAGGTAAAAGAAAAATGCTAGAATTGATGACAGCAAGATTTGTTATTTATCTTCATGATTGTCAATAATAATCATCTTTGGTTACTACAACATCTATCCTATATTTTCAGGAGACACTGACATAAACTATTGTTAGCATAACTACCGATCTTCATAATTTTTTTTTTACATATTTTACAATAGTTATATATATATGTCTAGTGTAAACATAACCTTTTTAGGATATATAATTTAAGCAAGTGAATCTTAATGTAAATATATATTATTATTAAATATCAATATTTTAAATATTAATATTTTCCAATATAAATTAAGATTTTGCAACAATAAATATAGTTTCTTTATCCCCCCTTTATTTTATCACCACCATTGCAAAATTTTAGAATCATTAATAAACATACCACAAAAGAAGGTGAATAAATAATAACATTAAAAAAATTGTACCAAAATCAAATGAAGATTGTAAAGAAAAGAACATTTTTTTGCAACATTTTCCTGCTGCAATCTTTAAAAAGTTTTGTGAGTTTATAAATTGTCAAATCAATAAGCAATATATAAATATGTCTCCAAATAATAAAACATCTGTTATTCTTCACTAATAAATAATTCCAATTTTATATAACAGAAAAAAGAAATCTGTTTTTACCCTGATGGATATAAATAAATAGCATTGGTGGTCGAAAGGTCAGCGACGGCTGCTTTACAAGCAGTTGTCCCAGGTTAGTGGTTCACTTCCCAGCTGATGCTATGACACATGAGAAATATATATATATATATATTTGAAAATGTGAAGTTAGAAGAAAAGATGAAGAAACAATTGATTTAAAAAATGGACATATACTCTACTATAAAGGCACAAATATTGGAAATACAAGTGGAGTAGGATTCATTATAAATAAAAAATGGAAAAATAACATTGTGGAGATTGATGGTGTATCAGACAGGGTTGCAACATTAGTTTTACAACTTAATAGCAGATACCAAATGCAGATAATTCAGGTTTATGCCCCAACAAGTTCTCATAGTGATGAAGTTATAGAAGATTTTTATATGGATGTACAAAAGACTTTTGATCAGAGTAAACAACATTTTAAAATTGTCATGGGAGACTTTAATGCTAGAATTGGTACACAAATGAAAGATGAAAATGCTTTAGGTAGGTTTGGTTATGGTAATAGAAATGAGAGAGGACATAGACTTGTGGAGTTTGCAGAAAAAGAAAAACTTTATATTATGAATTCATTTTTTGAGAAAAATGTTAAAAAGAAATGGACATGGAAGCATCCAAATGAAGGTACAGCAGAATTGGATTATATTTTGACTAACAGAAAATACATATTTCAAGATTGTAATGTTCTTAATAAATTTAACACAGGAAGTGATCACCGATTAGTATAATGTAAGATACATGTTAATGTAAAACTAGAGAGACAAAAATTATTAAGAAAAACAATACTTACAGTTGATATTCCTAATCTTCAGAAACATTCTAATGAATTGAAATTAGAACTTACAAATCGGTTCAAGTATTAGTAGATTTTGAACATGATTCAGATTTGAATGACATTAATAGGAAAATAAGCGATACACTTTTAAAAACTGCAACAAAGATAAGCTGGTAGAAAAAAGCAGCAAGTGACCAGTAAAATTACTACAGAAATTATGAAGAAAAGAAGCAATATGAGGATATACAACAATGATGCATTAAAAAAGATTGAATATCTCGAATTTTGTAAAATGGTGCGGAGAAGAGTTAAAAATGATATAAGAAAATATAATTGTGAACTAGCAAGGAAAGCTGTAGAAGAGAAGAAAAGTCTAAAGAGTGTAAAACAACATTTTGGTATTGGTAGGAAATTTATATCTGCAATAAGAAAAAAAGATGGCATTATTACTAAAAAGAGAGATGACATCATAAAATGTGTAGAAGACTTCTATCAAGAATTATATAGTAATAAAGAACAGTGCCTCCTATACATATTATATCTTCCGAATTGCCCAGAATTTTGAATGAGGAAGTGAGACATGCAATTAAATTTATGAAGAAAGGAAGGCTCCAGGTAATGATGGAATTGTAATTGATATATTAAAAGAAGCAGGTGAAGAAATATAATTTTTTTTATCAAAGTTATATACCAAATGTCTAAATGATAAAGATGTACCATTGATGATTGGAAGAATGCAGTATTAATATTAATATTTAAAAAAGGTGATAAAGAAGATATTAGAAATTACAGACCTATCAGTCTTGTATCAGTTTTATACAAAATTTTTACTAAGATAATTACAACTCGTCTACAGAAAACACTGGATTTCCACCAACCAAGAGAACAAGCTGGATTTAAAAATGATTTTAGTACAGTAGATCATATCCAGGTATTGAGAGAAATTATAGAAAGGACAAATGAATATGAGTTGCCATTATGCTTAGGATTTGTAGACTATGAAAAGGCATTTGATTCTATAAACATTTCTTCAGTGATTAAAGCATTGGATCATCAAGGTGTAGATTCAGGATATTGTTATATTTTGAAGAATATTTATAAAAATGCAACAGCAACAATTAGATTACATAATGATAATAGGAAAATCAACATTGAAAAGGGTGTAAGACAGGGTGACTCCATATCTCCAAAACTTTTTACAGCAGTGCTGCAGGAAGTATTTTGTGGATTAAAATGGGCAGCTAAAGGAGTGAAAGTAAATGGAGATTATTTAAGTCATTTATATTTTGCAGATGATGTAGTTGTTTTTGCAAATAATACTTTAGAACTACATGAAATGTTGCAGGAGTTATCAGAAGAAAGTAGGAAACTAGGACTAAAGATAAATGTTAAAAAGACTAAAGTAATGTTTAATAGATTTTCTCAAAATATGAAAATAAAGATTGATTATGATGAGTTAGAAGAAGTTAACAGTTATAAATACCTTGGTCAGATTATTAATACAGATGGAAATATAATGGATGAAATTAATCATAGAATTAAACTTGGTTGGAGTGCTTTTGGTAGAAATAACTTGATACTAAAAAGAAATATGCCTATGTGTTTGAAAAGGAAGGTTTTTAATAAATGTGTTTTGCCAGTTCTTACTTATGGATCTGAGACTTGGACACTTAATAGAAGACCAATACAGAGACTTCAGACCACTCAAAGAAGTATGGAGAGATTCATGTTGGGAGTAACAAGAAGAGATCGAAAATACAATGTATGGGTAAGAGAACAAACAGGTGTTACTGATCTCATTGAAAAAATTAAAAGACTGAAGTGGAGTTGGGCTGGACATATTGTTAGAAGAGATGATAACAGATGGACAATTGAAATTTTAAACTGGATTCCAAGAGATTGTAAAAGACCTAGAAAGAGACCACATGTGAGATGGATGGATGAAATAAGAAAGTGTGCAGGGATGATGTGGAGAAGAGAAGCTAAAATAGGAAAAGATGGATTGAACTTGGAGAGACCTTCATCCTGCAGTGGATTGATAATGGTTGATGATGATGATGATGATATTTGAAAAAGAAACATGATACTATAATTGATATTAAGAAGGGAGCCTTCCAACTTTTTTAATATATACAAATTAATTAGTAAATGGGAATCATGTTATATAAATGAAGTTTAATCCATGCCAAAATATCTAGATATAGCAACCAAGTTCTGCTGGCTAAAAGAATCCAATAGCAAGCCTAATTAACCTACATTTATATTAACCTATTGAAAATAATAAATTTTTGTAATAAAACCAATAAATATAAATTCCTTGAAGGAAATCAACACTTAAACCAGACCTGTACCAATAACAAATAACAATTTCTAACTGTTGTCAAGGTAACTCCATTTTAACAATAAACATGAAGTCCATCTTCATTTATTGTTTGATATGTTAATATAGAGACTTAAGGTTGCATTGTGACCACATAAAGTGAAATTATTGATATAAAAAAGTTTAAATAAACCTCATCAAACAGGTAAATATAATCTTTTCTGAAAGCAGACTAATAAATAATCAATTATAACTTTCTAACTGCTCTCCAGCAATAATTACTTATTTGATAACTTTCAAACTGCACTCCAATAATAATTACTTAAATAATAACTTTCAAACTGCACTCCAACAATGATTATTTAAATAATAGAGCTAATAGTGTTCAAGACTAGATCAGTCTACAAATGCATATTCATTGAAAGCAGTTAATACTTAATCCAGAACAATATAAGGAATACTCAACAATCTCAATTCATTGTCAAGTCAATCCCCTTTTAATTATATAGGTGGAAATCAAGCTATATTTAAGATTTGTTATGTTTATATAGACACTAAAGATTGCAACTTGATTACAGAGAGTGATGTTACCTCAATAAATAAATATAACATCTGATTAATTTATATTTTCAACTTGGTTTCTTTTCTAATTGCTAAAATGTATGTCTTTATAATCTTAGACAATGAGAGAAAGATGGTATCATTTCTTATTCTTTTGCTGAATTTGAGAGCTATTATACTAGATATAATAATGTTTTTTTGACTTAAAAAATGTTATGTGATTTCCTCATCATTATAATCATTTTTAACCATTATTGATCTATTTCAGGATTAAAGCCTCCCAATGTTCATTTTATATTCTTGGATCTCTAGCTTCTCTTCTTCACATCACACCAACAAACTTTATTATTTCACAATCCATCTCACATGGAGTCTTTTCTAGGAGTTTTACAATCACTTCCAGTTTAAAATGTCAACAATCCATCGATTATTATTTCTTTTAGCAATATATTAAGAACAGTTGTATTTCAGTATCATAATTCTTTCAATGTCATCAGTAATATCTGTTAGTTATCTCACCAATGCTTTTGTTTTTTGATCAATTTTGTTACTCCTAATAAACCTTTGTCCAAACTTCATTTAGTAGTCTGAGATCTCTGTATTGTTCTTCTGTTAAAGGTTAAATTATCAAGATTCGTAAGTAAGATTACAAACCTTTCGTTTCAAACATATAGGTATATTACATTTAATATTAAGTTATTTCTACTAATAGCAACCCATCAAAGTTTAATTGTATGATTAATTTCATCCAATATATTTTCATCTGTATTAATAATCTGACCAAGATACAGAAATATAACAAAATGAGAAATCAATAAATGGAAAATAAATAATATTATCTGATGTTATTCATATAAAGATGTTGTATTAATTTGCAGTGATCATTAAAATGATAACTTCAGAATCACGCAACAAAGGGTTTATTAGCGACATACAAATATATATGTGTATATATACACAGCCATAAACAATGCATAACACTAGCTGAAATTCATATAAAATATTTGAATACCCCATAACTCTATTCTTTCAGCTATATTTCTCTTTTAAATAAATAACAATTTGAATTTTTCAGTCCATTTAAAGGAAATCCTTTTGAATGGGTCTGCAAAATTCAAGTTTTTTTTTAATTAAAGGGGAGTGTGGCTAAAGGAATATAATTATGGAGCATTTTAAATGTATATATAATAAAATGTCCATTATAAAATAAATTTTGTAATAAAAACATTTAATTATAATAATGATGTTATATTTTTAAAAACTGTAATAAACCACAAAAATATCTTCAGTTAATTTCTTAACCTTCTTCAACAAAAAACCATTTAAATTCGAGTATAACAAAGTAAACATCATCAAGTCATATTCCAAGATTCAGTCAAGTGTTGATGGCCTAGCGATTAGCATAGCTGCCTTCCAAGCAGATGGCCCGAGTTCACTATCCGGTCAACACGTGATACACACACACACACACACATATATATATATATAATATAAAGTCATAAGGAGACACTTTGATTCCTCTTGGAGGCCTTAAAGGAACTGAGCAGGGCAAATTCCTAATGTCCACTCCATACGTTCTTGTCATTGCAGCTGTTATTACTATGTGATTATTCATATAGTATACGAATATGGATGGGCTGCTCACCAACACACATTAGCCAGCATGGTGAGTTTATTGGCTTTTTATCTCTGAGTTTAAGATCAAGAAACACCATGGTCTTTCTTCTCAGTGCCTGATAAGACAGAATGAATGTTTGTGTAAATGATAAATATTTTTTCAATACATATATACAATTATGACAGACAAAAATAAAGCATGGCCCTTATTCCCAGGAGGCTGTAAAGTCACCAACCAAGGCAGCGGTTGTGGCCAAAGGCGGAGGGTGCTAAGAATCCCCTGATTGCAGACCCAGGCTGCCATTTGATGACGACTTTTTATTTAGGTACTTACAACTACAGATCACTTTCAAGTGAAGGAAGATTGCAAAAATTAGAAGAAGAATTGTCTTATATTAAATGGGATTGGACTGTGTGAAGTTAGAAGAAAAGGTGAAGAGACAATTGATTTAAAAAGTGGACATATACTCTATTATAAAGGCAGAGATTTTGGAAATACAAGTGGAGTAGGAATCATTATAAATAAAAAGTGAAAGAACAATATTGTGGAAATTGATGGTGTATCGGACAGAGTGGCAAGATTAGTTATACAACTTAATAGCAGATACCAAATGCAGATAATTCAGGTTTATGCCCCAACAAGTTCTCATAGTAATGAAGTGGTAGAAGATTTTTATATGGATGTACAAAAGGCTTTTGATCAGAGTAAATAACATTTTAAAATTATTATGGGAGACTTTAATGCTAGAATTGGTAAACAAATGAAAGATGAAAGTTCTGTAGGTAATTGTGGCTATGGTAATAGAAATGAGAGAGGACATAGACTTGTGGAGTTTTCAGAAAAAGAAAAACTTTATATTATGAATTCTTTTTTTGATAAAAATGTTAAAAGAAAATGGACAAGGAAGCATCCAAATGAAGGTACAGCGGAATTGAATTATATTTTGTCAAACAGGAAATACATATATCAATATTGTAATGTTCGTAATAAATTTAAAACAGAAAGTGATCATCGATTAGTAAGGTGTAAGATACATGTTAATGTAAAACTAGAGAGACAAAAATTATTAAGAAAAACAATATTTACAGTTGATATTCCTAACCTTCAGAAACATTCTAATGAATTTAAATTAGAACTTACAAATTGGTTTCAAGTATTAGTAGATTTTGAGCATGATTAAGATTTGAATGAAATTAATATGAAAATAACTGATACACTTTTAAAAACTGCAACAAAGGTAGCTGGTAGAAAAAAGCAGCAATTGACTAATAAAATTTCTACTGAGACTAGAGAATTTATGAAGAAAAGAAGAAATATGAAGACATACAAAAATGATGCATTAAAAAGAATTGAATATCTCGAATTTTGTAAAATGGTGCGGAAATGAGTTGAAAATGATATAAGAAAGTATAACTGTGAACTAGCAAGAAAAGCTGTAGAACAGAATAAAAGCCTCAAGAATGTTAAACAACATTTTGGATTTTGTAGGAAATTTATATCTGCAATAAGAAAAAAAGATGGAATTATTACTAAAAAGAGAGATGACATCATGAAATTGGTAGAAGATTTTTATCAAGAACTATATAGTAATGAAGAACAAATACCTTCTATATCTATTACATCTTCCGAATTGCACAGAATTTTAAATGAAGAAGTGAGACATGCAATTAAATGTATGAAGACAGGAAAGGCTACAGGTAATGATGGAATTATAATTGATATATTAAAAGAAGCTGGTGAAGAAATATAATTTTTTTTAGAAAAGTTATATACCAAATGTCTAAATGATAAAGATGTACTGGATGATTGGAAGAATGAAGTAATAATATTAATATTTAAAAAAGGTGATAAAGAAGATCTTAGAAATTACAGACCTATCAGCCTTTTATCAGTTTTATATAAAATTTTTACCAAGATAATTACAACTCATCTATAGAGAAAATTGGATTTCCACCAACCAAGAGAACAAGCTGGATTTAAAAGTGATTTTAGTACAGTAGATCATATACAGGTATTGAGAGAAGTTATAGAAAGGACAAGTGAATATGAGTTGTCATTATGTTTTGGATTTGTAGATTATGAAAAGGCTTTTGATTCTATAAACATTTCTTCAGTGATTAAAGCATTGGATCATCAAGGTATAGATCCAGGATATTGTCATATTTTAAAGAATATTTATAAAAATGCAACAGCAACAATTAGATTACATAATGACACTGGAAAAGTCAACATTGAGAAAGGTGTAAGACAACTCCAAAACTTTTTACAGCAGTGCTGCAAGAAGTATTTTGTGGATTAAAATGGGAAACTAAAGGAGTGAAATTAAATGGAGATTATTTAAGTCATTTAGATTTCACAGATGATGGAGTTGTTTTTGAAAATAATGCTTCAGGGCTGCAGGAAATGTTGCAGGAGTTATCAGATGAAAGTAAGAAAGTAGGACTAAAGATAAATGTTAAAAAGACTAAAGTAATGTTTAATCAATTTGCTCAAAATATGAAAATAAAGATTGATTATGATGAATTAGAAAAAGTTAACAGTTACAAATACCTTGGTCAGATTATTAATACAGATGGAAATGTAATAGAGGAAATTAATCATAGAATTAAACTTGATTGGAGTGCTTTTGGTAGAAATAACTTAATACTAAAAGGAAATATGCCTATATGTTTGAAAAGGAAGGTTTTTAACAAATGCGTTTTACCAATACTTACTTATGGATCTGAGACTTGGACACTTAATAGACGAGCAATACAGAGACTTCAGACCACTCAAAGAAGTATGGAGAGATTCATGTTGGGAGTGACAAGAAGAGATCGAAAACGCAATGTATGAGTAAGAGAACAAACATGTGTTACTGACCTCATTGAAAAAATTAAAAGATTGAAGTGAAGTTGGGCTGAACATATTGCTAGAAGAGATGATAATAGATGGACAATTGAAATTTTAAACCGGATTTCAAGAGATTGTAAAAGACCCAGAAAGAGACCACATGTGAGATGGATGGATGAAATAAGAAAGTGTGCAAGGATGATGTAGAGAAGAGAAGCTAAAGTTCGGAGAAGATGGATTGAACTTGGAGAGACCTTCATTTTGCAGTGAGTTGATAATGGTTGATGATGATGGTGATGAAGTCATATCCCAAGATTTTTGATTTTTAACATTAGCAAATTGTTGATTAATTATTGATATCTATTTATAAAAATGTCATTTTAATTTTGATTTTATTATTATTTTGAAAATGCTAGGATTCTTTATGAGCAGAGAAACCAAAATAAAATAAAAATTAAGAAGGTATTTCTTTTGTAAATAGAAATACAATGTCTATAATTAATCAACAGCTTGCTAACTTTAAAATTGAAGAATCTTGAAATATGGCTTGATAATGCTTCCTTCACCTATTTTTGAATTTTAATAGTTTTCAGTTGCAGAAAATTAAAAAAAAAAATTGATTCTGTGGTTGGTTATAGTTTTTATAAACTGCATATTTCATTATATATGCAAAAACATTAAAAATGATGTTTTGTAATGCTACAGATTTCTTATTTTATAATATAATTTGTTTTAGGTACCAAGGACATAATTCTAAAAATAATATTTACATTTCATATATGCCCAGATAGATTGATGCTAGATTTTTTGGGTAACAAATGTTTATGCCAAATATGCATGCAAAAATTACATTTATTATAATTGAAAAATAATGATTAATAATTTAATTATTTAATTAATTAATAATAATAATATCATCATTATCATCATCATCAACAACAACAATAACAATAATAATATAAGCATAAATTCTATATCTTGTATTGGTCAGAGGGTATTCATTTATTATTTAACACTTGCAAAGCATTTGCATAATTGGCTTGAATGGCCAATAATAATAATAATAATAATAATAATAATAGTAATAATAATAAAAATAATAATAATAATAATAATAATAATAATAATAATAATAATAATAATAATAATAATAATAATAATAATAATAATAATAATAATAATAATAATAATAATAATAATAATAATAATAATAATAATAATAATAATAATAATAATAATAATAATAATAATAATAAAGAAGACATAATGATAGGTCTATTTAAAATAACTCAAAAATTTTATTTTATCTTATTTTGACTTATTTATGAATACCATACAGAAAGGAACATTTATATATACACATATTTTAATCATTTAATTATTAATTTGTTTTTTTTTTCAATTATAAATTAAATTATTTTAACCATTTATATTTTTTCAAATCATTTCTTGCATATAAAATATGAGATTATTGATTATTATTTAATAGCTTTTAGTTAATTATATTTTCTAAATAAATATAAATTAATCTTTTACAAACAAAATAAAATTTGTGGAATAAAATTAAAATAAACCATTTATTATATTTAATTTAAAGTTTTTTTTCCCCATGGGACTTAACTCTATTGTTGCTTAGTTTTAGTTTCTTTAAAGTATTTGAAATTTATTAGAATTACTGTAAACTAGTCACTATTAGTTAATTATTAATTTATTAAAAATTATTTATCTGTCAAATTTAAACCAAGTATATTATTTTCTTAACTCTAGAATTAACATTTTATTTTATATGTTAAGTATAAAATAATACAAGTTTTTTTACTAATATTTTGCCCATTCTTTTATACATCTATGGACAATATTATATGCACAGATAATATTTATACTATGAATTCCTTTATTAACAATATTTTTACCACCTATGCTTTTTAAGTTTGTGAAGCAATGTCATGGATAGTCAATCTTATAAAAAGTAAAATGATTACTTGGATCAGACAGTTGAATTGTTCATTGTCTTAAAATTTACATTTATTTTGTATACTATTTAAATTATATAAACATAATCAATAACTAATAATATTTAAACAGCATTAAACTGTTGCACATGCACTTTCACGCTATATAAAATAATTGACTTATAATCAATAACTGTAACATGCATGATGTGTTATGTAGTAAGCACAGAGATTATTAATGGTATGCCTCTGAGTAATGGTTACAAATTCAGAACATCAGGGAGTTGTGTTTGCACATAACTATATTTAACTTTGCAAACTCTTAGTTAATATTTGTCTCATTATTTAAAATTATATCCAAACCATGTACAGAATGACAAACAAAAATATTAAGTCTGTAAATTTTATTCACATTTTGAGTATTGTGATGATGTTGAATAAAGTTTTTAAATCATTTTTTCTAGCCATTTTTAATGTTATTTTTCTCTTTAAATTTAATTTTCTGAAAATAATATAAATTTTACATGTAGACCAAATCATTACTTAATAAATGAGAACAGAGCAAACAGCCCAGAAAATGCCATGTGACATTTATTCATTTTCTGATTGATCTATTTTTTGATTTCAAAAATGTAAACAAACATGGACATACTCTCATCATTGTTCTGATTAAGATGCAAAGAAAGAAGTTTTCTGAACTTTAAATATTTATATTTCCATAATAATCAATAAAATTAAGTCTTTTTATAGTTATATTTTAAAAACAAAAATTATTTTAAATATTTACATTAATAAATGTTTTGATATACTAAAAACACTATGATTGCAAATATATATTTACAAGCTGACAAAATTGAGCTATACTGATTTTTTGTGATAATTTAATAATTATAAACACAATTTATAATTTTAAAACAATATTTCATAGATTTGTGATTATTTTATAATTATTTATACAGATGCTAAGATCAAACAGGAAAATAAAAAAAAATCATTTCTTACTTTCTAGCATAGTTCACCAATAGGAAAAACGAAAAAAAGATATTGAAAACATTGCATAATTCGATGTAGATTACGTTATTATTTTTATAATAGTTGCCAATAAAAGTATGATTTTTTTTAAATATATTTTTTGTCAATAAAACAAATTGTAATAAAATCATTATTTTTTTGCCTTATGTTTATAAAAATAACAAGGATGCATATTCTTTAGACTTATAAAAGTTTTTTTTTAAATACAAAATATATTTTCATTTATTTTTGTAACATAAATGTATATTAAAACAATCTTTTCGATTTTACAAAGAGTGTTTTTTTTTTGTTAAAACAATAATAATTTAAATTAATTTTCTTCAGAGTAAAAAATAAATTAAATAATATAGTTATCAAAGAAATTATTTATTTAATGTTAAATAATTTATATCAAAATATTACTATCACCTTATTAATGTTCAAGTTTACATATGTAACTTTTGTATTAGTACAGTTTTTGTTTTTTGTTAAAAAAAATTAACATATCTGCAAACATAATATTAAAATTACTCTTCTATTGCACAGTGAGAGTAAGATATTTTGTATAAATATATATATATAAGTATTTGGGGAGTAAAATGCAAGAAACAATATCATTAATATAGATTATATGTATATTGTCGTTTTAATTTTAAATTATAATGTAATAGTGTTTGCTTTTTAATTTTCATTATTGAATTAAAATATTAGTATCAATTTTGTTTATTTATTTTTCTAAACAGTTTTTAACACTGTTTATTAAACATTTTAACTTCTGCAAGTTTTTATTAATAATACTTTACAGATTATTAGTAATATATCTTATTTATCCAAATTGTAATGAATAAATAAACAGTTTTCTTTTACATTTTTATTTGATAAAAAATAAAAAGATATAAGTTTTTGATTTTTGAAATTGTATTGTTTTTGAGTGAAAAGAATGATAATTTTGTTGATGTTTTTACAATTTTTTAATGTAAAAGCTGACATTAAGTGAAGTTTGTAGATTCATTTATGCTGACATTAATCTTTGCATGGTGGAATAGTTGTAAAAAAATTGATCAATAAAATTTTATTGAGTCTCCATATAATGACAACTCCTATGTTAATAGTTATGATTTTAAACACAGAATTTCACACAAAGATGTATCACATTTATATTGCTTAATATTTTAGCATACAAATGTATTTACTAATTTGTTTGAATTACTAAAGATATTTTATCATATCAAACAAGAGGAAAATCCTACCAATCCAACCAGTGGCACTTTTAAAAGGATCACTAAAGCCAGTATTTTAAGTATATAAAATTTAAGTATATAATGAACATAATTGTAATCATACATGCAAACTATATTTATAAATCATAATTATAAATATATTGCTCTACCAAACTTGTACTGTTCAAACTAATGTGAAAATGTAAAATAAAACAAATAAGAATATACATGTATCTTACATTTCAATCCTGTAGTCTTCTTCAGAGCCAATTTACTTTAATCTCTTAAAAAATTGGCTCTGAAGAAGTCTGCAGGACAGTTGAAATACAGATATATGTACAAATAAAGAGTTTTGTTAAAAGTGTTTGAAGTGGTTTGGATAAATTGTATTTATATAAAATATTATAGCAAAATAAAGAAAAGGGTGATTTTGATAATATTTTTAATAAGAAAGTCTTAAATGCACAGACATCAGATTACTACCAGGATCATAGTGCTGAATAGAACTGCAAAAAAAAGCTGTCTCATTGCATTTAAGACTTTCATATTAGTTTTATTTTAACTTTTCATATTAACTGGAATAGTATAAGTTTAGTAGAATTATGTAATTGTATGAAAAATGTGCATACTAATGAGAGTTATAATTATACCAAATCTATATTTAAATCACCTAAATATAAGCTGTAAGTATCAATAATCTGCATAATAGTGAATAATAAATTAATTTAAAATTTAAAAAAATAAATATAAAAATATAATAGAATTACCATTCTCAAAAAATAATTAAGTGGGTAATTGCTAATGTTTGAACACTAGAAATGACAAAGCTGGAGTCATGGTGGTTGTCATTGGGTTCCAGAGTTAGTCTATCACTGAAGTAAGCTATGCAGAATTATATTACCATTTGGAATGTCATATTTATGAATAATCTGTGATACAATTATTATTATTATTATCCTCCTTCTCCTCCTCATTATTATTATTATTATTATTATTATTATTATTATTATTATTATTATTATTATTATTATTATTATTATTATTATTATTATTATTATTATTATTATTATTATTATTATTATTATTATTATTATTATTATCATTTTCTTCTTAATTTTTCCAACAAGTACATCTGATGAATACATATCACTACCTATCTTTGATAAATTTAGAATTATATACTCAAATAGCTAATATTTAACATAAAGTGTATCATGCTTATGTCATGCTTTTATCAGTGAGCTTTGAAGTCAGTGGAGGAATGATATTGTAAAATGCGAAACATTTATTCTGGAGAAGCTAGTGTACCTGGTTATATTAGTATGACATCCAAGTCTGTAATTTTTTTTTACTAATATATATTTAACTGAATAGGAAGTAACTAAAGCTTCCACTGAGATATACAATGTAAAGAACTTTCAAACGACAGACAATACTAACTGTCCTTTAGCATTTATTGCTATTTATGCTTAGTTTATTTACATAATTTTAAATAAAGGAGTGAATTTGTTATTTAAATATATAGAATACAATAGATCAAATTCTCTCTATTTAACATTATGTAAATAAACTAAACATAAATAACAACAAATGATAAAGAACATGTAGCATCATCTGTCTTTTGAGAATTTATTTATGGTTTATGACTCATTGGAAGATTGAGTTACTTCCTATTAAGTTAAATATAATCTGGGTTATTTATTATTTACATGATTGTAATAATAAAGAAATAATCATAACTTCTAAATATCTGTAATTCTAATTGTGACTTGTTTTTGATCCTTTCTAACTCAATGGGAGATAGTTATTTCTGCTTTACACTCGCAAATATTTAGGTTGTTAAATTTAAAACTTGTTCTTCATATTTTGAATATATTAATGGCGATTGCAAAACATGTAGTTTGTACATAAATTAAAACAAATGACAAAGTTTAGTGTATAAATTAAAAACCATTTCAAAAACTAAGCTTATATAACAACAGAGTCCAAAGATAAAATGCTATCATATTATCTTTTTATGATTTTTGATGCTATCTAACTCAATAGGAAGTAAATATTTCCGCTTTACAATTAAATATATAATATTGTGAATTTTACCAGTGGTTTTTTTTATTAAAATGTATAGTAACAAAACGAAATTATTTATTTATTTTAAAATGAAGTGCCAAAATTTTTATTATCTTGATATCTCACTAATTTATAAGATTATATAGCAGTATAAAAAAGTTGTATTAAACACAAACCTTGAATAAAAATAGCGAAATGCTGGGAACTATAATAAGTTTAGTTTTTAGCATTCTAAATAATTTAGAAAAAAAAACAAAACTAAATAAGATATAGAGATATAATAAAAAGAAGAATAAAGAAATATAAATATTTTGTTAATAATTTATATTAGAAAATAAATTTTGTTTATATTTCTATGGCAGTAAATAAACTAACTACTTATGTTAATTTAGTTGGATTTTAATATCTGATTGGCATACAAATAAGAAACAAAATATGGTAAAATAATAACATTTTTCCATCACGTAGACTTATAGTGTTACAATGCATATATATGTAAAGCTCTTTTCTAAGACATGTTTTCAAATTCTAAAATAATTTTTTAACAAAAATATTAAGATTGAAAAATAGACAATTTCCATTATAAAATGCATTACGATATATATATAATCATTAAAAATCTTGCTTTACTAAAAAGAAAATATTAAAATATTGATTTATTAATTTCTATTTACAAAGTTTAGAACAAAATTTTACAAAAAAAAAAAATGTATCTAACAATTATAAACTTCTTATAAAAATCGTCTTGTTTATTATTTTTACACTTTCAACACAAATCTTTGTTTATTATTGATGAAAGGGCTTTTGAAAAGATAAAAAGTGAGTTTTAATAGTACATTACATCCTTATAAATGCTTTTTCCACTTTTAAAAATATGTAAAAAAGTGTCTCATTAAAAAATCTCTATAAATAGTTAGAAAAAAAATGCAAAAAGAAAAAAATATTTAATAAACACGTGAAAAACAATTTTTTTTTTCACATTATTATTATTTTTCTTTTTCTATACACAAAGCTTCGTAAATTTACAAGCATCTATAATTTTAAAATAACCCTATTGATATTTCATTATAAAATAGTCTATTTGGTAAAAAGAATGTGAAAATGATGTAAGAGTTTATTATTAGTAACGGCTATGAAATTTTATACAAATTTATAATAGCAGATTTACATTATTATATATATATATATAATTGAAAAGCGGAAGTAACTACTGCTTAATTAACTGAGTTACATCAAAAACTACGAAAATATACTCAATAAAAGGTAGATACTTCCGTTTTTCAATTACAGATATTTAAAAAAATAATGATTATTTATTATTATATATATGCATTTGTTTTTCTATAAAATTGCTTTAGTATTTAGACTGGACTTTATTAAAAATTACAGCAAAATGGCTATCTTCAAAACTTAAACATTAAATATCATTTTCATATGTGATAATGTAATAATCTTTCTAATATAAAGACAAAAACACTTTTTACTATTTTCTTATCAAACTTTATAAAAATAATAATTTATTATTTGCAAAACAAATATATGCGCATGTGTCGATACAAAAAAAATGTAAACGAAATTCAAATATGTACAAGAAATTGTGTATTCATATATTAAATCTCAAATATATACAAATATATATATATCATTGATTAGCATATTAAACAAAAATAATTAATGATTGAAAATAATTAAACATAATTGATTAAAATTTAAAATATAAATTTAATTTTATCATATTTATAATCTTTAGTCTGCAATAGAATTTTTAGAAAAATAATTTTATTTTTTATCATAACTACCACTTAAAATATATATATATTAATTTGATTAACGCAATTTCTTCAACGCTGTCACAAGACCCAAAGCATTGATCTCTTTATCTAAAACATCTTGTTAATTCACGTACTAATCCGTGATTTCTATGGTTGTCTTACTTTTCTTTACAAATTCATTCATAGACGGCAAAAGATATTTAACTACTAAATTTCCCATGTGGACAGTGCAGTTCTTCCCCATACCAATTCTATAGTATTCTTGGGCGAATATTTTACGCATACATTAAAGTAATCATCTCAATCTCTATTTTTTAAGCTAGTAAAAATAATAAAAGTTTTTAAAATTTTATGATATTATTATTACATTGAAAAAAAAAAAAGACCTTTATTTAAATCTTGTCAAATACTGGGATATTTTTTCCCCGATTTACTACAATCTTAAAATGGAAATAAAAGTAGCAGTAATTATATAGGTTAAATATATTTAATGTTTATTAATAAAAATATCATTGAAATAAATGAAATTATATTTAGTATAAACTTTCAAAATAAATAAAACTATATCATGACAAAAAAAATTGCAAAAACATTCTACTGCTTCGTGTAATGAGTAACGAAAAGAAATATTTTCTTATTATCCAGTTTCACTTGTCAGCTAGATATAAAAATCAAAACTAAAAAAAATATTCATTACCATTAAAAATTAAATATTAATATGACAAAAATTAGAATGATCAAATGTCTAATAAAAAGTGATTTAACTTTCATTCGGAACTGTAATAATTATAACTAATACAGACAGCACCGTCTTATCAAGGATTAAAGTGAACTTGAAAAGCTTAATATACATGACTTATATGCTTGTCTTTCTTTATTATGCTTTTTAAATGACTGAAAATTGTGAGGATTTATGACTATTGTCATATATATATATATATAATTAAAATATTTTTTGGGTTAAACTATGTGTTATTTTTGCTTATTTTTCAATGTTTCGATGAAATACCATTCAACATTGCCAAAGTTAACTTTTTTTTTAAAAAAAGTTTTTCTTCGAAAAATTAAAATAACTCATGGTATAACCCCAAAAACTACTTTATTGACATCATATAAACTATGGAAATATTAAATGTAATATTATTAATCTTTATGTGGAGAAAAATGTTTTATTATTTAAAAACTTTCAAAAGAATTTGTTCTAATGGTTTTTCTTTGAAAAGTGAACCTGACAATGACAGATGCTATTTCATTGAAACATTAGCAAGTAAGCAAAAATAACACACAGTTTAACCAAAAAACTACTTTATTTATATCATATAATGATAAAAACATTAAATATAACATATATATCTGTCATTTGGCCGCACACATGGCTGCAAGTAAATAAAAAGTCTATTATATTAAGATTAAAAAGCTATACAGAAAAAGAATCAGAACTATTTTTTTTTTATGCTGCATCTCAAGTATTCAATAGTCAATAATATGTTAAAAAATACACATCTATAAACAACAAAAATTATACAAAGTTTATAATTATCATTAAAAAGCCTTCTTTGGCAAACTATGTTTTTTGTCCTTTTCAATATATCTCCAGAATACCACAATTTAAAATATATACAGTGACATCTATATCAATACCTGAAAGAAGACATAAACAAATGGATATCTGACATGATCTATTACGTAATATTTATGCAATTATACTACACAATTAACTTATTATACAAATTGAATGGATATATAGCCATATATATTAATTAACTATTCATTCTTTATTCATTAATCACTTACTATTCAACTTAGTAGATGTTTTGTATGTATTCATACAATTATCTTTATTATACATGATGTAGTTTGTTTCATATATTTTACATCTATTAATATTTTTAATATAATCTAGAATGCTTATATTATCAATGCAATTTATTTTATGTCTATACTATAAGTAATGAATGTATAATGCAGATCTATCACCCCTCCTAGTAATAGCATCATTTTATTCTATAGCTTTTTCTCCCAATTGCTTTGCCATCTGGCCATAGTCAACCATATTACAAAAATTACCTCTAATATTATAAACCATTTTTCTCTTGCATTTTACTTCATCTTTCATCCTACAATTAGTTATCAATTTATCTAAACTTTTGCTATTAGCCCAGCCCATATTAATGTTTTTGTCTATATAATTTTTACTTTTTTTGTTTAATATATTATATACATTAGGCAAATATGATTTTTTTTTATCAATTTCTTTTGTTTATTAGTCCTACATCTGCTATTATCAGTGCTATTTATGATATTTTATGAAAATACCCTGTGCCGCATATCCATATCCCATATATGCCTGTTTGAATTTATTCTTCTGTAATACAGCAATATTTCTATTTGTATTAAATTTATCATTCTTATATTTAAAATTCTTTATTACACTCATCTCTTGTATCCATGGTTGTTTTGAATCTATTGATATAATTTATCATCTTTAATAAAATGCTTAAGTATAATATCATTATTTTGATTTAAACTAATTTTAATATCTAAATACCTTATTTCATTATCAATTTCTTTCACAGTAAACCTTATGTTATCAACATTATCATTAAATTGTTTATATAATTTATATATTACCCTTTTATTACCAATTATCAAACTATCATCTACATACCTAAAATAATGTAGTACTTCTTTTTTAATTATACTACCATTTATAATATTGATTTTCATATCATTAATAAACATAGATGTCATAAGCCCACTAATTGCACATCCCATTACCCATCCCTTATTTATACCCCAATATTCGTTATTATATTTAAAATATAAACTATTATTTATTAGATTTAATACTTCATTTGTAATATTAATTATATTATCATCATTGATATTGTGCCAAGGCCAATTTGGCACATGTATATAAAATAAATTTGTCGAAAAAAATTATTAAAATAAAAAAAAAAATCTTTAGTAAAAGAGTTTGAAAAAAAAATAGAAATTAATTGATTAAAAGGGGAGAGGGGGAGTTTTGTTTAGAAAAGATAAAACTAAGAGTTCATAAAAGTTAAAGAGTGTTATTATTATAAATTAAAAGCTTCAAAATATAAATCTCTTTTCATTCGAATTGAATAAAAAAAAACAGTATTAAAACTAGTTTTGATGTGTAGAATAAAATTATATATGTGTGTGCGAATGTAAAATAAATGTATCAGTATTAAATATTATAAATAAATGAAAAATATATTTAAAAAACACAGCGGTGCGCTGCTAATTAAAAATATAAAAACAACACATTTTGAAATAGCTACTACTAATTAAACAATCAATCAAAAAGCATGTTGTCATAGAATTAGTTATCACTGAAATTTTGACAACATTCATTTTGCCGGAGGATATTAAAACAAAAAAACACTTTGCAGATATAAATAGCTAGATTTTTATCGGAGTTCAGTTTTATTCAGTCTAGTTTGCAGTGACAGTCTTGTGCAATTTCTATTATGTATCAAGAAACAAAAATGCATTGTTGAGCAGCTTTTGGAAATATATGCTCGTACTTCAGCCTTTTTAGTCCAACAAGATCATCAAAACCTGCCTGAGAAATAATGTCTGCATAACAACTCAGAAATCCTCCATCAAACGTTCAACTGTCTTCAAGAATAAGACCAATGGATTTGCACAAAATCTCTTCAAGAAACATCCAAATCTAACTGGTTAGATATAATCCATCAGAAGCAGCAGAAGCAGCCAACAACAAGCAATATCCCCATTCCAAAAATCCTAGGTAAACATTTATTTATTATCATTTATACATAGTAGCCACCGCTGTAAGTCGTAAATATTCAAGATTCAAATTATATGAACTCTATCATACATAAAATGAACTATTGGTATGTGTGTTTAAGTTTCAAATGCTATTAATGCTTTATTATTATATTTGTGAATGCTATATGAGTTAATATGTGCGAGATCATTATATCAGTGTTATTAGTTAAATTAGATAAATACCAATGTTCTATTATTAAAATCTACAAGAATATTTAAACTAGTTTAGAAATGTTAATTTAGAAAGTGTGTGTATTATATTAGATTTATAAAGATGATTAAATTTAGTCAATTAATGTTGGTTTATAAATTATCTTTAAAACTTAATTAATGTTGATTAAAATAAATTGTCTTCAAACTTAAACTTTATTTGTCAGTCAATTCTTTTATTAATTCTTTCCACCACTAATTTTGTATAATTTTGTTATTGAATTAAAATAAGACTGAGCTAGTTTTAGGGAATGTTTCGAGCACTGGATTATGAGCCTACTGCTCGAATACATTAGTCTTCAGACTAGCTGGCGCCCTGGGGTTTACCCCAAAACAAATAAAGTATTTGGATAGTAAGGGTTTGAATCTAGCAGCCGAGATGGGCCATTGTCGATAGTTAAATCTATCAATAAGATCTCCAATTTTGCTCGAACATGCCGGTTCATTCACATAACCTTTATAAGATTATAAATGTATTATGAAGGAGTTTGAAATCGGCCAAAACTTATATATATGTAAGTAAGTGGTTTCAGAATTTCAACCCGGTACAATATGTAGAGATAAATCCTTTGTGACAATATTAATACTTTTAATTCTAGGGATACTAGGGTACATTGATTCTATATCCATCACAAAAATACTGTCGTTTCTATTTATAATCATTATGTTTAATTTATCAATAATAGCCTCTGTATTTTTTATACAATATTGACCATAAATAATTACATCAGCTATCCATTTATTTAAATATTTACAAAATTTATGTAAAATGAAATTGCTTAAATTAAATAATAATCTTAAAGTGTTATCTTCCTTATGCGTTTTTACCTTACTAAATATATATGGGTTTTCATATGAATTAGGATATAAAAAATAATATTGATTATCATTTATAATTTGATATAGCTACAACTTTTTTAACAATTTTATATATTTATTTTTTATAATATTTGTGGGATCTTTAGATAATCTACTATGCCCCTCATTTTCTATTACACTATCTATTCTATCATTGTAGTCCTTAGTGTACATTACAACAAAATGACAACCTTTATCTTCTTTACATATTACAATCCCATAGATATATATGTAATGGTTGTGGGATTGTAATAAGTAAAGAAGATAATTGTCATTTTGTTGTAATGTACACTAAAGATTATTATGATAAAATAGATAGTGTTATAAAAAAATTAGTGGTATAGTGGATTATCTAAAAATCCTACAAATATTATAAAAAATAAATATATAAATTTGTTAAAAAAGATGAAGCTTTACAAAATTATAAGTGATAATCAATATTATTCTTTATATTTTAATTCACATGAGAACCCATATATATATTGAAACAGGAATGCTGTTCCTCATATAAATATTGAAAAGATCCCCCCCCCCATTCAAAAATGTCTAGCGTGATTCAGTCTAATTGGAAACACAATAAAGTTGTGATTCGTTAAAAATGAAAAATAAAATCATAATTTTGATTTTTAGTATTGATGGATTTAAATAGAATGTTATATCGTCTTATTTTATTTTATTTTTTTTTTATCTGTCTCAATAAAAAAAAAAAAAGAAATTAATTATCCAATCATTAAAAAGAAAGAAAAAGGATACTTGAGTTAAACTGAGGCAGTATTCAAATTAGACACGTCGTTGAAGAAAGAAGAAATTTTTTTTCTCTCTATCGTCTTACACAGAGGGCTTTAACAAAACGTGAAAATAAAAATAAAAAGTTTTACTAGAGAAATTATAATGAAACTGGAATAAATTAAGAGCTTCACTCTCTCCATGCTGTGCCATGACTTTCCATTAATAAAATAACCTGCCTTCGTTTGAATAAAATGGACCGTAAAACTGGAAGGTAATTTTTATAAAATACTAAAACATAATAATCAAATATTACAAAGTGAATTTTTCGAACTAATTGCGTAGAATTTGTTCAATAAATATTAAGACATCTTTATTATACTTTTATGTTTGACCGAATTATAGATATTTAACTGCTTCTAAACTCATTGTAGTGTAATGAAGTTTATGTGTAAGAATATGCTTCTACATTTGGCTAAAATATAAATGCTTCAATTATCAAATGATAAATACTCTATAAATCATAGATATTTAACTGCTTCTAAACTCATTGTAGTGTAATGAAGTTTATGTATAAGAATATGCTTCTACATTTGGCTAAAATATAAATGCTTCAATTATCAAATGATAAATACTCTATAAATCATAGATATTTAATTGCTTCTAAATTCATTATAGTGTAATGAAGTTTATGTGTAAGAATATGCTTCTACATTTGGCTAAAATATAAATGCTTCAATTATCAAATGATAAATACTCTATAAATCATAGATATTTAACTGCTTCTAAACTCATTATAGTGTAATGAAGTTTATGTGTAAGAATATGCTTCTACATTTGGCTAAAATATAAATGCTTCAATTATCAAATGATAAATACTCTATAAATCATAGATATTTAACTCTTCTAAACTCATTATAGTTAATGAGTTTATGTAAGATATGCTATCATTTCTAATTATTTCGATACTTGCTTCTCTCAAGTGAATTCAAAATGAACTATTAAGTGAATTCGGAATGAATTGTTGTTAAACCAGAATGATCCCAAGCTTTTCCCATAAAAGAATTAATGAACTATCATTGAATTAGGATATTCATAATTTTCTTCTCTCAAGTGAATTCAAAATAAACTATTAAGTGAATTCGGAATGAATTATTGTTAAACCAGAATGATCCCAAGCTTTTCCCATAAAAGAATTAATGAACTATCATTGAATTAGGATATTCATAATTTTCTTCTCTCAAGTGAATTCAAAATAAACTATTAAGTGAATTTGGAATGAATTATTGTTAAACCAGAATGATCCCAAGCTTTTCCCATAAAAGAATTAATGAACTATCATTGAATTAGGATATTCATAATTTTCTTCTCTCAAGTGAATTCAAAATGAACTATTAAATGAATTCGGAATGAATTATTGTTAAACCAGAATAATCCCAAGCTTTTCCCATAAAAGAATTAATGAACTATCATTGAATTAGGATATTCATAAATTTCTTCTCTTAGTTGAACTCAAAATGAACCATTAAATGAATTCAAAATGAATTATTACTAAACCAGAATGTTTACAAGTTTATTCTCATAGAGGAATTAATGAACTATTGTTGAAATTGCAAATTAATTGTTATCTAATAAATTTTTGTTACTCAAAATTAAATTGGTTGTCCATTTATCCCATTCTATTTTGTTTATCTATCACATCACTCACCAATTATAGCATTGATTCATGAGAATCTCATGTTCTCTGAGCTACGTCTGACATAACTTGACCTAGGCCAGTCAGGTTGTAGTGAGATGGAACTCTAATGGCGCTGTTTGGAAAACCAAACATATAAATGTTTAGATGTTCCCAGTCTCTATTGTACTACATCCTCTGATGAGCAGGAAATATTGTTGTAGGTGCCATTAACATCTGCACTAGGAATGTCAATTGATAATTCCTTCCTACAGCATGCTCATCAGAAAATTGTTACGACTGACGTAATAAAACGGTTGTATGGCGGTCCGGTTACATTTGGCGTCCAACTGTGAGGCTTTACCTGGATAAACTATTTTTAGTTCTCCGGTTACATTTGTCTTTCAACTGTGAGGTTTTATTCAGCTAGCCTAACCATAGGCACTTATTACATTGCCACCTTACTGTGAAGTCCGATCTAGCTAGCCTACTAATAAGCATAAGCAGATCACGATTCTGTGATATGAACAGTGCATATGATGTGGTGATGTAAGTTGTTCAGGAAGGATAAAGAAATAAAAGTTTAAAAGAAACAACACAAAAATGAATGGCATAAAGAATGAAACAGGCATTTCAAAGAAGATGGAGTGAGGTCATGGTGTGGATGGAGAGAGAAGCTTACTAAGTCAGAAAACAAAGGAAAAATGGTGAACATAGAAACTCAGGAAACAGAAAAGAAAGCCATGTTAAAGCAGCTATTCGATATGATCAAAGAACGAATAGAAGAAGATGAGAAACAAAGAAAAAAAGAGGACAAACAAAGAGAAGAAGATATCAAATGGAGAGAAGAAGATAAAAAGAAAAGAGATAAACAAAGAGAAGAAGATAAAAAGAAAAGAGACAAACAAAGAGAAGAAGATATCAAACAGAGAGAAGCCAAGATAAAAAACAAATTAAAGAAGCAGTGGAAAAACAGAATGAAAAGTTCAACCAGTTAATGAAAAAAATAACTCAGTCTAAAAAATTGGATGAGGAAGAGATTTTGGAATTTCCAACCAAAGATATTTTAAAGGAATCACAAATTGAATACCCTAATACTGATGAAGTAAAATTTGAGATTGTTAAAAAGGAAGAAATTGAAATTACAAAGAGTGATCTTGAAATTGTCAGTCTACCTTCAGGAAAACTTCTGATTATGGAATATACCTCTAAAATTGAAAATAAAGAAACAGTATATACAGAAGCTGAGAATGAAATTGTATCAAATACAGTAAAAGAGTTTCAAATGGATGAAAAGGAATCTAATAAAGTAAAATTAAAATCTTCTGATCTTCAAGAAGATGAAAAACGTGAAAATGAACATAATCAAAATATAACAAAGGGACTATCCAATATAGAAGAAAATGTTTCAGAAAAATTGTCTGATATATGCTATGAAATAGTAACAAAGATAGAGAAAGGAATCATAAAATGGAAAGAAAAGTGTGTTAGTCCTCACCCATATATAAAAATTATAAACAAAAGCTTAATAAACTCAAATCAAAAATTGAGTACAGAAAAAGAATATATAAAGACAGTTATTAAAAATATAGTTGCTTACGCAGGAAAAGACACCAAAAAGGAATCTGAAAACTCAGGATTTATCAGTGTGAAAGAAATTAAACAACAAGAAACCTTTGCAAATACCAAAAAAATAATTACTATGGCAGAAGAACCATTTAAAAGGAAACTTTTATGTAAAAATGAAATACCACCATGGAAGAGGAGTAGGAGAAAATTCACAGATGGTGTTCATGGTCCATATCGGACGCGTATAATTAGAAGATCAAACAGTAACAAGGATCTCCAAAGAGAATACAGAAGTGAAGAAGCAAGACACCACAGTAATGTTGAACATGATAAATTTTCAACAAAGAGACGATCCAGAAGTATGTCACCTCATAATATAAAAGAGGACTATAGGAGAACTGATCATGATCCTCAGTCTCTCCAAACCAGGTTGCAGTTATAATTCAGAATAAAATAGAGATAGCTGATGGAAAAAGTTTGTGAGTGTGATGTAGTGATGCATGAACTTGTGTTTTTCATGTTGAGATGGTGGATGATTGAGCAGAGCTGCTTGGATGCATTGTGTTATGATGCTCCGAAGTATATGCTCGGCACTATCCCGACCTGGATGTTGTGCTCCAAGAGTAGTCCAGCAGTGCGTATATATAGGTCTCATGGATAGGCCTTGGTCTCATGGATAGGCCAAATGATAGCCCCTAAGACTCACCGAAGCTGAGCAGGGTTGGCTGAGTGCCAAATTGATTTTTTTTTCTCTGGCTCCTATTCTTGGTTGGATGATGCTTCTAGGTACAAGAGAGGTAGTGCTTAAAAATGAGATATTTTCTCGTGACGTCATGAGGCGGTGTGTACTGGTAGTTTGTGTTTGGCCATCTATTTGTCCCAGCATTGGAGGCTATGGTTCATGTATTCACTTTTCCAGCTCATCTTACCCATTCATCAGCATATCTAAAACCAGGCAGTACTGAGAAATAATGTGTATAGTATATGGAATGAAATCGTACTTCCAGGCGATTTCATCCCAAAAATTGGTGAGGGGTAATGAAACAGGAATGCTGTTCCTCATATAAATATTGAAAAGATCCCCCCCCCATTCAAAAATGTCTAGTGTGATTCAGTCTAATTGGAAACACAATAAAGTTGTGATTCGTTAAAAATGAAAAATAAAATCATAATTTTGATTTTTAGTATTGATGGATTTAAATAGAATGTTATATCGTCTTATTTTATTTTATTTTTTTTATCTGTCTCAATAAAAAAAAAAAAGAAAGAAATTAATTATCCAATCATTAAAAAGAAAGAAAAAGGATACTTGAGTTAAACTGAGGCAGTATTCAAATTAGACACGTCGTTGAAGAAAGAAGAAATTTTTTTTTCTCTCTATCGTCTTACACAGAGGGCTTTAACAAAACGTGAAAATAAAAATAAAAAGTTTTACTAGAGAAATTATAATGAAACTGGAATAAATTAAGAGCTTCACTCTCTCCATGCTGTGCCATGACTTTCCATTAATAAAATAACCCGCCTTCGTTTGAATAAAATGGACCGTAAAACTGGAAGGTAATTTTTATAAAATACTAAAACATAATAATCAAATATTACAAAGTGAATTTTTCGAACTAATTGCGTAGAATTTGTTCAATAAATATTAAGACATCTTTATTATACTTTTATGTTTGACCGAATTATAGATATTTAACCGCTTCTAAACTCATTGTAGTGTAATGAAGTTTATGTGTAAGAATATGCTTCTACATTTGGCTAAAATATAAATGCTTCAATTATCAAATGATAAATACTCTATAAATCATAGATATTTAACTGCTTCTAAACTCATTATAGTGTAATGAAGTTTATGTGTAAGAATATGCTTCTACATTTGGCTAAAATATAAATGCTTCAATTATCAAATGATAAATACTCTATAAATCATAGATATTTAATTGCTTCTAAATTCATTATAGTGTAATGAAGTTTATGTGTAAGAATATGCTTCTACATTTGGCTAAAATATAAATGCTTCAATTATCAAATGATAAATACTCTATAAATCATAGATATTTAATTGCTTCTAAATTCATTATAATGTAATGAAGTTTATGTGTAAGAATATGCTTCTACGTTTGGCTAAAATATAAATGCTTCAATTATCAAATGATAAATACTCTATAAATCATAGATATTTAATTGCTTCTAAACTCATTGTAGTGTAATGAAGTTTATGTGTAAGAATATGCTTCTACATTTGGCTAAAATATAAATGCTTCAATTATCAAATGATAAATACTCTATAAATCATAGATATTTAATTGCTTCTAAACTCATTATAGTGTAATGAGGTTTATTAGCTTTGCTGCTAAAATATAAATGCTTCTCTCAAGTGAATTCAAAATGAACTATTAAGTGAATTCGGAATGAATTGTTGTTAAACCAGAATGATCCCAAGCTTTTCCCATAAAAGAATTAATGAACTATCATTGAATTAGGATATTCATAATTTTCTTCTCTCAAGTGAATTCAAAATAAACTATTAAGTGAATTCGGAATGAATTGTTGTTAAACCAGAATGATCCCAAGCTTTTCCCATAAAAGAATTAATGAACTATCATTGAATTAGGATATTCATAATTTTCTTCTCTCAAGTGAATTCAAAATAAACTATTAAGTGAATTTGGAATGAATTATTGTTAAACCAGAATGATCCCAAGCTTTTCCCATAAAAGAATTAATGAACTATCATTGAATTAGGATATTCATAATTTTCTTCTCTCAAGTGAATTCAAAATGAACTATTAAATGAATTCGGAATGAATTATTGTTAAACCCGAATAATCCCAAGCTTTTCCCATAAAAGAATTAATGAACTATCATTGAATTAAGATATTCATAAATTTCTTCTCTTAGTTGAACTCAAAATGAACCATTAAATGAATTCAAAATGAATTATTACTAAACCAGAATGTTTACAAGTTTATTCTCATAGAGGAATTAATGAACTATTGTTGAAATTGCAAATTGATTGTTATCTAATAAATTTTTGTTACTCAAAATTAAATTGGTTGTCCATTTATCCCATTCTATTTTGTTTATCTATCACATCACTCACCAATTATAGCATTGATTCATGAGAATCTCATGTTCTCTGAGCTACGTCTGACATAGCTAGACCAAGGCCAGTCAGGTTGTAGTAAGACAGAACTCTAATGGCGCTGTTTGGAAAACCAAACATATAAATGTTTAGATGTTCCCAGTCTCTATTGTACTACATCCTCTGATGAGCAGGAAATATTGTTGTAGGTGCCATTAACATCTGCACTAGGAATGTCAATTGATAATTCCTTCCTACAGCATGCTCATCAGAAAATTGTTACGACTGACGTAATAAAACGGTTGTATGGCGGTCCGGTTACAATATATATATATATTTTAGTAAGGTAAAAATGCATAAGGAAGATAACCCTTTAAGATTATTATTTAATTACAGCAATTTCATTTTATATAAATTTTGTAAATATTTAAATAAATGGATAGCTGATATAATTGGTTATGATCAATATTGTATAAAAAATACAGAGGCTATTATTGATAAATTAAATATGATGAATATAAATAGAAACCACAGTATTTTTGTGATAGATATAGAATTGATGTGCTCTAGTATCCCTAGAAAAAAAGTATTACTAATAACACCATAAAGGCTTTATCTCTATATATCAATGATTACTACATAATTAATATTATAAATGGAGCATTGAACCTAATAAATAATAGTTTATATTTTAAATATAATAACGAATATTGGGGTATAAATAAGGGTTGTGAAATGGGGTGCATGATTAGTGGGCTAATGGCATCTATGTTTATTAATGATATGGAAATCAATATTATTAAAAGTAGTATAATTAAAAAAGAAGTACTACATTATTTTATATATGTAGATGATAGTTAGATAATTGGTAATAAGAGGGCAATATATAAATTATATAAATAATTTAATACTAATGTTGATAATATATGGTTTACTATGAAAGAAATTGATAATAAAATAAGGTATTTAGATATTGAAATTAATGTAAATCAGAATAATGATATTATACTTAAGTACTTTATTAAAATGATAAATTAAGAAAAATTATATCAGTAGATTCAAAACAACCATGGATACAAAAGATGAGTGTAATAAAGAATTTTAAATATAAGAATGATAGATTTAATACAGATAGACATATTGCTATATTACTGAAGAATAAATTCAAACAAGCGGTGCAGAGTATTGAGAATATATTTTCATGAAATAATGTAAATAGCACTGATAGTAACAGATGTAGGACTAATAATCAAAAGAAATAGATAAAAAATTTCACATTTGCCTAGTGTATATAATATATTAAATAAAAAAAAGTTATAATTATATAGATAAAAACATTAATGTGGGATGGGCTAATAGCAAAAATTTAGATAAATTGATAACTAATTGTAGGATGAAAGATGAAGTAAAATGCAAGAGAGAAATGGTTCATAAAATTAGAGGTGATTTTTGTAATATGGTTTACTATGGCCAGATGGCAAAGCAATTTGAAGAAAGAGCTAAAGGCCACAATGATGCTATTTCTAGGAGGGATGATAGATCTGCGTTATATGTTCATTATTTAAAGTACGGACATAAAATATATTGCATTGATAATATAAGTGTTCTAGATTATATTAAAAAGGTTAATAGATGGAAAATATATGAAATAAACTATATCATATATAATAAAGACAATTGTATGAGTATATATAAAACATCCATTAAGTTGGATAATAAGTGGTTAATGGATAAAGAATGGATAGTTAATTAACATATGTGCCTATATATCCATTCAATTTGTACAATAGGTTAATTTTGTAATATGATTGCATAAATATTACGTAATAGATCATGTCAGATATCCATTTGTTTATCTGTTTTCTTTCATGCATTGATATAGTATGTCACTGTATGTACTTTAAATCATGGTATTCTGGAGACATATTGAAAAGGGATAAAAAATGTAATTTGCTGAAAAAGGCTTTTTTATGATAATTATATACTTTGTATAATCTTTCTTGTTTGTAGATATGTATTTTTTAACATATTATTCACTATTGAAAATTAAAAATATAGAAAAGGGATTTTTTCTTTAAAAATTTAAAATATATTGACATCAATGTAAATGCAGTTGATTTATAAAATATGAATTTTCTAAAAAATTAGTGAGCAATGGAAAAAAATCAGTAAAAGCTACATGTATTATAATAAATCCATAGCATCAGTGGATAACCAATGATTCAAATAAATATCACAACACAATTTAGAGTAGAAGAAGAAACAGTGAAAAAGGTAGTAAGGGTCTTAAAAAAGAGTGAAAAAATAGTTAAAAAAACAGCATCTTATTGCAAAATTACACACTATACTAAAACATGGCAAGTGCCCAGACAATTTATCAGAAACTGGGATTTCTCAAAACACTAGGAAGATGCACAAAATAATAGCTAAAACTAAACAAAATAACAGTAACCTAGGAAAAAAGTCTACATTAAAAAAACTACATAAGACAATCTTAAAGAATTAGATCTGGCAAATCAAGATGAAATTGGATTCTTCCCCCACACAATGAACTGATGAAATGCTTGAACAGATTGGGGAGAAATTCAATAACACAATACCAAAAACACTATTTGTGTTATTGAAAATATTTTTTAGTGAGAAACAATAGTATTGGCAGTAACAGATAATCACTGCCCTCTCTACCATTTATCCAAGGCACTCCTAATTGAAGCACTAAATAAAAATATTTTTGGAGACAGTACAATGCATACGTAACCATCATAATAACAGATATCTAGCAGCTGTATTTTATGAAGATACAAAAAGAGAACAATTTAAAAATAACATTAAAACTCTAGGAAATTTTGCCATGGTATTAATTGATGAATGAAAATATAAGATTATCACAGGAGTGTTAAAAATGCTTAATTGAGATATAATCTTGATAATTTCCAAAGAATGATGAACCCCTTTGAAAAAGTAATTTTTTTCAGAAAATATACCTAAAAGAAACATCAGCACCCACATTTACAAATAGTTTTGAATATCAAGTCAAGTTGCATAAAGAAATAGATCCAGACAACATTCCAACACCCATAACATACCAAGAAGCCATACTATGCTTACATCTGGAGCTTAAGCCATGTTGTTCATCTGTGTGAAAAGGGGCAACATAGCAACACAATGAAATAAAGAAGAAAATCTAGTTGAAAAGAATAATTTCACCCCACAAATATTAGAAGAGAATCCAGATAGCATACACAAACCAGTGCAGCTGGAGAACATAGATTTTCTCCACACAAGGCTATAAAATCAACAATCAAAACAAATAAAAATGAAACTATAGACCATTTCCCATTTGCATCAATGGAATTGACAATAAAAACAAACATAAATGAGGAGGATAAAATTAAAATAAAATAATAAAAAAACACAGTAATTTCACATATACCAATGAGTCATCAATAGAAAAAAACAAGGATTCAGATAGCTCACAAAGTGTTATGTCTAAAAACCTCAAACCTGGACAAAAACACTTAGTGATTTTTCAATGGAAAATGAAATTATTTACTTACAAAAAGAAGCAAAAAAAAGCCAAATGTAGATACTAATCAAGCAGAGTCCAAAATTATAAATAAAATCATAAAGGAAATAATGGATGCGATCACACAGTGTTTCCCAGTAATTAAAAAACACAACTATGGAGAGCAAAAGAAAACAAGAACCCCCCCTCCCAAAAAAAAAACGAGAGAAAATAAAAAGATAAAAACACAAGATCTAGAATTTAGCCAATTAAATATAATTGATGAAAATATAAAAATAGACTCAATCTCTCAAAATTCCAAAGATTTTTCAAACATCAGTGATAGTGATCTGATAAAACTAATACGTACAGAACCAAAAACTCATTAACTGCCATTCAAACAAGATAAACTTACAAAGAAAGGAAATGAAAGTCACACACTTTGGTAAATTTGAGCAGTCTCCCACAACCTTAATCAACATAAAATAAAAATAGCAGCACTTAACATTCAAGCCTTGAACTCCACAAAAATACAGTAAATCAATAAATGAACACAGACAAGGCAACCCACCATATTGGGTCTACTAAAAACAAAATATATAACAGATCCTAAATCAACCTAGATACACATATGAGTAAACTTGATTTTTGTGCATGATTGAGGGTCACATCAGTACCCTCAAATGGGACAGAATATTTATCAGCCAAGAATTCTGCTTCTTATCATTTAAGATAATTTTGATGGACCCTAATCTCTTGATAACAGCATTTAATCACAGAAGTTTTTCAATTAACATTATATTTGTATACACTGCCCCCCCCCCCAGTCCTATTGAAATTAACAGAATAATTTTAAAGATTAACTCTCTTTTAGCATTCAATCCCTGCCCCACTACATTTGCCAGAACTTTTAATATGAGCTACCAAAAGTTTGTTGCTAAAATGGATAAATCAACTTGCAATACCATTTACGAAGACTAGAGTTTTCTCCTGCAGAACTCAGTATCTTTGTATAATAACCGCCATGGCATATTCATAGGTCTAATGTTCTATTCACCATTGTTAAATAATTCAATCAAAGTAAGTCTTTCCCACTCCCCATTTTCTGATCACTTGGCACAAATAATAAAATTAAATTTAAACACATACCACAACAGACTTACTAACATACAAAAACAATATGGATACTCATACCAGATAACACTCCAGAATACTTCTACTTAAAAAAAAACATTATGATAAATAAGCTCAATCAGATGCAACTTGACTCAATTTCCAAATACATATACACTCTCTCATTTAATAGCAATCATATTTCTCAAAAATCAACCACCCCCTTCTAAACTAATCACATTAGCAGATGAACTACACAAAAAATTGTCATGTCAAAACCAGAACTCGACTGGGAGTTACTGTTAAATACAACTGTATAATAAAACATGCAATAGACTAAAGCAGTATCTAGCAACTAAAAAAACTATTTGTCTAACACAGCAAGACACATGAGCTGCAGATACATCCAATGGGCATTGGGGTATCCATCCATGAATAGTCCCCATGACCCTAGAATGGGATGGTAAAATCATAGCTGGACACAATATGATACAACCAATATATCAGCACTCAAAGAAAAGATAACATATCCAATTTAAACCTCCAGAAAATATTTTTGAAAAACCAGAAAGAGAGATACCTTTTGAATTCAAAGATTTTGCACTCATATTAGCATCAAATCCAGATATATGCCACCCAGAACCATAATAAATCTCACAATTTGTACTGTCACACCTCATCCAATTTACAAATGCATACCTGTACCAGTTTGCAAATCAACTATCATAAAAAACTATACAATATGCAAGGGCTAAATCCCGTATCAATGATCCTTTTCATTAAAAATCAAGCATTGAATGTCACAGTTTTCAATCTGCATCCAATTTCAATGGATCCTTTGGGAATAAAAATTCTGGAAAAGGTTCTAAAAAATTGAACCATATACAATACCACTCCTATTACAATATCACTATGCAAGAAGAGGTTTATGAACAAGTCAAGTAGTATTAATATACAAAACAATCATTAACTCAGTAATTAAAAGAAAAAAAATGACCAATGGGTGTGAAGTTAGATTTTGAAAGAGCATTTGATTCAGTACTAATCAAAACACTATTAATTCAACTTAAAAAACAGAAATACCATGCAAATCTTATATCCAATTTCTATTCTGCTACTAAACAAAGAAATTGGCACCACACTTAATGAGAGATCTGCATCATCTTTCTACCCCAGTCAATCAATACCACAAGAATTTCCACTAAGTACACTTTCATTTGCATTATATTTAAACCACTTTCTAGAGGAAATTTAAAAAAAATCCAAGGAATTCCAATTCCAAACACCAACACATACATATCATTTATAGCTTACATGGATGATGTCACAGTATTTCTATGATCAAGGAAGCAATTATTTATACATCAAGAAATCATAAAAGATTATTCAGAAAACATCAGACTAAAAATCAATACCAATAAATCAGCTGCATAAGCAAAATTCACTGTTAAATTAAACACAAACATGTAACAGGGAAAACCTAGTATGTATCTGGGCTCCCCTTTCTATTTGAACATGAAAGCAAATGAGAAAGAAAATACAAAACAAACAAAAACAGAAGGAATCACTCTCCAAATCCCATTTCTCAATCTACTCAAAAGAGTATTATACAATGAATTTATTATGACAAAATATCATCTACTATCTGCCAATAATAAATTTTACAATATCATTTTTTGCAACAATTAACTCACTATGAACAAGCTTCTATAAAAAAAAAGTAGTAGACATCTCAATAAATCAACTAAACCACTCTACAAAATGGAATGGTCTTGGACTTCATGCAATATCAGTGTTTCACATCCAAAAAACAATAAACCTGCTTATAGCAATATTTACACATTTTCCAGATATACTGATAATAATAGAAATTACACCCACTGATTGATCTCCCTCCACATATAACTTCATATCTACCCTGCTTGAGATACATGGACCCCCTAAGAAACAATAGAACACTAAAAACACAAATACACATATTGGAAAATACAAAATCTACTCTTTCCAGACTAAGCAATGAATAACATACCCACAGTACTGAGAATAAATAATGGCCAACTGTTATGCAAGTTTAAAAGATGAAGATTGAAACCAAAATTTTTTGATTTTATTATCAAACTTAACCTGAATGCCTTACTAACAACACACTTTATTTGGTACAATAGATTTTACACAAATATTGATCCACTATATTTGCTGTATTCCAGAGAAGAAGAAACAAAAACCCACTTCCTATATGATTGTCTAGACCTACAGAAAGTGTGACTAATGATACAAAACAACTATATATCACAATAGGTAACATACTAGATGCATACAAAAAACAGCAATACCAATAATACATGCAGATATTTTCATCTTGTACACATATTGGTGCACCCTTTGCACATTCACATTAAAAATAATCCAAGAAGATACCCCAACACCTACTACAACAAACTAAAATACTCAAAAATAGAGACAGTATTCTTTTCTCTCAGGACATTTTCATGGCAACATAGTCTCTCTTCAAATTGAGCTCAGCTTTATGACAAGGACTGGAATTAGCATTCTTAAAAAATGAATTAAAAAAAAGGTGAGCTAACACAACCCCATTGATGGCAATCATCAGAACAATGAATGTTTTTATTTGGTTGAACAAATAACTTTCAGAATCAAGGATTAAACCAATATTAAATTTTTTTTCATATAAGTATGTGTAACCCTAGTTTAACCTTATTTGATGTAATCAATTGATACTCAATAAGTTTTTTTTTGAAACACACACACACACATATATATATATATATTGTAATGGGCACACATGCTATTACATTATTTATTTTAAAAATTAGACATTAAAAAAAGTTCGCAAATAAAAACTTCTTTTTTAAGAAATAAAAATTGAAAGTTAAAAGTCATCTAAACTTTATATATATCGCACAGATAAAAAATTATTAAAAGAAAACTTATTAAAAAAAAAAAGTTTTAAAACTAAATATTAAGAAAAAACTTGAAAGATTTAAAGATAAAAAGAATGTACAACAAATTAATTAATGCTATTGTAAAATGGAAATGATTAATTTAATTAGTCCAAGTGAACTAGCCTTTGGGGCATTTCAAAATGTATAATTAAAGGTCAGATAGGAGAGGAAAAACAATAGGAATGGAACAGTCAATAAAAGAAAGCCCTCAGGAAATGGACCTCAATGAAAAGACAATCACCATCATCATGACGTAATGTCCACTCAATCCAAAATTCTAATATAAAAGAAAAAGTTTGGAAATAAATTTTAGTGAAGAAAGAGTTGGGAGAGAACAGAGAGATGTGACAGCAGAGGTGCTATATGTGTTAGTGTGGGGAGAGTTGAAGGAAAAGGGATTGAAAAGATGCACTCTTCAATTCTTTCAGTTTTTAAAAAGGAAAAGAAAGAGGAATGACCAATCATTTTCAGACATCAGGGGGAATTAATGCTGGCTGCAAATTGCAAGCAACTTTTAAGCATGGACTTCCAGTATGTTAAAACCGTAAGAACATTAGTTAATTAATGAACACTAAGTATAGACTTTCCCAGTATTTAAATTATTGCAATAGAAATTCCCATCTGACCAAACTTGATCAGTTATTAATAATTATTTTATTGAATGTATTATTATTTTTTGTAAATCATTTCCATTAATTTATTTTTTCTGTTCTTTTAAGTTTTTATTATGATTTTTTTCTTTTAAAATAAACTATATAAATGTTAAATTTAAGTCAGACATGAATGGCTGCATAGATTTGTAAAGTTATATTAATTAATTAAGGAAGGTTTAATCTTGGGTTATTTGTTTTGTAGTTAAATTGGGTTAATCGATTGGATGTATTGGTGTAATTAGTAAATGTAGCATGAGATTCACTACATGCAGGATCTTATTATATGCCACACTTGGGAAAAATAAGTCCCATATCTCACTGACCATTGGAAGCAGACAGTATTCCCTGCTCCTTGGATCACCCCATTTTAGCCTATGGATTGGAATAGTAAGACAGAAAATGCAGTCCCTTCCTATGGAGTTTTTTTTATTGTTCTTTTTTCCAGCCAGATGTAGTATTCCTGTACTGAACAAGAGTCAATGTATTCTATAACCATGCTGTTCAGATGTACATTCCTGACAGTATGGTATTTGTGATGTTGTATCTATGCTGCATTGAATACATCGATGTATCAGATGGATTGACGTTGGTTTGACTGCGAACCTTTGGCATAAGGTTAAATAAGGGATAGAATATTTTATTTTCAAATGCAATCTATGTAGTCTATTCATACTTGACACTCTACTAAATATTAAATTCATCTGTGCAAACATAAATAAAAAGTTAAATTATAAATTTAAAATCCAAAGTAAAAGTTATATTAAAATAATTCTAAACTATATATGTTTAATAAATGTTTGTGTGTGTTATTACTGGCAGTGGGTTCTTTTATTTTTTTTTTAATATTGAAAAATATTTTAAGAATTTATATTTTATAAATCTCTGCGTCTCACTGAGTTAGTGGCATGGGCTGATGGTCGTAATAAAACATGTAAAAAATGGATCTTAACAGCATGTATCTGCCTACTCTATAAATTTTCTAGGTTCAAGTGGCCTAGTGGCACCCTGTAGTGCAGATATGGTAAGACTGGGATCTCTTCTATTTGCCCAGACCATTATAATTGGTGCTCAATGTGGGGCGATACACTTTAACCATGAGTACCCTGAGTAAATTTTTTTTAATGAAATGTTTTATCTACTGTATACTATTAAATCTTATAAATTCACTGCCAGTCAGAAATGGCACATATATTAAACACAACAAAGTATTAATAATTTTAAATTGTAATTTGTATTTTTTTTTTAAAAGGAAAAAGTCAAAAAGGTTGCAATTAGTATAATTTAAAAAAAAAAAAAAAAAATGCTTTAATGTGTATAGGCACGCACAGCCATGTAAGTTTATGATTGTAAATGTGGTACCTTACGATGAGTGCCTCTGGGAATTTACTTCAGTGTAACCCTATTTAAGCATTTCAATCAATCATAAATAAGTTGGTGGTATATATACTTGTTTTGCAAATATACACGTATAAACCCATTATCTCTTAAAACATATTTACTTCAATGCAACCTTTCTAAATAAATAATTTGCTTGTCATGCCATTTGTTAGAAATGAAATATAGAGAAAATGGAACTCTTGGGAGGAGGAGGCATAAATATAGATGGTTCATAGGAAAACAATAGTCAACATTTTTCTTTTTGTATAGTCTTTTTGTAAAATTACTAACCGAATGTCTTTGTAAATTTTCGTTAATCATGTACCGTAATTACTAACCCTAAGTAAAATATTTTTTTTTTGTAAGCAAGTTTACTGATATATATATATATATATATAATTTTGTTACAATATCAAGAAAACATAGGTTGATTATTTGTATTTATATAAAATTAAAAAAATATTTAGCTTAAAAATAAAAGATTAATATATATAAATTCTTACCTTATAAATAACATATTTTGAATGCATTAGAACCCCTAATTTATATACATTGGGGCAAATTGATTTTGTTTTATTAATAACATTATATGTAATTTTCAAACAATTTGCTAAAATACAATCTAAGAATATTAACATTATATTAAAGATTTGTTTCCACTTTATTATATGTGCACATTTTGTCTAAATACCTTTCATATATACACAGGTATTAATGAGAGACTATGTACAGTGGTAGTCAACCTGGTCCCTACCACCCACTAGTTGGTGTTCCAGCCTTCATAGTAGGTGGTAGGGGTTTTGTCAGCACTTTTTTTAAAAAAAAATTAATTGACTTTTTAAAAAAATTTCATAGCGATTTATATGCTTTAGCTTGCTGTAACTCTGCTTTATAAATTTTATAAAGTAAAGTTACTTTCCTACTTTATAAATCATCATTACTGTGGAACCAGTGGGTGGTTAGAAAATTTTACTACTAACAGAGATACAAAAGTGGGTGGTAAGTATAAAAAGGTTGACTACCCCTGAATTGTATTTGAACACTTAATTAAATATTAATATATAGTTAGTTTGGAATTTTAAGTGTAATAAAATAGTATTAATATTTATAATATTTGTGTAAATTGTTATTCTTTTAAATGCTTTTATATTAATTTGGTCTGTCAGTGTATGTTTCTATCTGCATGCCCACATTTTAAAAATTTTTTAACAATGAAAAAAAACATCATTCTTGTTTAGAACTCATCTTCTTACATTTCCCAAGGACACTCCTCAATAACTGAGCTTGATTTAACTCATACTTAATTGTTTAAATTAATTAAAAAATCATTACATAAACAATTTTATATAGTCATGATCACATGATATTTAAATGTAGAATTGATTTTTTAGATAGCATATGTTTTATTTTCACTTTTTATTATTAAATTATAATTTTTGTCAGATTTTTTTGTAGTTGTAAGCATTTTTTAAAATAATATGTAAATATAATTAAAAAGTAAATATATATATGTAAAATTGTTTTAAAATAATGTTTTTATGTAAATAACTGACTAAATAGTAAAAAAATAGCAAAGTAATCTGCTTTTTGGTTAAATTTGCCATTCTTGAAAAATATCAGAGACATTAATGATCTGGATTTGTTATAAAACAATTGGAAATTGCAGGATTATTGGCATTTCATAAAATCACTTGAGGTTCAAATAAATCACAAAATCAATAAGGCCTCAAGTACTTTTATAAAATAACATTTTTACAATTTCAAATTGTTTAATAATAAGTCTAGATTCTGAAAATTTTAGATATTTTACAAGAATGGCAAACTAACCATGAAGTAGATCATTTTGATAATTTTCTATCATTTAGTCAGCCATTTACATAAATGCATTATTGCAAATAAAAACTAAATCCTTTGACCATGCACTCTAATAATCTCTGTGCACTCTTGCAATGAGCATTGACTTTAAAAATATCAGTGTGCACTTGTGCTTAGACTTTATTTCTATATGCACTTGTCATTGCACGCCATGCTCAAATTAGAGCTTCAATCTATTGGGTGTCTGAGTTACAAATTATCAATTGAATTGTACAAACATATTCAATCTATGACAGGAGATTATCAGTTCAATTGTACAAATCTATTTGATCTACTACAGGAGATACAATCTCACTTCTAACTACTGGCAATGAAATACCAAGTACATTTTGAATTTCCTGTAATTAATATTGTTATTTATATAACACAAATACATATATAATATTATAAATAAGGACCATTGGTGGTTGAGAGGTCAGCACAGCTGCTTTACAAGCAGTTGTCCCAGGTTAGCGGGTTTGCATCCTGGCCGATGCTATGACATATGAAAAAAAAGGACTAATTCCTTTGAGTGTGCACTTTAATAATCTTTCTGCACTCAGACAGGAGCATCAACTTTAAAAGCATAAGTGAATGCTTATGCTCAGAGTTTATTTTTATATACACAACTCTTTGCTCACCATACTTAAATCCTGGTTTCAATCTATTGGGTGCCTGAATTATAAATTATCAATTGAATTATAGAAACTAATTCAATCTCATGGGAGAGTGCACAAATTTTTTAAAGCACATGCTCAGAAAATTTAGTTCTTATTCATAATCTTACATACATATGTGCATTACTTAAATAATAGAATATTTATTACAGTAAATTTAAAATTTACTTTGTATTTCATTGCAGTTGGTTAAAAATGAGATTGTATCTCTCCTACAGTACATTGAATAGAATTGTACAATTCAATTGATAATTCATAACTCAGGCACCCAATACATTAAAGGCCTGATTTAAATGCAGTTAGAAAAGACTGGTTTATATAGAAATAAAATGTAAGCATAAGTATACACTTATGTATTTAAAGTTGATGTGCATGGTATAGTGCACAGAGATTATTAAAATCTGTGCTCAGATGATGTCATTTATAATATTACATACATATGAGTGCTATGTAAATAACAGAATATTTATTACAATACATGCATTATTTAAAAAATATTTACATATTATTTTCTTAAAATTTTAAGTATATTTTAACCAAATTATATTTTAAAATCAATAACATTATAGGAGTGAAAATAAGGGGGTGGGTACAGAAGAATTTTTGCTTTATTTCAAATGCATTAAGTTTTTATCAATAAAAATTAACTATTATTTATAATTTATTTATTTATTATATGTAGATATAAATTTATTCTAATTTGGTGGAAACTTTTTAGAACTGTTTTCAATTACAAAAACATTCAAAATTGCTGCTCAAAAATCTTCATGGATTGTTTACTTGGTAATTTTTATCATTGGTGCCAAATGTTTTAAATTTGTACTAATTTCATGGAAATGATTTTTGTGTTTTTTTCCATACATAAATAATAATAGTTGTAAAATAGACAATACTGGTGGATGAGGTATTTATCTGGCTCTCCATCGATTTATTTACTTTGTTAGTATCAACTGGGAAATTACTGCCGAGAATTATTATGCTTCATGGATGTCAATAACAATTAATCCCACATTGGCTAAATAGTATTTTAATCAATTATTGAACTATCATAAATGAAATTAAAATTAAAAAAAAATGTACCATTAAATTTTGTTTTGAACTTTCAATTTAAATTTTAAAAATAAAACTCTAATTAAGAGTGATATTAACTAATGGAAGATATTTAGAATTACTTTAGAAATTTCTAATAGAATTTTAAGATATTCCAATTACCTATACTATCCATATGCCAATGTATCCACCTTAAAATAATAAAAAAATCATCATCATTAATAGAAATAAACTACCAAGAAGATAAGAACTGTTTATTAATTTTTCATGAAAATATTTATTTGTATGGTTAATATTATTCTTATTTATGTTTGTAAAAAAGATAAAATATTTTTGTTTTAACTCTCAAAGTGTGAAATAGAATCAGAAACATCCAGTCAATCAAAATGTATTATTCCTATTAATTTAATTTCAAAATTAACATGTTGCATTGTGTATGCATAAATAATTGTTTTTGTGTGAAAATATCACTCAAAAGCTTAATTGTTTTTAATTTTAAAATGTATGTAGACCATTATTATTTTTTTCTTATTTATTTTTAGACAATTTATATTTATTTTAAAAATAGCATGTTCGTTTAATTCATTGGATTTACTTTACTTAATAAATATATATTAAGATATATGGTTTTTCTTTAAGAGTGTACTAACAATAGGTAAATCTCTCTATGAACAACGCACAAGATCTTTCCATATAATTATAGATGAAGTAAATAAAAGTTACTAAATATGTTTAAAACTTTAAACCACAAATGCAAATGAGAATGGGACTAATCCAGAGATGCCATCATTATCTCCAAATAGTTTGAAATTAGATTGGTTCTTTATTTGGAAAAATATTTATCATACATTAATGACTGATAATTTGTTATTCCTATCAGAAATACTAAAAAATGCAGTTAATATCTTGTATTAGAAAAATTGAATTATAACTTCAGTAGTATTTAAAAAAATTTAATGCTTATATAAGATATGATTTCATAATATTAACTCATAATATATTCACACCATATTACTCATACTATTTTTGGCAATTTGCTTTCTTTTTTAATTCATTTTCTTTCAGATTTTTGAAGATAAATACTATTCCGTTAATTAATCAGCTTTGCAGCTAAACTTTTGTATAATAAACTTATAAGGAATCAGAAAGCTTAATTATTATTATTTTGTTATGAATTACTATTTTAATTTTTTAAAATAAATAAATAAATGAATTCTTTTATTTTATTAAATCTGTCTTAGTACTTTTATTATTTATTTAATATAGATTATAGAACTTATTTAAAGCAACTATAATACACTGAATTAATATTACTCTATTATAGAGGAAGATGAGTCAATGAGCAGTCATACATATTTGTTATACAAAATTTAGTTTAGAAAGTCATCCAATCAGATTTAGTCACATATTCAGAATACATCACATTTTGAGTAGATACACTTATATTATATATAGAAGTTTTAATACACTATTATGACATATATATTTCCACTATAATAAACTTTTTTGCGTCTTTTTATAATGTTAATTATTGTTAATATTTTGGGATAAATTCAAACTCACCCATTATGAGTGAATAAACATTTAATGACTTAAATACAATTTTATTATAATAAAATATGCTCTTTTCATACCATAATCTATCATTATTTATCTGACTCCTTACTAAATAACATCCATCAAATTGTCATGTGGTTATTATGATATCATAAACTGTCGAGCTGACATTTATTATCGTCATATGTACTATTATAATATAAATATATATGTTCTATTAATTTTTTCCTTTATTTGTATTTGTAATTCAAATTTGCATACATGTGTTCATCTGTGTAAAAAAGTGATTTATTTTTTATTTTTTATAATCTAAAGCTGAGTTCACTTTTAGTGAATCTCATCACAATCATAGCTCTCCTATGATTATGATGAACTCTACTTAAATGCACTCAGCTTCAGGTTCTAAAGTAAAAAGAAATTACTTCATTCTGAAAATGAACAAACATATGCAAATTTGGTTATATAAATCATATATATATAAAATATAAATAAATATTATAGACAACTATTTGAATTAATAAATAATAATAATTTATTTTGCATCAAATCGATTAATATAAATCGCGTGACTTTTTAATTTATTCTAACATCTTGAAGAGGTTCATTTGAATGAAAATCGATTTGATGCAAAATAAATTTATTTTTATTTATTAATTCAAATAGAGTTGTCTATAATATTTATTTATATTTTATGTTAAAATATTTTATAAAGACAACATAATGGATGTTAACTCCATCGTATGACATATATATATATATATATATATATATATGTCATACGATCTCGATCGTCTGATATATATATATATATATATATATATATATATATAAAGTTATTTTACTGCCAGTATAATCTCTTATTATAATCTATAAAATAAATGAACTTTCACAAATATTATATTAAATTAAAAATTTATTTTTCATCAGCTCTGTCTTTTGTGAGATGTTAGAATGGATAAGAAACATGGATATTTTAAATATATCCAACAATTAATCATTATATTATAGATATCTAGTTTTCTTATTAGAGAGATAAATAATTTGTTTAATCAATCATATATGGTCAGATGATTATCAATATACTGATCAAATAACAAAAATTTGATTGTAATATAGTGCAGTTTCATTTCTGATCAATAAAGTATTGTCTTTTATGGAATCTCAACTATTTTTTTTTACTTTCCCATTACTTTACACACCATTATGAAAATTTAATGTTACATATTCTTATTTTTTTTAAATTACCACAGAATGAATCTAAAAGTATTTATTCATGATCATATCTTTGTGATACTCTCTGATCAATCAATAATATTTTTTGATAGTAACAGACTGTTCTTAGCACTATACTTCTAGTTTTTGTAAGTCATTTATTATGACCAATTTATCCAATTATAAGTAATTAGTACAAAATAAATTTGACATTTAATGTAAAACATGTCCTACTTCAACTGAGATTTTATTTCTTTTTTGTTATTCTCTGGAGACTCACAAACATAATTTTAATACATTTATTAGATCCATAATCTATCAAAACTAATTGTTCATGTAAATAAGATCTCTTTCACTGAAAATTATTTAATATTTTATAAGATTGTATTAAATTATTTTTGTTTAATTGACTTTTAAATTTTTAAATTGTTCATAAAGTTTCTTGTTACGAATTTAATCAAAGTTGAATTATAAAAAAATACCAATATCATAGGACTATTGATAAAGTATTGAATCTGTATTTGAGTAAAAAACTTGAACTGCCACATGTATACTATTTTTGCAAATGACAATATTCTTATTAATGTATTTTATTTATTCTAAATGATAAAAATGATAGCCTTGCCAGCTAAATGTTCCTATAAAGAATGCAAATAACATTATATCCATATAATACTTAATCTAAGTTATAAAAGTGATAACATTGCAGCTAAGTGTTCTTATTAAGAATACAGATGAACTTATATGAATGTAAACAGAGATAACATTTTTAGCTTTTGATGTTGCTAAGAAACTATTAATTTGTACTTATTGACAATCCCCTAGACAAAACATGTTTTCTCATTAATCTATAATAGCTCTTTGGTTGGATTTTTTTGTTGAACAAAAATAGATTTTTAGATTAATGAGAAAACTTGTTAGCCTCAGGAATTGTCAGTTAGTAGTAATTTATAGTTTCTTAACAACATCAAAAGCTACAAATGTTATCTCTGTTTACATGGATATAATCTCATTTCTATTATTTAATATAATAACAATTTATAGAAATGTTTAATTCAACATATATATATATATACCAAGATGGAAGTGTGTTTTATTTAATCTAGTAACATTTCTATTTAAAAAAAAGTTTGGAATTGTGATTATTATTGATATTGGGATTGTTTAAGTGTTGATTGCTTCTTAATGATATATATTGTAATGGGCACACATGCTAATAAATAAAAATTAGAAATTAAAAATAAAATGTTCACAAATAAAAATTTGTTTTTAAAAATTGAAAATTAAAAGTCATCTAAACTCGTATATAAATAAAATCGCACAGATGGAAAAATTATTAAAAGAAAACTTTATTGAAGTAAAAAAAAGTATTTTAAAACTAAATTTTCAGAAAAAAAAAAACTTAAAAGATTTAAAGATAAAAATATATCTTTAAGAATGTATACAATTTAATTAATACTATTGTGTAAAATGGAAATGATTATTTTCAATTAGTTAAAGTAAACTAGCCCTTGGGCATCTCAAAATTTATAAGTAAAGGTCAGATAGGAGAGAAAAAACAATAGGAACAGAATAGCCAATAAAAGAAATCCCTCAGGAAATGAACATCAGGGAAGGGATCATCATCATCATGATGTAATGTTGAGTTAATCTGCAAATGTAATATAAAAAGAAAAAAATGGAAATAAAATATTAGGTGTGTTATATATGTTAGTGTGGGGAGAGTTGAAGGAGAAGGGATTGAAAAGACACACTTTCAATCTCTTCAGTTTTTCCAAAAGAAGAAATGAAATATCATCTTATATTGTGGACCAGAGGACATCAAGGGCCAGGTAATAAAATATGAGCTACATTAAAAGACCAATGGCTAGCTGCATACTGATCTCCTCAGGACATTGTGGGAATTAACACCTTCCAAATTACAACCAACTACAAAGTATGGACTTCTTAAAACAGTAAGAACTCTAACTAATGAACTTTAATTCTAAAAAAACTTTTCCAGTATTTTAAAACCATAAGAACTTTAGATAATTCATGAACATTAAGTATAAAACTTCTCCAGTATTTAAATTATAGCAATATAAATTCTTATCTGACCAGACTAAATCATTTATTAATAATTATTTTTATTGAATATATTTTTTTAAAAAATCATTTCCATTAATTTATTTTTTCTGTTCTTTTAAGTGTTTCTTATGATTTTTTTTCTGTTAAGCTAAACTTTTAATTAAATCATGTTAAATTTAAATCAGGCATGAATGGCTGCAAGATTCGTACAGTTATGTTAGTTTAAGGGAGGGTAAATCTTAGGGTATTTGTTTTGCAGTTAGATTGGGTCAATGGATTGGAGGTATTGGTGTAATTAGTAAATGTATCATGAAGATCCACTATGTGCAGGATCACTTTATATGCCACACTTGGGTGAAATAAACCTATTTCTTATTGACCATTAGAGACAAACGGTAATCCCTGCTCTGTGGATCACCCCTTTTGCCTATGAAATGGGATCTTAAGTTGGCAAAGAGGACCACAATCTCTTCCTAAGGAGTTTTATTTTTGTTGTTTTTCTCACCAGACAGATGAATTATTCCTGTACTGGATGAGAGACAATTTCTTCCATATAACTGTGCTGTTCAGATGTATATTCCTGACAGTATGGTATTGTGCTGTTGTATTCATGCTGCATTGAATACATTGATATATAAGATAGATTGGCATTAGTCTGAATGTAAAATTTTGGCCTAGGGTTAAATAAGGGATATGGAATATTTTCTTTTTGAGTACAATCTATGTAGTCTATCCATACTCGACACTCAAATAAAATATTAATAAATTCATCTGTGCAAACTGCTAAAATAAAAGTTAAATGTAAAATAAATTCTAAAGTAAAAGTTAGACTAAAATAAATAATTCTAAATTTTATATATGTGCAAAATAAATGTTTCTGTGTATTGTTAATCTGGCAGTGGCTTATTCTTATTTTTTTTATATTTTTTTCTTTAAAAATAAAGTATACATTATCTCTGCTGCTTTGCAAGCTAGTGACTGGGGCTAATAAAATTGGATCTTAACTTAAGTATCTGCCTACTATATAAATTTTTCAGGTTCGAATGGTCTGGTGGTGCCCTGTATGGCAGATACAGTATGACTCCAACTTGCTTAAAAAAATAAACAAAATATATATATATTTTATTAGGGTTAGTAATTACAGTACACGATTAACAAAAATTTACAAAGACATTCGGTTAGTAATTTTACAAAAAGACTATATACAAAAAAAAATGTTGACTATCATTTTCCTATGAACCATCTACATTTACACCTCCTCCCCCCAAGAGTTCTATTTTCTCTACATTTTATTTTTAACACTCAGCCGACAAGCAAATTATTTATTTATGGAGGTTGCATACATTTTAAGAATTAATGAGTTTATACATGTATATTTGCAGCACAATTATATATATACCACCAACCTATTTATGATTAATTGAAATGCTTAAATAGGGTTACACTGAAGTAGATTCCCAAAGGACACTCATCATGAAGTGCCACATTTACAATCATAAACTTACATTGCTGTGCATGCCTATACCCTTTTAAGCATATATATATATATATATGTTAATTCTAATGTTTTCACAAATAAAAGATGTCATATTATTATTACTATTTGCGGGATATTCCATGTAGTGAAAAAGCTAAATGCTGACGTTTCAGTACAATATCAAGTACCTTCCTCAGAGCATCCTCTTTCTCAAATCATAAGAATGCATGTGAGATTTAAAATCATTTTTATCATTTTCTTTCTCCTCATATTTAAATTCTATTGGTTGAGAAGTTTTAAAATTTATTTTCTCTTCCAATAGTTTCTTCCAAATGTTGTTAATCTTCTTTAACTCACACCTTTCATTTATGCTCTTGGGCCTTTTAAAAATCTCTATAGCTTCTCTTAGCAATCTCTGGTCATATTGTTCAATTTTTGCTAAAATATTTGTTTTTTCAAAATTGATATCATGATTTGTTAATTTAATATGAGAATAAATAGCTGATGAATTGAATTTTTCTCTCACTGCCAGAATGTGTTCTTCCTTTCTAATATTTATTCTACGATTAGTCTGTAGGGTCTGTCCACATACATATATAGGACAGACTAATCGTAGAATAAATATTAGAAAGGAAGAACACATTCTGGCAGTGAGAGAAAAATCCAATTCATCAGCTATTTATTCTCATATTAAATTAACAAATCATGATATCAATTTTGAAAAAACAAATATTTTAGCAAAAATTGAACAATATGACCAGAGATTGCTAAGAGAAGCTATAGAGATTTTTAAAAGGCCCAAGAGCATAAATGAAAGGTGTGAGTTAAAGAAGATTAACAACATTTGGAAGAAACTATTGGAAGAGAAAATAAATTTTAAAACTTCTCAACCAATAGAATTTAAATATGAGGAGAAAGAAAACGATAAAAACGATTTTAAATCTCACATGCATACTTATGATTTGAGAAAGAGGACGCTCTGAGGAAGGTACTTGATATTGTACTAAAACGTCAGCATTTAGCTTTTTCACTACATGGAATATCCCGCAAATAATAATAATAATATGACATATATATATATATAACTATACTAATTGCAACCTTTTGACTTTTTTTTTAAAAAAAAAAACAAATTACAATTTAAAATTATTAATATATTTTCTTTCTCATGTTTAATATATGTGCTATTTCTTTCTGGTAGTGTTTTATAAGATTTAAAGTATATAGTAGATAAAAATATTTCATTTAAAAAAATTACTCAGTATACAGTTAGCCATTGGTCCTTTATTATAGCTGGTATTTATTGCCAAGCCCTGATGTCCTGTGATCCGCAATATAAGAAGACAATATTTCATTTTTTCTTTTCGAAAAACTGAAGAGATTGAAAGTGTGCCTCTTTAATCCCATCTCCTTCAACTCTCCCCACACTAACACATATAACACACCTAATATTTTATTTCCATTTTTTTCTTTTTATATTAAATATGCAGATTAACTCAACATTACATCATGATGATGATGATTCTTTTGCTGTTGTCCATTTCCTGAGGGATTTCTTTTATTGGCTATTCTGTTCCTATTGTTTTTTTCTCTCCTATCTGACCTTTACTTATAAATTTTGAGATGCCCAAGGGCTAGTTTACTTTAACTAATTGAAAATAATCATTTCCATTTTACACAATAGCATTAATTAAATTATATATATTCTTAAAGATATATTTTTATCTTTAAATCTTTTAAGTTTTTTTTTCTGAAAATTTAGTTTTAAAATCCCCCTTTTTTTAAATAAAGTTTTCTTTTAATAATTTTTCCATCTGTGCGATTTTATTTATATATGAGTTTAGATGACTTTTAATTTTCAATTTTTAAAAACAATTTTTTATTTGCGAACATTTTATTTTTAATTTCTGATTTTATTTATTAGCATGTAACAGCATGTGTGCATGCTAAAATATATATATATATATATATATATATATATATATTTTAGCATTAGATGCTTTCAACACTCCTTCAATAACTAGTACACACTATGAGATCCAATCCCAATTCGAGCCCTATGATATTAATGTTATTTATTAAGTAATAAAATTAGATAGGGTGAGGGCACACAAATGATAAACAAATAACCAAGCTAAACTTTAAAGCCTAATATAACTAAATATTAAACAAGATTTTAAAACAACTTGGTCAAACAGAAATGACAATTAACACAAAATGTACTATGCATACAAACAAAAGAACAACACACAGTAGATCGGATGAGTGAACGCAATCAAGAAAACAATAAAATATATATGTATAATATTAAAATGGAGAAAACAATCAAAGCTTTATTTCTATTTTTTATTTAAAATTATGTATGTTAATACATATTAAAGATGATCTCAACAATGAAGAAAAATGATAAACAGGAACTGGCTTGATATAGTATATACAAAAGTATTTTCTGTTTTTAAGAAAAAGAAAAAGAAAAAAAAATCATTTTACCTAAAGAAAAGAAACTACAATTTTCTACTAGAAATAGTTGTATTTAAAGTTCTAGGACAAATGTCAATCTATCTGGAATAATAATACTTTCAAATATTTATTATAAATATTCAAAAAAAGCAAAGGTAAATGTACAGATTGCATACAAGTAAATAAGGAATTCAAAAATTAAGAATTTACAACTAAAGTAAAGTGTTCAAATTTCCAAAACAATCTTTAATTTCTCACTAAGAGTTTTAATACCTAAATATAAAAAGTATACAGTAAAACAAGAATTTTTGAGGATACTCCACTCAAAAGAAAACAATAAAATAAATAGAATTATTAATGAAAATAAACATGCAGTGCTAAGTGCAGGAAAGCTGTCATAAAAGAAGGTGTCATTATCCATGGATCTATGAGTCAAAATCCATATGGAATTGTTCTGGCAGTCCCCAGCTGGATTAATAGACATTGAACTGATTCATGATGAATTCTTTTTTCTTTGCTCTACATTTCAAAACTCTGGTTTGCAGGCTATTAAAAACAACTTACTTGGCACACGTTTTAATTCACATTCACATCTAAATGGATACACACAGCTGACTAGATGGAACAAACTGCTAGGACAGTTTTCACATGAACTTTATGTCAGATTTGATAAATCAATTTTCTTTATTTTAATATAGAGCCAACTAGCTTTTAATATTAGTGAGTAAAAGGAATGGAACAAGGTAAGATATTACCTTATATGTAAATAATTTAAACATTGATATATTCACACATACATACTTTCTATATTTATTAATTTCAATACTTATGTTAACTGTTTCTTTTTTTCACATTTTTAAAAATATATTGTTTATTATTTATGTCATGAACTTACATCTCACCTCGGTCACACACACATATTGCATATAAAAGGGGAATCTTCTATACCATCATGACTTCAAATAAGAAATAGAATATTGTATTAAAATAATAATCAAAAAATAATAAATTCTTACACCAGCTACATAAATATCAAATTTTTTATATACATAAAAATCCTTTTTTCATCTCCTGATTTGGTGCCTTTTTCAAATGTTAATAATCTATTACGTTAAAAAAAGGCTTTTTATGTATATAAAAAATTTGATATTTATATAGCTGTTGTAAGTATTTATTATTTTCTGATTATTATTTTATGGAAGAACAATATAAAGATATTTATTCTTTTCCAATTTGATGATTTTAGTATTGTATTAATATTGTATTATTTATAGCAATGTTACCTAGAATATGAAAATCACTCATGTTAATTGAGACAACCAATGACCATTCTTTATGGACCAGGATTTAGGGGAATATTATAAACCAAGTATAAATAAAGAATGACCACAAATATCTAAATAAGTTTTTATCAATCATGTTCTAATTTTTTTCCTGTTCAAATAAACTCAATGTAAATATGATTGTTAAATTTGTTTAAATATTAAATCATGATTCTTGTTTTATTTTTCTGTAGACAGTTTTTTACTTAGTCACATCCTCCCACATATATTTATGATCATTACACATATGTATACAATATACAATATCTACTCCTATTCATAGACATATACCCATTTTACACATTAAAAATTTGGTGATGCAAATATACCCTCAACCAGAGAATCAAGCAGCATCTTTCTGAGTTCAAAATCCAGAATAGTAGGAGTAAACTGCAATATGTAGGCAATAGATTAAGGGTAGAATCAGTTGTTATTTAGATCTTACTCTCTTCTTTCTTAGATAAATAACAGAGAGGTACACTTTTATGCATCAAGAGGACTCTCTCATCTTTGTGTATACAATAGTAAGAATGTCCCATTATTATTATTATTATTATTATTATTATTATTATTATTATTATTATAATAATAATAATAATAATAATAATAATAATAATAATAATAATAATAATAATAATAATAATAATAATAATAATAATAATAATAATAATAATAATAATGGGAATAATAATAATAATAATAATAATAATAATAATAATAATAATAATAATAATAATAATAATAATAATAATAATAATAATAATAATAATAATAATAATAATAATAATAATAATAATAATAATAATAATAATAATAATAATAATGATGGTGGATTCTAGTCCATCAAAATATCGGTATTTAATGAAAAATAATACACGGTACAGCCCAAAAAGTTATAATTTATCTACATCATATAACCGTGAAAACATTAAATATTATATATATATATTGTACTGGGTTCATTCAGAAGATGATCTGGAGTACTCTATTTGCTAAGTTTAACTGGGTTTAAACCTTATTTATTCTAATTTTATATTTTTATATTATAAATGTTATGAGAACAAACCGACCCTTCAAGGGAGGGGAGAATACCATTGATAGCAGAGCTATCAACAATACCCATGGTCAGACTGAGCTATGAAATGCATAAAACAATCACATTTCCAGACTATGGCCCACCTTGACTGCTAGATTCAAACCCCCACTATCAGAAGCACTTTATTTGTTTTGAGGTAAACCTCTGGCATCAGCTAATTACACAAGGTAACTAACATGTTTAGGACAGTAGGCCCATAATCCAGTGCTCGAAATATCCCATGACTAGCTCAATCAAAAAGAAATACAATAACAAATTGTTGCTTTAATTAGTAGTAAAAGAATTGACTGACAAATATTACATTTCAAGATAATTTATTTTGACTAAACATTTATTATTTTAATTTTAATTACTTATATGAAACTTAATTAAATGAAACAATGACTTATCATAATCTCGGGTTCATACATATACAATAGCAATATAATATAACAAAGAATATTAAATAATAAAAGACATTTTAAAATACATGAAATCAATATAAAATATCCTAAAGCATTAATATATATGACATTTCAAAAACATGCACATCCATTGTTTTTTAGGCATGCTATAGAGTTCATTTATTAACTGACTCTGGTAGGCTTTAAATTATTGAAATGACTACATTAATTATAAATGGAAATAAGAAACTGTTATTTGTTACTTAGAGTTTTGGAATGTGGATACTTCTTGTTGTTTGCTGCTTCACATGAAAATCTTTCCAACTAGTTGGATTTAAGGTTTTTTCTTGTGGAGGTTTAATGCTTAGTATTCTTTAAGACAGATATTCCTGGAAGATTTTTCAAATTGTTAGGCCAGCATCACTTTTATTGGGCAGGTTGGCTGTTCATTTGGACTCAGGCTTGGAGCAAGTTTGTATATTTCCAATGATGATTAACAGTGCATGATTGATGGATGGATTTAATCTGATTGTGAACTCACTGATAGATTGAACTCAACTGATTGTGAACTCAACTCTGAATTGAACTCACTGATTGATGAAAATCCAGACTATTTATATGATGACCTGTTGTCACATTGATAATTGGTTTTTATGTCTGCCAGCTATATTTGTTGAAATTCCTCCACTGTTTTTGAATACATTCCTTAGATAAGCTTTTGATTATGTGTTTTTATCTGGTAGTCATTGCAAATTTGTTGTTTTGTGGATTTTTAATTTGTAGCCATTGCAAATTCTGTGTTTATATATCTTATAATTATAAAATATTTTTTAACTTTCATTTATTCCTTACTATTAAACACACACTCATATATATTTATGAAATCAACTTATTATTTAGTTTTTATCATTACCTTTTTTCTTTAAATAGTTTTAAACGAAGAGAGAATGGGTACCTTTAATTTTATAAAAAAAATTATTTCTTAAACTTTTATTAAGTTAAACCTTCTCCCCCTTCTAATTAATTAATAGTAACTTTTATAAATTATTTTTTTAGTGACATGCATTTTGTTTAATAAAAAAAAAACTTTTTAAACTTTTTATAAATAACAATCTTTCAAACTGAAACCTTTGCATTATTTGACAATTTTATTTTATTATTATTTTAGACAAAAATTTCAATGAGTGCTCTCAGTAGCAATAAAATATATATATGATATTGTAACTGTATCAGTTTTGTGGCATATAACAACATGTGTGCACAAATATATATAAAGTTGAAAGGAAAAGTAGAGATAAACACAATCAATTTTTTTTGTAAATATATTCTACATTCCACTGGAGTAATAACACAAAAAAAGTAAGAAATTTTGAATTTAAAATATTTTATTATAAATTAAAGATTTAAAAAGGTCTAAATAAATATTTTTATTGAATTCTGATTTTGAAATTTTGAAATTAAAACAAGCATGTTTTATGATAAAATAGATCTACCGATAAGTGAAAAAAATCACTATTTATTTGAGAAATGTTTTTTTAAATTAAAACTTGTATAACATTTTTGTAAAATTGTACTGTTTATTTTGAAATCTTTATAAATCATACTTTGATAAAATTCAAGGTTGGTTTTAAAAGGATTAAAGTAGATTAAAATAACTAATAAAGATAGTTAATGAATTTTTTCTGCCCCACCCTGTCTATAGAAAGGGTGGCAAGAAAGATGAGAAGTAGTTGGTTTTCTCACAAGTTGGTTAGTTGGTATTCTGTAATAGTGGGTTTCCAGTGTTATACAAAAACAAAGAAATTATAAATGAAGACAAGAAATTATAAATGAAGCTGATCCAGAGTTCACTACAGTAGAGTTTGAATTCAAAAGAAAAAAGTGTCACCTTCCAGTTTTTCAAAGCCTTAGGGTAGAAGAAAATGGCTGGCTTGCCTGAAGTTAATGTGGAACTGATTGAATATCAACAGTTACCTGATTATACTTATACTAATGAGGACAATCCTAGACTGTCTCCCATCAAGAGAATCCATCAGCTGGCTGAAAAATTAGTTATACATATGCTGGTTTATCTATATGTAGAGAAGAACAGATAAACATAGATTTACCAAGTACAACTGGTAAGTATAGTAACATTAAATATAATGAGAATGAAATTTTAAATAATTTCTTTAGTTAAAATGACATTTTTTAAAAGTAAGGTATATAATTCAGAATATTATTTTAAATTGTTTATTGAAGAAAAAAGAGACATTTAAAATCTATATTTTAAATTTAAAGACATTTATCATAAATTATTTACAAATAACTTGTCAAAAAAAAAGAACTTTTGTGAAGTGTCCAGGAATTTATATTATTTTTTAAAAAAGAAAAAAAAGAAGTCTGTTATTTTTTTATATACACAAATATGTGTACATTTTATATATATTCAACAGGGAATTGATTCTGTAAATATATTTTTAATAATCTTATTATTTTGATAAAATATGGTATAAATGTCAGTGTGTTCATACATTTCTATGTGCTCACATGTATATGTCAAAGCTATCATTAATTGTGTATTACAAGAAATAAAATGAATTTTACTTATATAATAATCAATTATTATACCATATATCTGTGTGTTAATATATTTGTTCATTATATAAGGTATCTGAAGCATTAAAATGTGATAACATAAAATTTATTTTTAATCTGATAATTCAGATATGTTAATCAATTATTATACTGCACATCTGTGTGATGATATATATATATATATATATATATATATATATATATATATATATATATATATATATATATATATATGGATTATATAAACCTAGTATGTGGTATTTGGATCATTAAATTGTGATAATTTAAAATTTTATTAATAGTTTATGGCAAGGTAATATGTTCAGAAATTATTATGCCACATGTCAGTGTGCATATATCAATGTGTGATATGTTGATATATAGGTAAATTTTAATCATTTTTTATTAAATGACCATTTAAATATGTTCATTTTATATGACAACCACACATGTGTGGATATAAATATATATGCATTTTATGTAATCTCATTAGGAGGTATTATAAACAACAAGGTGATAACTTAAAAATTGTTGTTATGTTAATCAAAGTCAGAAGATTTAATTTATATGAATAGCCATATTTTGCAGACCATAATGCCATTTTTTTGTTATTAATAAATTAATATTCTATTGTTAAAATTATTCCAGTGAACTTAATTCCAAATAGTTTAGAATATTATGTATTGCATCATCTCTTGTTCACAATAACAGTTATAGTTTGTATTCTCTGAGAAAGATTCATGCATAATGCTCTATTATACATGAAAGGAAAATATATTAGTGTGTGGACATCCAGTTGATGATGATGATGATCATCATCATCCCTGTTTTGGTGAAAGGGAATGTTCTTTAAATTCCATGCACTATATTCCATTTTAGTTTAATTTCTATTAGAATTTAAATATATAGTTGGACAGTACACTATTGGTACTAAATTGCCAGAGCATTGATGATGATCATCATGTTTTAATATCCCACCATTATTGTCTTTATAGTTATATATTCAGATGGATGATCACTTAGTTTGTGCATCCAAGTTAATGTTTTCATAATTGCCCCAAGCTGGCAAAAGCTAAATGATTGGCCTGGTCTACAATAGACCCATTTCAAATCCAGCCATAAGATTGACTGATTTATTTTACTGTTAATTACTCATAATGATGAGTATTATGTATATTTATTTGTAATGCTGGTAAACTTAGTTGATTATGCTTTTGCTTAAGATAGTTAGCTGTTCTGCTTTCAGAGTGATCTCACAGTGATCTCATGCTCTTTAGATAATATATAACATTAAGTATATATTAAATATTATAATATATTTCATTTTTAGAAATATTTTGTTTACTTGGGGTTTATGATGATTTGCCATCACCCCACAATGTTTACCCCTAGATTCCATTCTGTAATTATATATATATATATATATATGTGTGTGTGTGTGTGTGTGTGTGTGTGTGTAATATCAAATACTATAAGTATAATAAAACAATTCACTAGAATAAAACTACAAAATTTAAAAAAATGCCTATATAAAATTGAAGATTAATATCCTTTGCTATAGCAAAGGATAATAATCTTCAATTTTATATAGCTATTTTTTAAAAATTTTGTAGCTTTATTCTAGTGAATTGTTTTATATCTACGATATCTGCACTACATGGGTGCCATCTAGGCATTTGAGTCTAGAAAAACTTATAAAGTAGGCAGATATGCGCTGTTAAGATTCCACTTTATTTAAATATTCAGATCATTAGCCCAAATCACTAGCTCAGTGGAACAGCAGAGATTATAAAATATAACTTTATATCTTAAATATAAAAAAATAAAAGCCACTGCCAGAAATTAACAAATAAAAATATTTATTTACACACATATGAAATCATTCTAATTTGAGGAATAAGTTTAACATTTTAGATTTTTATATTAATCTTTAATTTTACATTTAAATAAATTGTAATAATGAGTTTAATATTTATTTAGTGAGTCGAGTATGAATAGACTACATTGATCTGGATTTGACAAGAAAATATTCTTCCCTTATTTAACCTTAGGCCAAAAGTTCACAGTCAAACCGGCGCCAATCCATCTGATGCATTTATGTATTCAATGTAGCATGAAAATACGACAACACAAAATACTATACTGTCAGGAATGTACATATGAACAGTAAGTAGAGTTAGAGAAGACATTGTCTTTCCACCAACAGGAATGCTATATCTGTTGGCGAGTAGAACAATAAACAAAAAACTCCATAGGAATGGACTGTGGTCCTTTGCTGACTTACAAACCCATCCATAGGCAAACAGAAGGTCTGTGGCATATATATGCAATCCTGCCCATAGCGGATCTCATACTACATCTACTAATTACACAAATATATCCAATTCATTGAGCTAATTCAGCTATGAAACGAATAACCTAAGATTACCCTCCCTTAAACTATATATATAACTTTACAAATCTATATAGTCATACACACACGACTTAAAATTAACCTTTATATACGTTCGCACAAATAAATTTTATACAATTTGTTTTATAATGTTCAGCATAGATCGGCTGCATAGATTCCATTGTTAAAACGTTCCAGAATAAACATAAATGATCAAAATATAAAGTCATCGATAACGTCAATTGTAGAGGGAATACAAGAAACCCAGTAGCATTCAACATAAGATGCTGCAATGACACCAATGACCTATATATTCCAATCGAATATGAAACAACAACACAATTAACCGTTAGCGAATCCATGCAATGTCTATACCCAACTTAAAATTCCTCATTTAAAATTTATACAATAAAAAAAAATGGAAATGATTTTTATCAAAAGCAAAACATATAAAATTAAACATTATCAATTGATTTTAAACTTAAAAGTCAGATAGAAGTTCATAAGCTTGAACAAAAGTTCTTAATTATTTTTAAATTTTATAGTTCATGTCAATAGCTTACAGTAGAAGAATCACTGCTCTTGATGTAAATTTCCACAGAGTTTTTATTTGAAAACCCAGTCAGATGTTCCAGAGGTAGCATTAGCTGGTTCATTTTGGAATCACAGTCAGTTCATTTTTAAAATAGAGAGAGAGTGTGTGATATGTGCGTCCTATCACGACCCTCAAAAACAAGCCGGAAACTGTCAGGAAACTCAATATTTTTCTTTTTATAATCTTCCTATGGATTCCACGAACAAAAACGTCACTGTTCCATTTTTTTTTTGTTATGGTTCAGGCCTTTATTTGCTGCTTCTATATTGGACAAGATAATTCTTTATTCCTTATCTAATTTTAATCTGACCTTTTAATTTCACAAGAGCCCAAGGCTAGCTTGCTTTTCAATTAATAAACAATCATTTCCATTTACAGATTACAGGAATTAATTAATACCTGTTTTTTTATTTTTACTTACGTTATTTTTTTATTAAAATATTTTTATATTTAAATCTTGTATTTTTTTTATAAAAAAATACTTTCAAGTACTTTTTTTTATTTATAAAATATTTTTAAAATTTTGAATCAGTGCAAATATATATGTTTAACAAACATTTTAATTTTAGCATTTAGTTTTCTTTTTTTTTTTTAATAGATTTTATTTTTATTTGTGAACTTTAAGATTTTATTTTAAATTAATGTAACGGCATATTTATATATCGTTACAATATATATATATATATATCCATCTCACATGTGGTCTCTTTCTGGGTCTTTTACAATTTCTTGGAATCCAGTTTAAAATTCCAATTGTCCATCTATTATCATCTCTTCTAGCAATATGGCCAGCCCAACTCCACTTCAATCTTTTAATTTTTTCAATGAGGTCAGTAAAACCTGTTTGTTCTCTAACCCATACATTGCGTTTTCGATCTCTTCTTGTTACTCACAACATACATCTCTCCATACTTCTTTGAGTGGTCTAAAGTCTCTGTATTGCTCTTCTATTAAGTGTCCAAGTCTCAGATCCATAAGTAAGAACTGGTAAACACATTAGTTAAAAACCTTCCTTTTCAAACACATAGGCATATTTTCTTTTAGTATCAAGTTATTTCTGCCAAAAGCACTCCAACCAAGTTTAATTCTATGATTAATTTCATCCATTATATTTCCATCTGTATTAATAATCTGACCAAGGTATTTGTAACTATTAACTTCTTCTAATTCATCATAATCAATCTTTATTTTCATATTTTGAGCAAATCGATTAAACATTACTTTAGTCTTTTTAACATTTATCTTTAGTCCTACTTTCCTACTTTCATCTGATAATTCCTGCAACATATCCTGCAGCTGTGAAGCATTATTTTCAAAAACAACTACATTATCTGTGAAATCTAAATGACTTAAATAATCTCCATTTACTTTCACTCCTTTAGTTTTCCATTTTAATCCACAAAATACTTCTTGCAGCACTGCTGTAAAAAGTTTTGGAGATATGGAGTCACCTTGCCTTACATCTTTCTCAATGTTGACTTTCCCAGTATCATTATGTAATCTAATTGTTGCTGTTGCATTTTTATAAATATTCTTCAAAATATGACAATATCCTGGATCTATACCTTGATGATCCAATGCCTTAATCACTGAAGAAATGTTTATAGAATCAAATGCCTTTTCATAATCTACAAATCCAAAACATAATGACAACTCATATTCATTTGACCTTTCTATAACTTCTCTCAACACCTGGATATGATCTACTGTACTAAAACCACTTTTAAATCCAGCTTGGTCTCTTGGTTGGTGGAAATCCAATGTTCTCTGTAGACGAGTTGTAATTATCTTGGTAAAATTTTTATATAAAACTGATAAAAGGCTGATAGGTCTGTAATTTCTAATATCTTCTTTATCACCTTTTTTAAATATTAATATTATTACTGCATTCTTCCAATCATCCGGTACATCTTTATCATTTAGACATTTGGTATGTAACTTTGCTAAAAAAATTTCTATTTCTTCACCTGCTTTTTTTAATATATCAATTATAATTCCACCATTACCTGGAGCCTTTCCCTTCTTCATACATTTAATTGCGTGTCTCACTTCTTCATTTAAAATTCTGGGCAATTCGGAAGATGTAATAGATATAGGAGGTACTTGTTCTTTATTACTATATAATTCTTGATAAAAATCTTCTACCAATTTCATAATGTCATCTTTCTTTTTAGTAACAATTCCATCTTTTTTTTTCTTATTGCAGATATAAATTTCCTACCAATACCAAAATATTGTTTTACATTCTTAAGACTTTTATTTTCTTCTACAGCTTTCCTTGCTAGTTCACAATTATACTTTCTTATATCATTTTCAACTCTTTTCCGCACCATTTTAAAAATTCAAGATATTCAATTCTTTTTAATGCATCATTTTTGTATATCTTCACATTCCTTCTTTTCTTCATAAATTCTCTAGTCTCAGCAGAAATTTTATTGGTCAATTGCTGTTTTTTCTACTAGCTATCTTTGTTGCAGTTTTTAAAAGTGTATCAGTTATTTTCATATTAATTTCATTCAAATCTGAATCATGCTCAAAATCTACTAATACTTGAAACCAATTTGTAAGTTCTAATTTAAATTCATGAGAATGTTTCTGAAGATTAGGAATATCAACTGTAAATATTGTTTTTCTTAATAATTTGTGTCTCTCTAGTTTCACATTAACACGTATCTTACACCTTACTAATCGATGATCACTTCCTGTGTTAAATTTATTAAGAACATTACAATCTTAAAATATGTATTTCCTATTAGTCAAAATATAATCCAATTCTGCTGTAGCTTCATTTGGATGCTTCCATGTCCATTTCCTTTTAACATTTTTCTCAAAAAAAGATTTCATAATATAAAGTTTTTCTTTTTCTGCAAACTCCATAAGTCTATGTCCTCTCTCAATTCTATTACCATAACCAAAATTACCTACAGCACTTTCATCTTTCATTTGTTTACCAATTCTAGCATTAAAGTCTCCCATAATGATTTTAAAATGTTGTTTACTCTGATCAAAAGCCTTTTGTACATCCATATAAAAACCTTCTACTACTTCATCACTATGAGAACTTGTTGGGGCATAAACCTGAATTATCTGCATTTGATATCTGCTATTAAGTTGTATAACTAATCTTGCTACTCTGTCTGATACACCATCAATCTCCACAATATTGTTCTTCCACTTTTTATTTATAATGAATCCTACTCCACTTGTATTTCCAATATTTGTGCCTTTATAATAGAGTATATGTCCACTTTTTAAATCAATTGTCTCTTCACCTTTTCTTCTAACTTCACAAAGTCCAATAATGTCCCATTTAATATAAGAGAGTTCTTCTTCTAATTCTTGCAATCTTCCTTCACTTGAAAGTGATCTGCAGTTGTAAGTACCTAAATAAAAAGTCGTCATCAAATGGCAGCCTGGTTCCGCAATCAGGGGATTCTTAGCACCCTCCGCCTTCGGCCACCAACCACTGCCTTGGTTGGTGACTTTACAGCCCCCTGGAAATAAGGGCCATGCTTTATTTTTGTCTGTCATAATTGTATATATGTATTGCAAAAATATTTATCATTTACACAAAGATTCATTCTGCCTTATCAGGCACTGAGAAGAAAGACGATGGTGTTTCTTGATCTTAAACTCAGAGGTAAAAAGCCAATAAACTCACCACACTTGCTAATGCATGTTGGTGAGCAGCCCATCCATGTTCGTATACTATATGAATGATCACATAGTAATAACAGCTGCAACGACAAGAACATATGGAGTGGACATTAGGAATTTGCCCTGCTCGATTCCTTTAAGACCTCCAAGAGGAATCAAAGGGTCTCCTTTCAGTTAATAGCAAACTCCTTTCAGCAGCCATATATATATATATATATATATATATATATAGTTTGTACCATTAGAAACTTGAAGACAACCGTTTCAATATATATATATATATAATGGTCAATTACTATTGAAATTCTTATGCTAATTTTATAGATTCTTTTTTCATTTTAAAAGCAACTATAAAGGATACTTTTGGAGTTAAAACTATTATATATAACTTTTTTTTAACTAAAACATATCAGAAAATGAATTTGCTTTAGCTTTTCTACATTATTTAAGTTTACACTCAACATGTAACTTATTAATTTAAATAATTTCATTTAGTTTTTATGAAATTCCCTTATAAAATTTATTTCCTCTTGCAATATATGTAAAGATGTGAATAAACAATTACTGTGCAGCTCTAGCAGTATTTGATCTCAGTGACGAATTGCATTATTAATATATATATATTATGGTCAGTTGAGTTGTTTTTTAAATGCAAATAATCATTAAACACAATGCCAACATAAGATTTTCAATAATATGATATTATTCTTGCTTTGATGTATTACTCCAATGACATTGTCACCCAATGATATTTAGTCAAACTTATCATTTATGATGTCATGACAACCAAGAATTCTGACATGACTAATCCCTGTCAAATAAACTGACTCTTTTTTTCCACCTTAGAAGATATTAAATGGTTCAATTTGTCACAGTGACTTTTTTTACCCTCCACAATATAATACATATCTATGACATCATTTGTAAGTAATACAGTTTTATATTTAAAAAATATATATTTACAATTAAAATTTTATATATTTGTGTTTTTCTTTTGCTAAAACAATATATATATATATATATTGAAAAAAAAATTAAAATATAAACATTAAACTTACAGCTAAAACTTTGTTATAGCTTGCCATTTAAAAAAAAAAAAACGTTTCAGGGTTTTTTTTAATATTTTTTTTTTTTTACTTAATGAATATATCTCTTCATCATTGGAAATAAGATGTTTTTCTTAGATTTTAAGTTTTCTATTACATGTGCTGGATGCTTATGATGACATGAAATGTATTATGCAAGGAGAAGGATGAATGGCTTTGACAACATGAAGTGTCATAATAAAAATTCACAAAAAGTGCCATACGAGTCACAATTACCTGGTTTTATTTAGATTCATAATGTGTTTTTTCTCTTTTTTTATACTGAATATGTCTCTTCATTTTTTTTTTAGATTTAAACTTTAATACTACATGTCGTATAACATATTACTCCAGTGACATATTATTCTATGTTCATGATATCTTTAAAATAATGCCTCCTATAGAAAAAAAATTATCATTCAATTTGTCCACACATTCCTTGAAGGTATTATTTTAAACATATTACTAACATAGAATAACACATCACCAGAGTAAAACATCATTTCAGGAATAATGCTATGTATCTAGAAGCTGAAGAGTTGAAGTGTTGAGAAGATTGAAGCTTGTCCATTAAACAGTGAAGATTTGCTAAACCAAGCACTGATTATATATATGTGTGGAAAATGATTTGTACCAACCGGTGAGTGCTGCTTCAGCACAATATATATATATTGAAAATTATTTATTTTTTCACATGTATGTGATCATGTATAAGATAGAGTGGATGACTGAAGGGAGCTTGAAAGTCTGGGTTCAAATCCCATGTAAAACAGAAGTGTAGTAAAAAATAATAGCATAAAATAAAATTGTAGTTTTGGGATATAGTACACAGACAGTCCTTTAATATAAAAATGTTGCACATCTAAAGGTTACGATGACATTTTTGTTAAATATATATTTCTGAAATTAATTTAATTCTACAAGAAAGTTAATAGAGTAAAACGATTTCAATTAAATAATACTAACGATTTAATTTATTTTTCGTTAGCCCTGGGCAGCACAAATCCTTTTATGTGTAGTTAATTACATTAAATTTTCATTTATAATTAAAAATAAGGTCGACATTTCTTACAATTGCGAAAGGAAAAAATGTTTTTTTAAACAGAAAAGTCAATTTAATTTTTTTTGTGTGTCTATTAAGATTGTGTAATATAAAAAAGATATCACGATGATTTAATACTATGAATTGTATAATATTTTAGCACACAAAAATTTAATATATGAATGTTCCATATATCATATGACATTTTACCACGCGTATAAAATAACATATAGAGTTGTTATTACGCTTCAAGTCATTAGTACAATTTTCATTACAGTTCAAAATTATTTATGCAGTTTTATTTTAAAAGATCTTTATTTAATAAGTATTTTTTCCCTACAAGTAAGTTTTTTTATTGTAAGTAAATACTATAATACACACGTAGTAATTTTTTTTTTGCCTATTTTATAAACAATGATACAAAAATAATGAAAAAACGAAATAAGTCTGAAGAAAAAATATAGAAACTTATAATGTTCGCGTTTGCTAATAAAATTCGTATTCTTCTTTTATGCATATCTATTTACGAAACCAATAAATTGTTTACGTACTCAAATTTTAATATTTCAAAAGTATCATTTAATAATTCATTAGTTTATTACTGATTATTTTTGTTTGCAAATAAAACTTTATATTTCCTGTTCAATTTATATTATTTAATTACAAAAAAAATCGTTTATTAATTATCAAAAGAATAAAAAATCTTATTAAAATTATTTATAAATATGTAGAAAGAAATACTTGCAAAGAAAATTCCTCATTACATAAAGTTTGAAGTGGGGTGAAAAATATATGTTTTAACTCTTTGATTCCTGAACGGCCATTTTGAATTTAAATAAAATAATTACAACAAGTATAATTTAAAACATATATTCTGTTTGAATACAGTAAATATAAAAGTATATACATTTTTAGAACCAGCAAATATGAAAGAATGTAATAAAGACATTTCTTAGTAAAAAAAAAAAAACAAACAACAGCAACAAAAAACAACAAGTATTTAAATAAAATGAAAATAATTTTGAAATAACCCCTGCAAGGCGAATACTTCTTGAAGAATTCACCAGAGCGAAATATTGTAGGATAAAGCATTATTCAGTCAAAATACTCAGTTTTCACTTTAATGAAGATTGAGCTTGGTATATATATATATATGTTTTACCTTCTATACAAAAACAACTAAACATATGTTTATTAATCAGTTATTGGAATAAGTTATTCGAATTATTATAGGCCAGCTACTGAATAAAATATTATACTGGATTAGAATTAAAAAATATTTTTTACGTTTAATCATCAAGACTATATTGAAATTCTAGTTATAGCATTAATAAATGCAGAATTTTAGATTAGCATAATAAAAACAGACATCCAGTATAGGCTGGTCATTAAATACTTAACGATTTGTACTGCAAAAAAAGTTTTTTAGAATAAGTAAAATTGATCAAATGAAAGTCAAAATACTAATTATTAAAGAAATAAAACATTTTTTTATTATTGGTAAAGACGGTTCTTTACTTGAATAGTTGCTAAAGTTTTTAATCCTTAGTAATTGACTCAGTAGTGATTGATACATGCGAAGTATTTGGTTTTTTCCTATATAAAACAATAATTAAATTCCTCAGTGGTTAGGTCAAAAATGGAAGTAATTGACTGTCCCATTAAATTTTTTCTTACAAATAAAATTAATAAATTGTCATATTCTATAATATTATTAATTGATAAAAACTTTTCCATTAAAAGAAAATGTAAATATTTTTAATATTTATATATTTTAAAAGAACAGATGATGACTCAATCTATAAAAGCTTACCTTTAAATAAACCAACATTCATTGACAATACTAAAAATGGAGTTTAAACTTATTTAATAGCCAAATTTTTAAATCAGCTCATTACATGTAAAGAGCTTTAAAAATGAATTGCTTTTTCTGCATTAGAATATATAATTTGAATTTTTAGAAATAAGCTGGTTTAAAAATCTGGCTTTTATAATTTCACCCCATTTCCAGCATTCCCATAATTGTTGATTTATTTAAAAAAACAATAACAATGAATGGCTTTGTATTGTTTAAATTATTTGTTGACATGGAGTGATACCTACTTATAGCACAAATGGTTTTTTTCATCTAAATGATCCCCCCCCCATATATATATATATTGTAATGGTCAAGATGTGCAGCCTATTAAGTTTAGTAATCCTAAGAACTAAGGAATGGTAATTTAACTCACATATGTATGCAATATATATATATATATATGTATATATATATATATATAAACACAAACAATACAAAGCAAAAATCATTACCTAATGCTCCCTAAATACCTTCAATCTGCTTTAACACTTAATTTTACCACTCATTTTTATCTTGTATTACACTAGGTTAGGGATATGCAAAAAACTCTAAATAAAAACCATTAAACTATAAATACTTTGTATGGAAAAAGGGGTCAGTATAGTAAGATGTTAAATTATCATCATCCCCATTGAATATTTACAATCAGAGCACTTGAATAAATAAATAAATAAAAAAGTAGCATAAGAGTTGGCATGAACAAAACCATAAGAGCATCAACATTATAATATATAGAATACTATGTCACAAGCTATCTTCCATATATACTTATAGCTGTTTCACCAGCATTACACAAGAATATTTCAATCAAAAATTTATTAGCAATTAACATTGATTCCTTGTAATTGGTTTTAAAAAAAGTATATTATAAACAGGCTCATTATCTAGCCATTTCCAAAACAAGACCATTATACACAACAATTATTTGGATGCAAATATTTAAGAGTTAATCTACCACTCAATAAAAATAATGTTAGGATACTGATACATGGTGCTCATCAACAATGATTTGGCCATATGGTAACATGAGTGTACACATCAACTATAACTTATTTTGTGATGAATACAAAATGCACTGAAAGGATTTTAAAGAATATACCCTTGCACTTGCCAAAGTTTCCAGCTGGATGTCCAAACACAAATATAAATCATACATCCACATAGCTAACCATTACTGCTATCTAAAGCTAATTCAATCATAAGAATCTAGGGACTGTAACTATAAATAAAAATAAAATAAACAACATATTCTACTTTATCTTAAATAATTTTACTAGCATAATTTAAACATTTTTTAAACACATTGCTAATATGAAATCAGGTCACACACACAGTCCATTCATAGAACAGATAACTAAAGAAATAAAGATATTAAAAACTATTATTTTTAAACCAATTATTTAATAAATTAATTGATTAATAATTAAAGAAAATAAAAAAAAAATGACATATGATAATTCAAACTTAAATATATTTTATCAAAAATATAAATTCCTATAACTAATGTTATTAATCAGTTGATTTTATTCATTAAATTCATTAACTTTTACTTTCATTAAGTCATTTTCTTTTCAATAACTAAAATTGGAAAACACTTTAAAAATAAGAGAAAAGGATATTTTAAATTAGATAAAATCATTTTTATAATTTTTGAGGGAAATTTAAATAAATAAAAAACATGTTTTAAAAGAAAATGTTAAATTAATAAAATTATTCATTATGACCAATTATTATTTATATAAAAATATTGCCTAACAATGATAAAAATATAAAATTAGCTAAAGCCCTTTTTGTAATTTTGAAGAAATAATATAAACAAAAAATATGTTTCAAAAGAAAATGTTAAATTAATAAAAATTGTTTATGACCAAGTATTATTTCAATAAAAATATCTATAAATGTAGAGGTAATGCACACATTAAATACATATTAGACAGATTTTGTTTTCTTTTGATTATTCTTTGATAGTTGTAATTTCCACTCTTTTTCATGTGAACTTTCATTGTTGAGTTTCACAATTTCTTTTTCTTTGTGTAGGTTTATAGAAATTCATCATTAACATGTAATTCTAGAATAATGCATGCCATCAATTTTTTTTTCATTTTTCAATAGAATATTTTCAAGATTTTACATAGAATGGATTTATTCATTTTTTAAAAATGAAATAATTTTCTAGGTTAGGCTAAAACATAAAGACTGAGATATTCATGCTCTTGGTTAGAGACAAGGTTTGTTGCAGATTACTTCAAGGGTATTATACCCACATTTTCTTTAATGAACAAGTTAAATGGTTGGGTTTTGATGATGTTTGGCTAATCCTTAGCACATAGTTTTCTTTAACTCTATTTATAAACATTTTTCAACTTTTAGTGTGCTCTCTACAGGTAAAGTTTTGCTTCTGTTATCTTCAACAGCTAAATGAGGAGTCTGTGCAAGCAAGGATGCTTCTTACAAAAAGATAAGTTGTAGATTCACCCATTCCCTTACAAAATTTTTTAAACAATTTTATGTCCCTTCAATCACAATCTTATCTCCTATCTGATAAAATTTTTACACTGACTAATTGGGTTTATTTTTACAAAATGTTATTTTCCTTCTTCAAATTATTTTTTTATATTATAATTCAAACATAAAATAATTCCATATAGTTGTTTTTGTCTTATGCCAAATAAAAAACAATATAAACAGTTAATTATACTGTTTTGCAAAACATTGCCTTTAGTTTTGGAAAGAAATAAAGAGAAAAGAAAAAAAAAACCAATTTTATTAATTGAAATAAAATTGTATAACAAATATTAAAAATCTGTTTTCTTCCTTTTAAAAATACTCCTAAACATTAAACTTTCCCTACTTTATCTCTCCTAACAAATTTAAATTAATAATTAAATTACTGAAGATTTTTTTTCTTAGTACTTTTTTCAAACTGAAAATTAAAACTGGTAAATAAGTATAATTACTGAAGACAGGGAAAATTATTATCTGTTTTATTATTATTTTCTTTTTTTTTTTTTACAAATATTTATGACTCATTAACATAATATTCAGATTATTATTAAGAAAATGTTTTGAATTGTCATATCATTTATTAAAAAAATTAAACAATTCACACACCCATTATTATTACAAAACATATGATCAAATTAAATATTTTCCATTTTAACTTTACTTATTTAAGAAGCTTATAATATTTGACATGGTGATAATTGACCACTGATGATAATTTGACTCATATATGTGGACAATATGTATAAAACAATATATAAATTTTACCACAAACAATACAAAGCAAAATATCATTACTTAATGCTCCCTGGATTCCTTCACCCAATTTTAACAATTGATATTACCTGCCCATTTTTCTTATAAGTTCCCATTAGGTCAGGAAGATGCAAATGACTCTAAATGAAAGCTATAAAACTATATATTATATTGTTAATATACCTGCAATATGTCAAGATAGTATGATAAAATTTTATCAATATTATAATAAAAAGGAAATACCATTATATACATGTATTTTTCATTTATAAAAATGACTATGAATGACTTCTGAGCTGGCTTTGCAAATGCAAAATGCCAAGGTATAATTTGAGGTTCAAATACCGACTAATCAAAAATAACATGATATGTATTTTTATGATTTGCATCATCCCAATAGCATTACATAATGTGAATCAAATGGATATTTGAATAATATCTTACTATTATCTATGGATACACATTACTATGACTTTGGCCTGTGTTTGAATACAAGGTATTGTAAACCATGTCAAGACTGACTGTAACATTTGCCCTCAAATTGTATAAATTTGACATCTCTTATTACATAATCATGAGTGGATATTGGCAAATATCATCATCAGTATTATTCCAGTCTTAAGTAGAACAAATGAATATTTTATCATCATAGCTGGGCTACATAAAATCATTGTTAATATATAATCTGTAATATACTACATGTGTGTGACATGGTTGTAAAGTTATTTATATTGTCTCATGAATTATAATTATCCCTGAATGGCTGATGTGATTTTACCTAGAAATACTTTTAGACATGAAATATTTACTTGAAAATATAACCAAATCAGAATTTAGCATATATATAAGTCATCCACAGCCACAAATGAATACCTACATGAAAATATCTACAGATTATAAAATTTCACAGTGCATTTCTATTCAAACATTTAGATATGAAACACTTCAGACAGAGGGGTGGTACTTCAACATGTATACCAATAAAATGTCTTAAATGATTTGTTAATACTCTAGGTAGTAAAAGGATACCAATTAAATAAACTTTGAATTATATATATATATGGTATGTCAGTCTTGGTTATATACCAATTAAATAAACTTTGAATTATATATATATATGGTATGTCAGTCTTGGTATGGCCATACTAGAGAGCAAATGTACATCTCAGGTATATAGCTAAATGGACAGAACAGAAAATTTCCATCTGCTTAAATCATTAATACGGAAATATAATAATAACCTAGTTAAAAACATTGATTAAAATTCAAAATTATTAATTCCTAATTGACTTACCTGAAACTTAAATATTTAGAATAACTAGGTATGGAATGACCTTCTCCCCAAGCCATTATAATGATAGCATTCAATATACAAGTGTGAGCTTATCACACAACATGGAAAATCTCCCCTTGATTACAATAAAAAAATCAAAAGTAATTAAATTAAATAGCCCATTTAGGCAGGTCATGGGCCATCTTGCAATTACCAACATGAAACCAAACACTTTTTTACTGTTATAGATGTACAAGTTGACCTACATAGCTACTAATGCTAATGTCACTAAATTTATATCAGTCATATCTACTATAGTTACTTAAATGCAATTATTGAAAATGAAGATTTTATCATGATTAAATTGTTATCATGTAAAACTTTTATTTGAAATTAAACTACTATAATCTATCATATCATTGGTATTCCTTATCCCACTGCATTCACTTTTATTCTATTAATTGAATTATAAGTCTTACCTCTAACCGTTTGTAGCCTAACCAATGATTCACACAAAACTATTTAAAACTACTTAACAAAAGTATGCTATGAAGGAATGATCAGGTAAGATGCAACATTTAAAGGCATTACAAATTATTAATTATAATGTTATTATAAAACTATAATACTAATAGGATTACTTTAATATGGAAAATATAATTGCACAAATGTTGCCCTACTGCTTAATAATATACATATAAAATTTATATTTCATATAATATACTATAATTATAAAGGAAATATTTTAGTAGTAGAAATAATAAAAAATTGCATATACATAATAAATATAACATTACAAGAAAATATATGTAATCATGGTCTGCTAATTTAGACATTACTATAATAAAAATAAGTTACTATCTAGATTAATAAAAAAGAAAAGTTCCATGACAATAGTTTATATTGCAGTTCAAAATAATTGATCACACAGTGTTGAAGTCCAATTTCAGATGTTTAGCTATATTTGGTAAGACTGATTGTGTATCTACATTGGAAATCATTCTGTTATCACAAAACCTTTCATTAACTTTATCATGGTAGCAAATTTTTTTTTCTTTTTATTCACAGGACATTTTAATTCACTTCTTATACTGAACATGTTAATCATTTTATTTGCAGTTAGTGCTAAGTTTGGTTCATAGTACATTCCACTGCTATTCACAAAATATTGATATTTGAAGAGTCATACCTATTAAACTTTCAGACTATATGATTGAACTATTTCTATTGATATATTCTTCATATGAGAATCTTCGGTACACATTATTGCAAATAGATTAGTCATTTTTCTTAAATTGTTTGACACATATTTTTTGAGTAATGATAAGTAAATGAATGGTTTTTTTATATATATAAATAAATAGATGAATCGATCTTTATTCCAAAAATCATGGTATTTTCAGAAAAACAATTGATCATATTGGATCTATTGTCCTTGTTAACTATTAATTGCATTAGCATTTCTATGGTATTTCCTACAGAGTATATTTAGTAAAGATTAATTTGAAGAACATTAATTATATTTTACAAGGTTTTTATATGAAACTTAAATAAAATAATTTTCAGAAGACTCTCTAATTAAAATATTAATGGAAATTTTTGCGGATAAGAAAATTTACTTAAGTGATTTTTATCTCATTAAACTTACTATTCCCCTCTAAAAACATATTTATTCTGCACACCCGTTATTTATTTATAGCTTCAATAACTTCACTTGAGGAGTTTTAGACATGCTTATACTTTTAATCTCCTTGATGATGGATTGAGTAAATGCGCTTCACTTCGTTATAAACAAAAAAAATCCCTAAAAAGTCTTTAATTCAAAATAAAATTAAAATATAATATTCTTCTTTTACAAACTGATTCAAACTGACGCCCTACCATTCTTTTAATGTACATTTTAATAAATTAATCCAGAGGATAAACAGTTACGTTAACTCCAAATGTAATTAATTTAACTAAAAAAAGTTTCCTTTTTAAACAAATTCGATTTATGTATTATTACTTTTCCTTAACATTATATTTAATACGTACAATAATGTAAACTAAATAATGTACAAAACTGACTAATTAGATATTTAAATGTATTTTATGTATGCCTATTTATGCCTGCACACACATAAAGTTTTTTTGTTAAATATTACTAAAAATTAAATATATTCAGACACATAAATTTAGCTTCAATATATACTGAATTTACCACCTCTACAAAAACTACTTATATTAATGCACCAATGTCTGTCAATATGTCAGCACACACAAAATAGACATTTATAGGTACTGTCTCAGATCTTATACAGATAATTCTGGTAAATCATACTACTCACGTTGAGCCTCAAAGGAAATACGGATAAAAACAAAACCACTTTCAATAAGGCAAAAATTAACCTTCACTGTATAGAAGACATTTCTATTAATTTTCTAAATCAAATCATTGTAAATTAATAAGCTATAAACAAATTTAAATAACTAATCCATATATTTCAAAATATGTGAATACTGAAACAATAAATACTCAAAATATATTGTTTATATTAATGTGTCAGTCTTTTTATGAGAGGGCAAAATATGCAAAATAAATATTTACACATATTACTTTGGATCCAATATGGGTGATTCTGACAAGTGATATTATGAATAATAAACCTCAAATCAAACACTAATAAAAATAAAGTTTCTTTTAGTAAAACTTTACATTGTGGGGATAAATTATATTCACATTCATACCTTTGTGAACTGACAATCTATAATCCAACACAAAAAATAATCAATATTATCTTTTAATCTATATGTAATTCCTGCATTGAAAATCTCTTCTTAAGGTCTTAGTTTCAGTGTATTAAAGTTCTAACATATACAAAATAAAGATTTGCATGTGAAACATCAGATATTATAGTTATAGAGATGTTAAATTTAACAAGTGATATTATTTAGGCTGAATCTAAAATTAAAATCATTAAATATTCATTTTACAATTATAGTAATTAATATTTACTGAGGCTATAACCTCGATAATATGCATATAAAATGCGATAGTAGGGACCTCTACAGGTGTTTTAACCACGCTTGTCGTTAAAACACCTGTAGAGGTTCCTACTATCGCATTTTATATGCATATTATCGAGGTTATAGCCTCAGTAAATATTACTTACGTAATCAATGTGTATTTAATAAATTTACAGTTACAATTATAGTAATTGGAGATTTGGTAGATTCAAAATTTACACATAATTTAAAATAATCAATACTACTTGATTAATTATATCTATTTTATAATATATTATTTATTGATAATGTTTTAAATATAAGTAAAAAATATTTTTATCATGTAAAATTTAATGTTCAGCCATATTTAAAAAGGCATTGTTTATATCTATAACTGATTTGAGAAATAGTCAGAATAATATCATTTGTGAGACTTTAACTCTGTTATAGTATTTATAAATGTGCATTTCACATGTACTGATAGATTGATGAAGAGGTTACTCATTGTATTAAAATCATTTAGAAATTTGGCCACATAAATATTTACTTATAGCTAAAATGATGTATTCATTATTTATACATATATAAATTAATTAATTAATTTGTGGCACATCAGTATATAAATTAACAGTGTCATCCATAACAATGTATAAAAACAAAATTACTGGTGCTATGCAGTATTTTATCTTAAAGATGAAAATTCTTTGAGTATTTCCTTTTAAGTTGACATAGTGGTAATAATGTTCAAAGTCAATACAATGACTATTCAAAAATGAAAAAAAAAATACTTGAAAACAATTTTTATAATTAGCAACAACATGTGTGTATATATTGTAACTTACAGTCTTGACTGCAATCATCTAATATAACTATATAACTCAAAATCTATAAAAAATTATTGGCTTTATTTTTATGGTTAAGCAAATATATTAATCACTATCATTGATTAACTAGCAAATAATATAATCAATGTCAAGTCCAAAAGTCTCCCACATTAATAATTAAAAGAAATATAAATTTATAAATAATTGAAAAATGTATTCCCAAGCAGATTTTATAGTCACTGCTTATATAAAATATGTATGTTTATATTTTCACCATTCTTCTTATTGAGTAAAAATGCTACCATATTGTATTAACAAAAAGAGATACACACACACACACATAAAACAAATATTTTAATATAAAAATGTAGAATAGAAAAATAAATTTGTCATTACAATACAAAATATTGTACAATAATGTAATTACAGTAAATATTGCATTTTATTTAAGGAGTAGAATAAACAGTTCTTAAATTTTGTGTATGTGCATGAAAATTTGTGTTTAGATTTAGAAAAATTGATTTAGTTTGCTTGATTTAAAAGGATATTTATTTAATAATATAATTTATTTAAAGGTCAATTGAAAATTTAATTGGGATAAATATCTGAGAACCTTCAGGTTTTATAATTTATTTGTTTTAAATGGTTGTAAAATTGTTTAAAGATGGAAACAAAGAGAAGCAAGTGAAAAAAGACAAACTATTAAAATTTTTTTATTCTCTTCATTTTGAACTGCTTCCATAATTTTTTTTACATTAATTCAAAATCTAAACAGAATCTATAGTCTGCATTTATAGTATCCATAACCATTTCTCCAAATTTTACTGGAAAAATAAGTAAACCCCTGTGCATAATGGAAAATATGATACAATCCAAACATCAGTGCTTCAAAAACCAGCTAGTCTGCTCAAAATATTTATTGCATTAAAAACCTAATGAGGTTAAAAATTTAAAATAGTCATTTTGTTTGTGTTCATTATCATAGTCAAATAGACTAACCAGTCTGGACATTTTGTCTTAATTTGGCAAAAATGTCTTCTCATCAGATTAGGAAAAAAATAGACAGCTAAAAATAGACAAGAAAATCACTGATTATTTTTTTAAACAATCCTTCATTTATTGCAATCAGCTGATAATGGAAATTTATTCAAAGAATACTGTCTAATGACTTCAATTAAGTTGCTGGTCTTCTCATTTTAAAGTAATGGAAAATAGCTGATATATTTTATAATATTATGTTTAGCAATTTCAATCAGGTTTCTTGTATCTACTGAAATAAGGTGAAACAACTTATCTCTTTACTTCAAATAGTATGAATATTTAATATCAATATTATGGGTAATCTTCTCATTAATTAGTGAATGAGCTTAAATTGAAAACATTTTTATGTTTTCATTTTGGCTATATAGATTTATAGTTAATTTAACAGGTAAGAGGAAGATATTGCAGGAGTGAATTATATCCTAAGATCTAGGTACAGTACTCTCACATCCAAAACTCCCCTCTGATGAAAGTCACAAGCTAGAAAATAGTCTTGGGATATTAGATGAGTAAGTATTAGTTAGGGATTTTATGCACAAACCTTCATGCATCCATTTATTACTTTAAGTTTCATTTGGTGGGTACTACTGTGTGGAGAGTTTTGCCTCTGTTTTAACAGCTTGTGTATGCACATAAAATGGTGATCATGTGATGTTTAGTGGTTTAAAAATAGTTTAATGTCCAGATAGCCATACTGAATTTTTAAAAAACTGGCTTGAGACACAATTTTCACAGTAACTTCAGTTTTAATAATTTTAGAGCAAAAAGCTTTACATTGATAGAAATTAGAAAAACTAAGAAAAACAATAGGGCTAAGATAAATAATGATGACCATTTAAAAAAAAAAAAAAAAATTTCAACATCCAACATAATTATTACTTTATTGTTTGTTCATAATTTCTAATTTATCATTAACTAAGTTTAAATGCCATCTTCATTGATAATTTCTTTGTATTACTTACAAAATTATCTTTCAAACCATATATAATACTTCTTGCCTGAGATAATCCATAGCTTCAGAATCTCCAAAATAAGTCACATATGAATTTATTTTTATCTTGTACCCCAAAAGTTACCAAATCTCAACGGCGTCTATAAGAAAAAGATTCATCCTAATAAAAGATACAAAACAAATCATTTCCAGAAAATGGATATACATTTGTCATCATAGCAATTGGCTTCATGTCTATCTAAAACTAGAAATTGTAGGTTACTGTCTTATCACTGATAAAATGAGTTTCATCTCTTCATTTATATTTTTTGTATACATCAGTTATGTTTATATTCTTTATGCACACCAGTGGTGATATTTTGTTATACTTATTGGCCCACAGAGATATAATTTATTTGCATATATCTCATTTTTTAGCTATAGAATTGAAAATAACATGATGAAAGATGTGGCAAAACTACTGACTCTACAGAATGAGTACCAAGGCATGGGCAAGAATCAGAATTTGATTCTTTGCATGCATACAATTTTATGTGGTGTAAACATAACTACTGTGGTTATCTCCACATACACACCATTTGAAATTTCTCTGTTGATTTTATGTGTTTATATTTTCACATGGTATTATGCCCAGTAAATTTTGTGATTGTTTTGTCAACTGCAACATTTCTGTGTATTTGATAATCAGTCCTAAAATTTATATTGTACTTCTCGATAATACCTTAATTTTATATATATATATATATAGACATTACTTATATATATATATATAAAATTAAGAAGAGAGAGAGAGAGAGAGAGAGATAGAGAGAGAGAGAGAGAGAGAGACATTACTTGTTATATAAACACAAACCTGCAATTGCAAACTAAAGACAGTAATATATAAACATAATAATAAATATAAGTAATAAATATAGTAATAAATATAATAAATATAGTAAAATAAACATATTATAAATTATTAAACCTTTTGAGAATCATTATATCTACAAAATAAGTTGCCTAATCTTAGATCAGAGCCTCAAAATTACACAAATTACATTTGTTGTATTTGTATACAAATGTTTAGATTTATTTATGTATAATAAAGAGCATAAATGATATATAAATTATATATACTACTTAGACACCAATACAAATACCAACATACTATCTATTCAGTAATTTTTAAAAATTTACTATTCGTGCTTGTAGTTTTCATGTAATTTTAAAAAGAACACAAAATTTCAAAGAAGCACCACCACTGCCTGCACTATCACTGTAACTACTTACTAACTAGTTATAAAGGGAATCAATAGTGCTTTATATTATTTTTGTTGCTTTCATTACAATATCTCTGTCAATTCTCAAAATCATTGGAATATTATCTTGCATTATTATTTTACTGGAATAAATTTTTAACTATTATAACTGTTGGAATATAAACACTACTTAATAAACTTTATTATAATTGCATCTTATTAAGTTAGTTAATTATTATTATTAATGTAATAAAGAACTGTAAAAGTTCTCTACATATTATATGAATGTACAAATAATACTTTTATTAATTTTAATAATTTATGATATTAGATATGATTAAATGAATGAATTACATTAGTACTAAGTTATTTTCATCTAAGTAATTTTTAAACTTATATAAAATTTTGCTATATTAAATTATTATATGGGTTATGAGTTCTTAAGTTTCAACCTCAAAGTTATAAGGAATTAATTATCCTTAGTTAGATAATTAGATCTACAATGAATATTTTATGCATCATTTCTGTATGCTAGCATTAATTATTAAAATGCTGTAATATGCAATAAAGTATCATATTGAAACAAGTAATATTTTTGTTAACAGAGTTTTACTTCTAGTGAATAAATCTTCAAGTGAATCCAGTAAAATATCTTGAGTTGTAATAAATAAGTCATTTTTTTATATATAAAAAAAAATATTTAGAAGTGCTGACAAATAATTTCACTTGAGTGAAAAACTCCTATGTTAATAATGGATTAGTTATTGAAACAAACTAAGTAAGAATGGTATATAACATTTATTATTTATTATTAGTACAATAATTATTATTATTATCCTTCAGCATTTAAATTGAGAATTTGTTTTTAAAAAATACACAATCTACTTTGATTGAGTGTTAGTGTCTTTACAACACTGTATGATTAAACACTTTGATATCCCAAGCATAAATTAAAATTAAAGGACAAATATTAATATTTATTAGATATTTTATATAATTTTCTATAATTTACTGTGTTTGTTATTATTTGTTTATAATTTATTTTGCATTGTATAATAAAGCAATTATTAACCAATAAACATCGCATGATCACGATTTCTTATGTTTGCTCTTAACTGTTATTAAAACAGGCAAAACTCTCTATACATATTGCCACTCAGTGCAAACCAGAGTAATCAATAGAGAATTTTGCCTGTTTTAAAGCAATTATTAATTTTAATACTTCTCTTTTGTCGTTATTAAAGGATCATCATCCTAAATATTGATGAAATAAAGGTAATATTTAAGTTGATAAATTATACACAAATCTATGTGAATTAGGTTCATCATTACTGTTATTGTTGCTGTCTGAAATACAAAGGTTTAGGGTAAGATGCTGTACATAAAATTCTCTGTTATATTATCGCATCATAACATAAATGGTCTACTTTACACCCATATATTTCTTTTTCTTTTTTTATATAAATATTTATAATTGGTTTGTAATCTTGAGATAAAACATTAGCCACATTATTTTAAAATTTCTAGCCTTAGTTTAAACTTAAATCAATTTATACTTAATTAGTTCTTTTAGTAATAAACATTATATTAGAAAATAGTTAATTAAAAAATATAGAGAGTAATACTACACACAAATACTAAAATATCTTTAGAAAATTATTTCAAATTTTCATATTATAAAGTTATAAAATAGCATTATTTTTGTTTTATGTGGAAATATAACACAGATGTGTGACAAGTTACTTTTGATAAAAACGCACTTCCACATGGAACAATTTGTAATATACATATATAATTATTACATTAGAATTGCATGGCTTTATTGAAGAATGAAAAAACAGATCTCTTGAAAAGTATGTGTATTCCCAAAGTCAATGATCAAAAAAGACTTATTATAATTTATGAAAAGGACCCTATTAAGAGTGAGATCTCTTTTCTGCATTAAACTTTTGAAATTAAGAAATATTATTTATTCTGACAAAGACTATGGTGTACTGAAGAACTGTTTTATTTCCGGTAATACAAGACTGTACACCAATTAATTCTTTTCATTATATTATCAATTAGTTGTCTGGTCGTAGTCACAGCAAAGATAATAAAACTGTTTTTTTTCTTTTTGTTCCACATTTGAATGATTTTTTAAAACTATTAATAGCTAGAGTCAGAGAGAGAGAGGTAAAAAATAAGGATCTTCATAACTCTGAAACGAGAAGTGCTGCCATACATTTGTTTTAAAATGTGTAATTTTTTCACACTTTTAGTAGTCTCTATCATAATTTATAAATCATATTTTTTTTCTCATTCCAGCTAATATTTTAGTTCTTTTAAAATCAGGGTGTGGTCAACAGTCTATAAAAAATACAATATAAAAGTTGGTGAAATTGACTTTTGACTGATTTTTTTTTTAAAGCTTTCTAACTTTTACATTAATACATTTATTATACTGTTTCGAAATTATATATAAAATATATTGATTACAGATCAAGGAAACTTCTCAACGATATTTTTCAAAAATTTCTCTGGGATTTTATATACGTAGTCATTAAAACCAATCATTACTTGGACAATCACAATATCAATAGCAATCAACAATCTCAAACTTATGTCAAGGCAACCTCCTTTTAGCAATATATATATTTCACTTGATGGTATTACTTTTAAAACCATTATGTTGCTTCTCTTATATACTTTCTCCTGAACTGAAAATAATCAATTTAATAGACAACTACATAATTAAATTAAAAATTTATTTTCATCAAATTAACTTTCGTTCATAATTGAACCTTGTCAAATGTTAAAATAATTCAAAATAAATCACATGATTTACATATCATCTAGAACACCCTCTATTGGCCAATTCCAACCCTAAAATTTGTTTTCATGCTTTCCAATTTTTATTTAATACCCATTTTCCTTCCAACATTATTGAACCTTGTACTAAATTCATACATTTCTCTTTATTTTCTTGTAAATACATTGTCTCATACACTTTCCTTTCTTTATAATTTGTACAATATTTGATCACCTTAATACTGTCTTCATATTTTATAACATGCCCTGTTTCTAAAAAATGGCAAAATGGTCCAGACTTAATATCTCTACTATTTATTTTTCTGTCATGTTCATTACTTCTTTCTACCGTACTTTTTGCTGACTGTCCTATATATACCATTATACATCTTTTGCACATAATTTTATAAACTATTCATATCTTGTCATTCCTATCATTTCTCATTTTTGCATTACTCACTAACTTTTTTAATGATTTATTATTTTTCCATCTTATACCTATATTCTTATTTATTTTTTCTTTCCTATCATTCAGAATTTTATAAACCTCCTTCGATATGGAATAAAAATCCATTTCTTATTTTTTCTTTCATTTTTATTGCTAACTTTCTTATGTTCTCTTTTATCCCTCAATATATGTCTTACAGCTTTACCATTATATCCATATTCAATGTATTCCTTCTGGATCTGCAACTTTTGCTCCTTTGCCTCCATTTTGTTCAATGTAAGAAATACATAGAATATGGATATATTGGTAGGGTTGTAAGAAATATATCGAGGGATAGAAGAGGATGTAAGAATGTTAGCAATAAAAATGAAAGAAAAAATAATAAATGGGTTTCTATTGTATATTCAAAGAAGATGTAAAATTCTGAATGATAGGAAAGAAAAAATAAATGAGAATATAGGATGGAAAAATAGTAAATCATTAAAAAAGTTAGTGTGTAATGAAAAAATAAGAAATGATAGGAGTGATAAGATAGGAATAGATTATAAAATTATGTGTAATAGATGTATGATGGTATATATAGGTCAGTCAGCAAAAAGTAAGATAGAAAGAGATAAGGAACATGATAGCACTAAATAGGAGAGATATTAAGTCAGGACCATTTTGCCATTTTTTTAGAAATAGGGAATGTTATGAAATATGAAGAAAGTATTGAGGTGATCAAATATTGTACAAATTATAAAGAAAGGAAAGTGTATGAGAAAATTTATATACAAGAAAATAAAGAGAAATGTATGAACAAGGTTCAATAAAGTTGGGAGAAAAATGCATATTAAATAAAAATTGGAAAGTATGAAAACATTTTTAGAGTTGGGATTAGCCAATAGAGGGGGTTCTAAATGATATGTAAATCATGTGACTCTTTTGAATTATTGTAGCATTGTAACAAGGTTCAATTTTGAATGAAAGTCGATTTGATGAAAATAAATTTTTAATTTAATTATGTAGTTGTCTATTAAATTGATTATGTTCAGTTCAGGAGAAAATATGTATATTATGATGTTTAGAATGTGAATGTGAAATGAAAGAGAATAATCAATAAGTCAAATAAAATACTAAATGCTCTTTGGTTTAATTGGACACCACCAAATTGTTCCAGAGAATGAAAAATAGTTGGACATTGAATTTAGACCACATTTTTAAAATATAAATTAGACCACTACATTTTGGTAATCAAAGTGTATTTTAGAAAATCATCATAGTAATGTTATTTATCAGAACTATAACAACAATAGTAAACAGCTACATTGGTCTGTTTCTTCTCCGAATACTTCTTCACTTGTTGTCTTTTATTTTTACTGTGACAATTATATACTGTAAATAATTCACGGTATATATTAGAAAATCTTAAGTCTTTCCAAATTTTAATTGAATTCTTTCTAGATAAAACACAATAAAAACTCATTTTAATTAAACACAATCAACATTTATTATATACAGGTTATACACAATCACATCCTTTGTTTACACTTCAATATATTGCATTGCAATTTTAGCTGCAATGTGTATTTGTTTTCTAATGTGCATTGTTTTCATCTCTTTAACAGTTAAGTTCTAATTGAATTTGAATTTTTAGATTTTTGTCTTAGATAGTTCTTTATCATGATTAATTCATTCCCAAGATTTAATAACAGTTGAGTTCAAATCGAGCTTGAATTCTTAGATGATCTTCCTTAGATATTATTTTCCTTTGATTAATTCATTCTCAAGATTAAATAATATTATATTTAGTAAGGTTTAATCATTTCATTATTCAGTGTGACTTATTAAATTAATTGTAGCTTAATAACTGCATAGTAATTCATTTACTATAACAATGATTATTTTATTTACCCTGATAAAACAACAAAATGTATAAACACATTGGAATTAATCTGCAAACATTACCATGTATAAGCATACATTTTTAAGTATAGATAAAATGTTTTGAAAATAAATTTCTTTTCTTCAATGCAATATATGCTCTCTTAATACTTAACTAATAACATACTTCATAATTATAAATATAAAAAATAATAATCATCAAATATGTAAGATCATCTTTTCATACTATATATTTTTCACACTATTTGATCCATTTAACATATAAAAATAAAACATGTCACAGATAAAATTAATTAATAAAATTACTGAAAAGCAAATATGATCATTATCCCATTAAATAAAAAACAAATCATATTATTTATTATAAAAAATATAATAAATGACCTTTGTGGTTTATGGAAATTATGGATTATCCAAACTTGAATTAGCATCCTCAAATTCTTACATTTATGGTGCAGAAATTTCTTATAAATTTAAAATCATTCAATTATTAGTTCTATTACTAATATAATAAATGCAAAATTATAGTGTTTTAAATTTATTTCACATTTCAGCACATGCTAATAATGAATACACACACACACACACACATATATATATATATATATATATTGGTCACATGTGACATATTACAAATTTTTTGGCCATGATCTTCATGGTTCTAACCTCCAAGGTTTAATTTTATAACATTTAGCAATATTTAATTATTCTATTACTTAAGAATGACTGATTGAAATAATTATAACTTAATAAGTGCATAGCTATTTATTTCATTTGATTGATTATTCTATTTACACTGATATTAAACTGTAGGCACATCATACATATACTAGATGAAAAAATTACAATCAGTATTCTTTATATTTTAAATATATATGCAATTATGCATTCTATTTCTTAACTCATTCTGTGAGTATTAATCACTGGTTATATTTCTATTTCTTACAATATGTAGAATAAAGCACAAACCATTCCCTTCCTCACCATGACTTTTCCTTTATTTATTTATTTTACTTAGAATATATTTAGTTATCATGAAAACACTAGAAGCTATATATATTTTAAATATTTCTATAAAACTAATACTAGTATTCATTTCCAAATCTATGTAAAATATTAACTCAATTTCTTCCACAATTTACTTATTCATGCAAAAATTCTGAATAATTTTTATTTTAATAATTAAGAAAGTTCATTTAATTTAAAGTTGTAATCTTAATTAAACTGTAATATCAATCGTTAATTCTTGAATTTATCAAATTATTTATAATTTGTAAGATGCATTTATTTAATAAAATAAGCACTTTTTATTAATCACCTTAAATTTTTTAAAATTAATTCTATTAATTTTTTCCTATGAATTAAAATCATTTCGTAAACATTTTAAGCCTAGAGTGCATGCGAAGATTGTAAATCTTATAAAAATATATTACTTTCTTTTTAATTTACATAAATAAGATATTGAAACATGTTAAATTTATATATGAGATCTTGGAATGCAATTAAAATTTTTGTTCATGTTTGTTCTAAACCAACATTAATTTATCAAATAAATTGAATAATACTAACAATATTTCAAATACTTTTTGTCAAATTAGATCTTTTATTGTTTAAAATATATTATGACTCTTAACAGTTCATAATAAAATTTAGGATATTGTAATGTAGTTATATAATTAAGAAACTTTCCTCAGATAAATGTAAACTAAAGTTATATGCACTGATTCATCTTCATAATGAGAGCACCAAAAACACCACAGGCTATATATTTGAGCCCACATCTGCCACCATGTCAGGCATTGAGTGCAACAATGCTAAACAGAAGGTCAAAGAAACCTGGCATATAGCTAACAGCCATAATACCATAAACCAGAAGTAATCATGCTTCCACTTTTTTCACAAATGAACTATCTGATTTACATACAATTTGAATAATTTATTGCACATATATATATATATATATATATATATATATATATATATATTGTGCCCTTTTCTATAGGTCAGTAATAGTTCATAACAGTCAATTACTAAAAATTTTAAATTTTAGAATGTTCTTTTAATATGGTAATCGTATTAAGTTAATTATATTATAAAGTACAATTTAAAGCTAAAGAAAATACATAGTATATAAAATTATAGCGAATTATTTAAAAATAGTTATGTAAAGTTTTAAAATATTGTTGCATATGGTTGTAAAAGCTGGCCATATTAAATAACACAGCTATAAATATTAAAAGTATATTTAAAAGGTTCAATTTTAATAGTCTTAAACATATAGATAAATAAATGTTATACAGTATTTAAATTTATAAACTATGTTTAATAATCAAAATTAATATAATATATTTTAAAAATAAACTTTATGATGGTGAGAATTGTATTTAATTCTATATTTTAAATTATTTTTCCAAATTTTTATAATTATTTTATTTAACATAATAAGTGTATCAATTTTATAAATCTGGGCAGAGAAATAGATTAAAAAATCATCTGTCAAAGTTATTAATCATGTGACTTGTATACTACATACTTCACACACATGCTTGTTTGTATTTAAAGTAACAAAGTTTAAAATATTTTAAAAGTTATATTATAGAATTGGATGGAATTATTGCCTATCATAAAAGCAAATAATAATAAATATTAAGTTAACTATCATATGTAATGTTTTAAGTAATGTAATAAAGACGAATACACTCATAATATAAAAATTAAATATTTTGTTTAAATAAAGCAAGATAAATGGAATATTAAGAATAGAATAAGTTATTAAAGTTATTTTAAAAGTTATTTTAAATGTTTAAATAATTTTAATAAAATAATAATTGATTTAAAAGTAGTATTTTAAATAATATTTTAAGTTCATTATGTCATAATTTTTATTTTCAAATATAATTCTGTAAAACTAAAAATATATGTAAATTTGTTCTCAAGCTAAAAGTAAAAATCAACCAATCAAATGAGGTATTCTTACAGACTATAAACATGAATTGCATGGGGGGTATCAGAGGTGATTAATAATGGATTGAATCCAGAGAAAGGTATATTAGTAGCTATCGAAGAGATAGTACTTTAAAATTTTTATTTTAGTCAATTTTTTTTAGTACTTTCTTATAGTTTTATTTACAGAAACTAATTGATAATATTTAAAAAGTATTTTGCAAAAGGGAGTTTAAAATAAAATATATTTGGGAACTTCTTGAAAATGATTTTCTAATTTTTAAAAGTACTTACCAGTCGTATTTTATCTAAAATTTAATCTAAACTACACAATAATAAAAAAAAAATGGATATACTACGAAATAAAATATGTTTAAATTATAATACAGCTTTATTTATGCTTAACCGGAGGACTGTTCTAACTCATAAAAGAACAATACAGACATTGTGCTGGAAGTTTAAATGGAAAACTATATGCTGTCTAAAAAAGGATTTGTGATGCATTATTTATAAGCTTTATCCAGGAGTTTTAAAATAGTAATAAGACAAAAGGAGTAAAATGTATTATATCCTTTCTGAAAGTAACATTTTTTAAAAAAAAATATTTTCATGAATTAAAGAAAGAACACAGGAGAATATGTTACTGAAGCGTTTTTGATATTAAAACCTCCAGTCTTAGAATTGTTTAAAATGTATTTAGAAAACATTTGTTTAAAAGTACTTGAAGTTTTTTTTTAAAAAGGTGATATATAAAAAAATATCAAACAAAAGTTTAAATGTATTAAGAAGGAAACTTATATAAAAAAGGAACAGATAGTTGAATAAAAAATGGATCCATGGAAATATTATAAAAAAAAAGTTTACTGAATATTTTTAAAGTTAAATTAAATGGAGGATGCATCGGATATGCCGCAGAGAATATTGGCAGAGAATATTGAAGAAATTTCACGGAATTAATTAATATTATGATTTAATAAATATCATCCTAAATACTAAAACCAAGGATTATTTTCTATAAATTTTACTAAATGGATTAATATTTATTTTTATTTTTAAACTTTAATGTGCTTGGAGGAGAACATTTAGGAAACTCTAGAGAAAAATAATAAACATTTTGCACTTATCAGGAACTATTGTCAAGAAAATATGTAATTATAGTTTTGATTCCTTTTATTTTATTAACCTAGTTTAAATCTAAATTTTTTTTATAAGATTAGGAAAACATAAAACATTAATTTGTTGATGATATAAAATTTTATAATGGAATAATATAATAATTTAGATAAGAATATATTTTAAAATAAAGTGTATGGATGTATATTTCTTTGCTTGCAATGATCGGTATCTAGTGGATGAAGAAGCCTACTGAATATGATGACCAGATAAAGGTTATTTTGGTAATAATAATGACTATTAATAATTTATAATGTATATTTTTGTTTTCTTTAGATCATCTATGGATCGTAAGAATGAAGTGTAAAAGTTTTTTTAATTATATGTAACGCATTTCATACATTTTAAAAAAAAACATTATGAGATAGGATTGATTTGAAAATATGCATACAATGATTTTTTTTATATTAATGACATAATCCAACATAATAACAAATAGTTATGTGATTCTTTTAAAATTTTCATGTTAGGATATTCAAATATTGTCTGATTAGATTGTCTATGATTAAGCATACAGAATGATGAAGTGGACAAACTTTTCTTGTGGAAAAGTGGGATTGTTTAATTATCAGTGAATTTTATTTATTGTTTGTAAAAGCAGATAGTTATTTATCGATGTAAGATGTGGAAAATCTTGAGAAATAATGTTGAGATAGTGGCTTGGAAGTACTTAGTGAACAGGAAACCAAGATGATGTTTTAAGAAATAGGATGTTATAAGGAATGTGAATAATATTTAGTCTTTGTGTGGATATCAGCATAATTAACAAAGCCCTATGACTGGTACATATTTTATTTGGACAGTGTTTTATATTTCTTTAAATATTTGATATTCTAATAAAGCTGAAGAAATAGCTTTAACATTGTTTATGTATTAGAGGTTATTAGACAGGTAAAGGTCATACCTCTTTCTTGTTAATGCACTGTGCCATGATTTTTGAGATATATTATGAGTGATACTCTAGCTTTCTTCCTTAAATCCTATACATCTATGTTGCTATCTTTATTTCATGTAACTGCATTAGTAAGATATTTTGAAAAGAAATGGTAAATAATTTAGAACTTAGGTTATGCTATCGTTTTGTATAAGATTGGTTTATTTTCTTAGAAGGAATATAATTTTATAACTTAAAATTGAAGGTCCAATGAATCCTAAGGGAAAGGAAAGAATCATAGAATATATTTTGAATTTATTTCGGAAATGAAATATAAATTTGGGAATAGAGTATCTAAACAAGATATTTTCTTTAAAATGTTAATTATTTTTAAATGCTTTATTATTATTTTTAAGAGAAAAATAAGTATTGCATATTTTTAAAAACAATAATATACAATAAATGTAAGGAATACGCATAGTATATATTTTGTGTTTATTGAATAACAGGAATATATTGATTATTACACTTATATCATATTAAAGTAAGGCTAAATAAGAACATATTATGATTAGTAAACATCGTGTGATAAAACACTAAAATCTAGTACTGAATTTTGGATGAATATTTTATGTAACATCTTTGACTTTGCAAGATGAAAGTTTTTTTTAATATTTTGAGAAATCCATACTCATTATAAAGTTAATTTTGTTTTTCTGTAGAATGTTTTCCTATGAATGTTTCTTTTAAAAATAAGATAGTTTAATAATATTAATGATGAAATATTCGACTAATAAGTAAATATATTTATAATAAGTTAACCATAATGAGAAACCAAATGGTAACATTTTTTTAAATTTTGTCTTAAGTATAAATAAAGATATAACTAAACTATAAACTATTTTTATATAACTTAGTAGATAAAAATGTAAGATTAAAATAAGGATATCCATTGTAAATAGTGTACATAAATTGTTTATTTTATTTGTTGTTGTTAATAAACTTTGTTAAAGTTTGTTTTTCAAAATTTTTGTGTCTGGATTGTTTATTTCTCCACTTCACTGCATGAAATCACGATATATTCATAATAATTGAAACAAATATATAATTTTGCACAAAAAGATAAACAGAGAAGTATTTTAAGAATTTAAATATTTATTGGTATTCTTTTAATTAAATAATTATAATTTTACATTGTTTTATTGATCATAAATCAGTTATCACAATAATATACTGAATTATATGCTATCAGTTGCCACACATCCTTTGTCTATCAGATTATCATATGCTACCACATATTTGTTATATTATTACATGAAGATAAAAAAAAATCATATTATATTATTTATTATTTTATCATAGTAATAAAAATTATAGTGAAGAGAAAAGAAATATACAGAATTAGTTAAACGATGAAGAATATTATTATTATTTTATTATTATTAATTTAGAAGTAGATTATGACATAAAATTCCTTCACATATTTTACTACCGTATTTTTTATTAACTTAGAATAAACTTTATGAACCTGAGATTTTTATTGAGCTAGATTATTATAAATAGAAGATTAAGATGTAATTATTAACTTAATCTTAGTGAGTAGAAGTTATTAAAGTTGTAAGAATACTATGAGTTTGTTATTTGAAATAGTAATAAGGGGGATAGTGTTCTTATGTCATTGAGGTAGTATCCTGTGGGATATTTGCTCAATGTAATCTATCTTGTCACCTGTATTTTCACTTCAAGTCTCATGAAAATATTAAATATTTATTTAATTTATTTTTATAAACTGAACCTTATTCATATTTTAAATTTGAGCTAGTGAAACATTTTAATTTTAATGCTGAATATTTTATTTATTAATTATTAACTGAGCTAGAACCCATTTTATTTTATATCATATACTATTCTGAAGTGAGGATGCACAAGGCTAGGTTAGAATATATATATATATTGTAATATATGTATATATATATATATATATATATATATATATATCAATACAATTTTGAACATTCTAATGCTATAACTATGAGGACATTTAACACCCTTGAAAGCACTTAGTTTCCATTTTATATTTATATTAATTTTCATTCAATTTATAGCTTTTCTTATTAATGTGTGCCACTGTATATAACTTTAATTTAGAATATTATTTCAATGTATAAAATATATTTCTCAATATATAGCACATTAAATTCTCAAAATGAGAACATTTGGGAAATTACAAACATGGTATATAATTTACTATTTAAATGTTATTTTCTCTAATAAGAGTTATAGTAACATAAAAGTTTGGGTACAATAAATTACTTGCAATATGTTTATCGAACTAGAAGTATTTTATGAGGATTTTTCAGTAATTTTTAAGATAATGATATAGAGCATTATTTTTGAACCATGAAAATGGGTTTAGATTATGTTCACAATTTCAACTGTGAATTTTTTACATGCAATACCATTTCATATCCAATGTAAAACTTTTTTTAAGATTTCACAGAGAATTTGATTACTACATTGAGGAATTTACTGTAAAATATAAAATTATATCTTAAACAAACTTGAATTAAACTTTTAGTTTTCAAAAATATAATCAGAATATATTGTAGATGTGTTTAAGAAAATACAGCACTATACTAGGTAACTTATAGAAGTGAGAGTAAAATTAAATAGAAAGATCCAGCCATTTTTTAAATTATTAATATGAAATGTGGACTTAATCAGTGAAGTATTGAATAGCTTCACGCTCACAGATCTAACCGCTTCAGCTTCACCTATTTAAATAGAAAGTAGGTTGCAGTAAAGAGGGTTCCCCTCTTTTTTTCCATAGCATAAGCTTGTGGTTAAACACCTGTAGAGGTCCCTACTATTGCATTTTGCACGCATATGCTCGGGGTTACAGCCTCAGTAAACATTACTTATATGATCTTCTGTAACAATTAACTACAATTTCAATTACTATTTATTTTACTACAATTCTGTGCTTTATATAAATTTTGGATCAAATTAAAATTCATTTTTCTTTTCTTACATACATTTTTTTACATCTGTAGAGAAATCATTAAAAAATAATTTACTACCACCACTTCATACACACTCTTTCACACTCTAACTAAACAAAATATTTAATTGCTTTATATTGTTTTTACCTTAATTAATCAGGCAAAATCAAATAGCTACTAGCTACAAATATCAAACTCAAGCTTTAGATTCTTTTTACTATTTCTAAAACTTGTGTAAAGAATTAAAACAAAAAAACTTTTTTTTCTTATTTTCTCTTCTAGATTCGATATTATTATTGATATTAATCGTGGAATTAATTTTTTTTGAAAACCATTTTTAATTAAAAGATAATTGATAAGGAAAATGTCAAAAAATTTCTTTAAGTTTTTAAATTACAACTAAAATGATAAAAATACATTATAAAAGTACTTATTTCATTGATTTTAAAAGTTAAACTTATGACTGTAAAAAAATGGAAAAAAAAAAATTCAGTTTTCATTTATTAAATTTCAAATTTAAGCATTTAAACACACATCCACACATGCACACGAAATAATTTAATGGTCCTTTGTGTGTATATGTGACATTTTATATTCCAAATTTGTATTAAGTATAAATAAAGTTGAATTATAACCACATAACTTATTTCCACCCTACTCTTTTTCTGCCTTATTCTTGCGAATCATTATGAAAGCTCATGAAATATTCACTTCAACATATTATTATTATTATTATTCATATTATTATTTTTTCACTACATGAAATATCCTGAAAATAATAATAATATAAAATCATTTATCTATGAAAATATTAGAATTAACACACACACACACACACACATATATATATATATATATATATATATATATATATATATATATATATACAGTATATATATATATATATATATATACTGTGGCCTGTCTATAGGTGGTATGACTCTAAGCAGAGTTTCCAAGTCCCTTATATTAGGCCCTACTTGGATATTCGGGTTAGGTTCTATTAATAAACTTACTATATCCCGACCATTTTCTTTAACTATAACAATTGAATTTAGATAAGATTAGTAGCTATCCCATGTTACTTTCACATGAGTAAATATTTATAAAATATGTTTTAAATATAATCAATATGAGACTTGTTTACCTATAAACAGATCACATCCCCTTAACATTAAACAAATACAAAATACTTGTTCAATGGCATGAGAATACCCAGATACTCCTCCTTATTAAGTATCTACATACTCTCATGACTAACAATAATATCTAATATATTATTTTATATTTATAACTATTAAGTTTTAATTCAATCACTCATTAAATTAATCTGTTAGATAATTACAGATAAACTTTGATTCATATTATGTTTAATAATTAAGATTGGCAATAATCACAAGAATAACTTTAAAATAAGGAGATCTCAGGAAAATCATTGATTTATTAATTCTTCATACTACCTATGGAATATCAAGAGGGATTTTACAGATTTCCATGGATAGTGTACAAATTAAGAAAGGCTTATAATTTAAATTCATAGTCAAGCTTTATATGTATGTTCTTTAATACTGAATATTAAAATAATACTATTAATTAAACTGTGATTAACACCAATACTTTCACTAATAACTAATGTATCATTTAATTTTATATTAATAAATACACTTTAATAATTGGCAATGTCATCAATGACCTATGGGATCAAGGCAGCATGTAACAAGTAAAAAAAATCTTTACTAAGAGATTTATGCTTATTAAACTGTTAGATTTGCTTTAAATTGAATTGACTTTTCATTTTAATTTTGACTGTACATTTTAAGTTGTGTGATGTGGTGAAAATGAACCCAGAAAAGACATGCAGCAATTGGAATTTAATAAAACTTTTAAAACAATAATTTTAATAATATTCATTACAAATGATAATAAACATTTCCATTAATATCAAATTTAAAATAACATAACAAAATAATACATATATATTATAATAATAATAACGACAGGAAATCAATCTTTAGAGTATTATTATCAAACAAAACTAATGATTTCCCATTATATGTTGAGATATTTATCCCTATGTATGTGAACTATATATCACATATTTAGTTTATTAAACAATCTTTTTTTTTTCCATTCATGATTCATTAGTTTAACCTCTACATAATAGTAGTACTTGATGATTAAGTAACAATACAAAAAATAAATGAGAATATAGGATTATAATTCTGGAGGCTGGTAAGCAAACAAAATTACTACTTTTATCTTTCACATAAGAACAAAATCATTGTTTTTTTTAGTTTATCCATTTGTACATGTATATATAACCTGCTCTTTGGAGTATGTATATATCATTTTAAATACCCTTTCATACTAAAATATCGAGTGTATTTATTTATTTAAAGGATTCATAATCTTTAAACTTAACCGAATTATTAAATAACTATTAATATAACAACTCTTGAATTAATTCCTTATTAAATTAGTTTTCTCTTCCCCTCCCCTATTATACTAACAAATTATAGATTAAAAATATAAATACCGACATTAGAAAGAAGTTCTCTTTTAAACTCTCAGCTAAAGTATAAGAACACTTTTACATTTTCTAGTTGTTCTACACTCCCTAAACTTATTAGAACGTATTTATTTTTTCCTTATTTTTTTTTGAAGATTCTGCTTATCCGAAGATTCGCGAGGTATTTGAGTTACTACAACAATAATCCTTGTTTTGTTCTTTGTTTAGTAATAAAAATTTATTTGTGGCTTGCTTTATTTACTTTATATGATATATATTTCTCTCCATAGTAAAAAGCACACCTATTATTTCAATTAAAAATGCGTCGTGCAACGTTTTTTTTTTTTTTCAGCTAAAACTTTATAAAACTAACATCCATGCTGGTATGGCTCAAAATAAATAATATATCCAGAATAATAATGAACCCTTTTATTTATTACTAATTTAATTCCATTGAATTTTAAATATATATACTTAACTGTTTCCAAGAGATATACTATTTTTTTATCTATCCTTACTGGATATTTACGGTGTTTATTTATTTCCTTTTGTGTATTACTGCATTTCATTTTCCCTATGGCACAATTATTGTTATTTTTCCGTGAATATATTCATTGACTATTCATCTCCAATTATTTCTTCAATACTTATTAATTTTCAAGAGATTATTGGGAATTCCGATTATTGACTTGCCCAGTAGAAAAACGATTAATTTATTCCATTATTTTAACAACAGAGCTTATAATTATCCATGTATATTAATATAGAGTTGTAAATCATAAGGTTTTAGGAATTTTAATCCAACTTTGTTTTTTTAAAAAAAAAATATCACCAAGAAAAAAAAACTTAGTTACTTCAACTTTACGATCAAGAAGCTCTTTTTTTTTCTCCTCTCTTGAATTTCATATTCCCTGATTGTTTGAAATTCTTTGATTGGCTAATATTTTCCCACTTTTTTCTATGAAACAATTATTTACTTTGAAAGTTTTTTGTTTATTATTTTAAAATGACTGATTTTCCTTTTTTTTTTTTAAAATATTAAAATACAATATTTTTTTAAAATTTAAATAAAGATAGAATTTACTGTTTTAATTTTAAATCAGTATTTTTTAAAATTAAACTTTATTTATTTACTTTTAAATATAGTAAGATTTGAAGATCAAATGCGCACCCACAATAATTATTAGTCCCTACTACGCATTATGTTTACAAAATTACAATTTAAACTTCACTGGTTTTAAACTCCAAATAATATTAATTGTTCATCCATCTCACATATATGACTCTGTAGGTTATTTTCTTTATGTATTTTGAGTTAAAATCATTTATAAATTTCCATTAGCTAAAACTGAGTTTAAATCTTATGATCTAATATGTCATTATTGTCTTCTTTTAATAAGTAAATATTATTGGATTTGTAAAATTTAAAATTATACACTAAAATTTTATTTTAGAATAGTCTGAGCTAATAAAAAGTGCACAATATATATATATTGTACACATTTTAATTGTGCCTCATGGTTTAATTAAATAGATGCACAACATAATAAAAAAAATAAATTCCAATTCAGTAGTATTCTTTGTAACCATTTAAAACTAAAACTAGAGTGATTGCACTTAAAACTACCATATATAATTTTATTAATGCATTAAATAATATTTAAAGTGCATAATAAAGTCTAATATAAGTATAAATTTTATTAATCATGTTATTTAAATATAAATAATGTACTCATATTTATTAAAATAATGCAGTTTTTATTGTAAGTAAATCTAAATTTTAATCCTTATTAATTAAATCTATAAAATTAGTTGGCTTAAAATATTTTAAATAAATCATTAGATAATATTAAGTGTGGAAATGCATTTTTCAATGAAAGCATTTTTAGTTATATGTATGTCTTTTTTGCTTGCTTGTGAGCATTATTTTGCAATATTTAATTTGGTAACAATAATTACTTTAGTTAAAAAGCATTAACCTTTTAACCGCTAATTATATTATTGGTTGTATGAGGTAAAAATCAAATCTTTTAATTGGCCAACTCACAAACTGAAGACAAAGCCTATTGTTAAAACATATTCGCCTATAATATTAAATTCAACTCAGATATGTTTATAAAAAGTATATTACTAATTTTTCAGGTTATGAAGAGAACGAAAGTTCTTTCAAAAATAAATTGCTATTTATTTATTCTAAAATATTCAATTTCGGCAACATAAAAGCTATAATATAAACAAAAAGGTCGACTTTTACATTATAGAAAAGTAAATATTTCTTTTAAATATTTCTTTAATATTTTTACTAAAATCTTCAATATTTTTCGAAAATAATTTTGTTTTTTTATTATTCTCTCTGAAAATAATTTGTAATTTCCATAAATATAATTTTATAATAATTTATGTCATGTTCGAAATGAAAATCTCAGCGTTTTTCTTTATTTTCTTTGATCAGGCAGTTTTTTTGTTCTTTCCAGCCAATCAGAATGTCTTTTTAGGCTGAGAGCATGCTAAGAACCAATCACAGCTCATGTTCTTTCTTTGTTTAGGTTTAAATGCGTTTTTTTTTATTTTTTACTTGTAAAATAAATCGGAAGAGGGCATCATGTTACAGAACTTTTAAAAACCTATTCAAAACCTATCAAACAAATTTTTTAGCATAAGAACTGGCAGAGTTAGAGTGATGTCAGATGTCTACGAGGAGCCTCGTAAGAGACGGTTGAAGAATTAAAGAATTGATTTGTATTTAATACTTAACAAATACTAAATAGATATGAAAAATAATTTAGTTTATGCAATGTTTATTTAATAATATTTAGTTTATTAAATAATTATATTATAAAAAATATTTATTATGCCTTTAAATATTATAAAAGTTTAATTGCTATTTTTAGAATATTTTATTTTTCTTTCTTTATGTCATTCTTTAATTAAATCTAAAAATAGAACATAAAATTAGTGATTGGAAATCAATTTTATTGGATGATTGATTTCAGTAGTCAGCTGATCAATTGGGGTTGGCTGAATAAGAGAGGGAGAAAAGGTTTGTGGGCTGTGTATGAAAAATTATCATTAACATACTAAACAATTTAAACATTTATTTTACTAAAAGAAACTGTTGTTTAAAAAATGTGTTTCAAATTGTATCTTTATTTAAACCAACATTAATATGAAATAAAAAGTTAAACAATTAACTCTTTATATTCATTTATCAGAGCAATTGGAGAAAAGAAAAATACTTGAATGACTTGGACAAAGTTGCAATATTACTGGAATTTTCACTTTAATCTATGGAAAAAGTTGTCCCTTTTAGAAACAATGGACCATATAATGGTATATTATTTAAGAAATTGTTTATCGTATTATAGAAATATTTTTCTATTTGCTTACAAACTTTCATATGATTCTAAAATAATATAGTTTTAACTCCTGAATTAATTTTTTTAATCTTCTGCTTTAGTGTTTCAATTATGGAACTGTTATTTTATTTTTTTTCTACTAATATTCTAAATGTTTTTAATGGCATACAATATAAGAAGACATTTGAAACTTGAATTACTGACTTATTCATCTAATATGTTATGATATTATATAATGAAACTGCTAAAATATGTTATATTTAAACCAATACTTATTATATCAGTGTAACATTCTGTTATGTTTTAAAAGAGAAAAAAAAATGGAAATTTATGTTAAGATTATACTCAGAGAAATAAAATATTTCAGTATTTAATCTAACTTTCTGTAGTAAAGCTTAAAGATTATAATCCATATTTATTCCAATTGGAACTACTTATAAAAGGAATGCTTTCTTTTCACTATGTTTTTAAAGTGTTTTTCTTAAGTAATAAAAGAACTGTAGTATTACAAGAATATACAGACAATTAATTTACTTTATCTAAGTGAAAATTATTTTTGTCATTTTTAATTTTTAAGCTTATTTTCTTCATTGTGATCAAAAGGAGGCAAAAAATAAGATTTCAATAAAGTATTGATTGTTCAAACTTCTGTTTAAACTTAAATTTCAGGATGTGTTCTGGTAAAAAAAAAGTAACTTTTATTAATTTTATGTTTTATTTTTATAATTTTGAATTTGAATAGGTATTATATATGTGGGTGTCCTATAATTTAGTATATAACAGAGTTATCTATAGTTTAAGATATGTTGAAAGTGTGGTAAATAATAGTTTATTTTATATTCAAATGAAACATCACTGGACAAGTTTTAATGAATTATAACATTTATTGGCACTTTTTATTGTTTGTTTTAATATATGCTTATTTAGTTTGTTTAATATTATTCTATTTCACATTTTTTAAAAAATGGTAAAAAAATATCTAGTGTTGTTCTGAAAATTTATTCCTCATATCTTGCAAATTGCTATATTAAAGTTATAATGAATATATACTTTTGAATAAAAGATGTTTATTTGGTGATTAATTATTAGTGCAGTCATGATTTTTATATTTTAGATAATGAATTACTTTATGAAACACTTATTTACATGTGTTGATTTTTCTTTGCTCTGGGTGTATGTTAATATCAATTAAATTATGCTAGTGCATTCTGATAATGTTAGAGTTTATAGTCATGCTATTGGACATTTATTTGTTTTTTGGTAGAATTTTGTGTTTTAGTCCTGAATAACATTTCAGCTGTTTTATAAAATGTATTAAGATGTCATACCTTTAGTTTACTGCTAAGATGTGCTTATGGTTTAACCAAAGGATTCAGTCTTTATGTTTTATTACCATAGCACATAGTGTAAGTCATAGGGAGAATATAGTTCATTTAATCATGAATGCAGGTGGGCCATTTGATATAATTCCCATAAAATTCTTATATCCAGATTATTAAAAGGAACTTCTATAAAGAACCTGGTTACAGACATCACATATAATGTAGCAATGATATGTATTTGAAAATCTTTAAAAAAGTCATTCTATCTTTATAAGCTTGTATATGTTTATATAGATACAAAACCTAGGATTTATGACCTCTATGAGTATAAGGTTGTTAATATTATGAATGTTAGTTAGCATCACACATAAGCAAAATTTAAGAATAAATAGTTAAATATTTCCAAGTGCATAATTGTGAATTTGCTAAATAATCCTGAGAGCAATGGAAACAGATAATTAAATTGCAATTAATTTTGAAAGATGTTTAATACTTGCTATTTTAAGAAAAAATAGAATTTGTTAGAAAAAAAGGATTATAATACGAGTAATTCCTATATGCTAATTTTAAACCTGTATGTTAATGTGAGATATGATTTAGGCTATTCTTTAATACAAAATGCTGGTTTATTTTATGTATATGAAATAGTATTTTAAAATTTATATTTTAAAAACTTTAATTATTGCCAATAAATTAGTGGTCAATTAAAATATTATATAAGTTCAATTATTCTCTGGTTAACTCAATAGACTAACTATAAAACTATTATGGAAAAAGTAAAACTTGCATTTCACTAAGGTGAACAGTAGTAATTCATAGAATCCTCAAAGATATAACAATATTTTATATTGTTTGTTTTGATTTATTTAAAGTAATGGAACATATGATAGTTTAAATTATATCAGCTGTAATTTAAATGTTTGCCCACTTTGAAATATAGTGTTATTAGGAAATAATTATAGTTTTATTACAAAAAGTTAAGCAAATTCATTTTGGATAGATGGATTACCAAACTGATCTCTTGTTCATTATGTTTGGAAAATTTGTAACTATAAAATTATTTTATTGGAATTTGTAAATCAAAAATTGCTTATATATTGTGTGTTATAAAATAAAACTTAAATATTGTTTTATAAATAAATTGAATTTGTAGAATTAAAAATTGTGCAGTTTGACATTATTTATGTATCCATATTTCTATTTATCATTCATTTGAGACACTGAATAAATTCAGTATTTACTTTATTACACACTTATAATAAATCATTATATTTAATATGTGTATTGCACTTATGAAAAATGATTATTTTTATGAAGAAATTTATGACAATTGGTTCATAAATTATCATAGATTTAGAAAAACTATTGAATAAATCCAAATTTATTTAATCATGCACAAGAGTTATCATCTTCAATGGTCACATATGTCCATTTCATAGTAAGCTTAAAAATTTTTGTCATTTGTTTCAAACTAATAACAATCATTACTATTATTATTAGACTTATTTTGCAGACAAATACAGAACTTATTATTATTTTAAAATGTGTAAACAGAGCTATATTTGGATATCCTTATGTCAATTACTTTGTTCAAGAAAATAATAAACTTTACTTAAATATTTGCATTATAAGATTAGTTATACTAAATTTATAGTATTACAGTTTAGTATTATCATCATGAGAAATGATTTCTGAGTATTTTAATAATCTAAATTATATTTTATTAGATTTCTTAAATTATAATAGAGACTTTTCTTAAATTAATTCAAAACCCTATAAGACCTAAAGTAACTATTTTTACACTTTAGTTATTATATTGCAAAGCAAAATTGTTATAGTTTGTTTAATATTATTATTATATTACATTTGTAAATTCAGTCTGGATTATTGGATTTCCATAAAATTGCACTTTGTTAACTAATATCCTATGCTTTGTTCCTTCTGTAATATGATATCCCTGAGATAAAGATTAAAATACAATAAAGATTTAGATCAAGATTTACTTCAAATTAAAATTAGAATATAAATGTATTCTTATAATAAATTTTAACATTATTATTTTTAAATATTTTGTTGGAATATTATTTTAGTTTATTTAAATAGGATTATTACAGTTAATCATAGAGATATGATTGTAATTTTTAAAGGGTTGTAATTCAATGGTATTTTTATGCAATCAAGTTATTTGACTATAAGCAGTCTATACATCTTGGTATGGGAACACAGTCCCATGAGTCAACTTATTATTATTGCTATTATTATTCTGAGCTAGGAAATTATTAATTAAAATGTATTTATTTATTAATCTTTGTGCTGTCAGAATTTCCAGTTGGTCAAGTGAGTTAAAAGTCTAAACTTTTGATTGGTCAATTGCAAAATCAACAGTAAAAATATAATCATCTTTTAACTCTTGTGCTGATCCTTAGGAGATGACTCAAACTGCTTCAAATTGCATGAATTCTATTATTTTTAATGTTACAATAACGATTTTGCGCTCTTTTTAGAGATTAAAAAAAGTTCCGTAAGATACTGCCCTCTCTTGAATAATTTTACAAGTAAAAAACCAATACAACTTACATTTTAAGTCTAATAAAAGAAGTAGGCTGGGTGTTCTTCATTTTGATTGGCTGTAACTATCAAGTTCAAAGAAAGCCACTTGTCAAAGCCACTCATCAGCTAAGGTTTCTTTTCTTTCATTTTGAAAGTGATAAACGAATATTTTAGACCATTTTAAAAGTATTTTTGGACATATTTTAAATTATTTTGATAAAATATGCTAAAAAGAAAATTATTTTAGAAAAATAGTTGAGACCTTAGCAAAAATTATTTACTTATCTACGCAATATAAAATTGACCAAGAAATCACTGACATCATCAAAGCTATTTGGTGGGTCAGTAATATTTGTTTTAAATTTGCTGCCATTATCGAATATTTTTAAATTATAAATAAAAATTTATTTTTGAAAAAACTTTCATTCATTTTCATAACCTGACAAATTATTAATATAGTTTTTACAAACGAGTCTAAAGTAAATATAATATTAAAAGATGAATATATTTTGACAGTTGAGTTTGTGATTTGACCAATTAAAAGTTTAGACTTTACCTCACTCAGCCAATAAAATAATTACCGCTACAAAGGTTAATATTAGATTTGTTTTAGTTTCATTTGTAAAAAGCAAATTAATAATTTGTCAGATTATGAAAGTAAACAAAAGTTTTTTCAAAAATAAATTTATATTTATAATTATAAAAATATTCTATAGCAGAGAAGCTAAAAAGAACATTCATAACTTATTAGAAAATGCTCCATACATCATTGATTTCTTTCACAATTTACATTCATGTAAAAGTAAAGAATTTTTACTAAAATAATTATATTTTCAGCATATTTTATCAAAATAATTTATAATATGTAAAAAAATACTTAAAAAATACTCTAAAACATTCATTTTCATTTTAAAAATCAAAACAATAAAACTTGGAGCTGTCAAAATTGTTTTGGTGGCTTCATTTTTTTAGATCATTTTTTAAAATATCTGCAATCTAATTGTCCTCAAGATTTAAGTTGGTAATTTTTATTTTTTTATGTTGTATATGTAAGTTGATAGTTTCTTTTTCTTCATTAGAATTCTATTATTGGATTGCTTTTATGATACATGTTTCTTGCATGGAGGCCAACCCAGTTTTCTTCTTTCTGTGGTATTGCTTGTGCTTATTTGTGATGAGCTTGGCACTATTTCATCCATGAGATGCACATGATTTTTATTTTTTATGTAACTTTGTACTATTTGATCATGATATTGGTGGATGTTTTATTTCTTATAATGGTGGAATTAGATTTTCTTATTTTTTTAGTATGTAATTATCCATATCGATTTTAGTTAGTTTTTCTGTTTCTAATTTACTTTCAAAGTTAATAAGTAAATAGTTTGTTTCTTGCATATATGTTTCACAGCTTACATTGCCTTGTGTTTTATTCACAGAGCATCACAGTGTGTGTGTATTTATCTTATAATAATGTTTGCATCATATATTAATACAGCTGTTTGCCAAATTACTTCTTTGGCCACACTGAAAATATTGAGGTTTTAGTCCACATATAATCAGAAATAGAGTTGCTTCATGATTAGTGATTTGCATAGGTATCTTTAGTGGTTCCATATTATTATGCAATTTCACTTTGTACTCATAGTTATTGCTATAGATGGGGTTGGGGGTATCTTTCAAGTAAATTGGTTGAAAGTGTATCACTGTTCCAAACAGTTCAATTAGTCTTTTAATATCATTAACAGTATAATTTAAAAAAGCATTTTTCAATATGCCCAAAATTACATTCTGTCTATACTGGGTATTATTACAAGTGCATAATTGCTGAGGGTTTTAATTTAAAAAAAAAAAAAATATTTGTTCAGTGTTAAAGAATTCTAGTACAAGGTATCGAGAATTGGGATGATCTGCTATTCACAGAATGCTATCCCATAGGTCATTGTGGCTAAAAGCCTCATGTAATGATTCCTTAGAGAACTTGTATAATGATCAGTTAAGATCAGTAATTGCTATAATGACAGACTGTTCGGTAAAGAATTATTTAAAGGAAGTGAATAGACCTTTTGGCACAGTTTCATTGAATTTCTCCAAGATGTTCTGCAGCTGATCTTTTATTCAAATAATTGGGGAGCTTACTTGGTTTTCTTCATTTGATGTGGCATTTAAATCTAATTCTTCTATATCTGCTATTGTGTTTTTTTAAATCTAGGATTTGAATCCAAGGTCTTATTAATATAGAAAATGTTTTTATTTGTATCTTTATCTTTAGCTAGTGATTAGTAATGTCAGCATATGTAGGTGAAATTTCTCCATGTGGCTTTTGACTAGTGGTGGCCATATTAATATGATTGCTTGCCACCAATAGCGAATGTGAATTAATTACAAATGTTTAATCAATACACACACAATATATATAAAAGTACTTGCCTTTGTCTTAATCAGAAGTAAGTTACAATTTTGAGGGTTTAACTCCAGTAAGAATATGAATAAAGGATGATAGAAATTATAACTACATTCATGATGATCAGGGCATACTCGTGCATGTTCACTATTATTATTATTATTATTATTATTATTATTATTATTATTATTAATATTATTATTATTATTATTATTATTATTATTATTATTATTATTATTATTTCAATTAGATGATATAACACTTAAGATGCTTAAATAAAATAGGGTAGCATTTATGTCTGTTTTGGTTTATTTATTTAATTTATCTTTGCATTTTGGATCATTTCCAGAATGTTTGAAAGTTAATGTTATTACTCCTGTTTATAGAAAGAGTGATTCTATTCTTATGTTTAATTACATGCCAATTGCTGTTACTTCTGTTTTTTCTAAATTATTGGAAATGATTGTTAAGGATCAAATGTCATTTATGTTTAAGAATAAAAATGATCTGATTATCAATATGGTTTTCTTCCTCATAGAAGTACATTAGATGCTTTAAAACATCATGTTTATTATTTAACATCTTCATTATATCATGAACTTAAAACATTGGCTATTTAACTTAATTTATCTAAAGCATTTGATTCTGTTAATCATAATATATTGATTAAGCTTGCTACTTGTATGGTTTTTGTGGTTCTATTGGTAGTTGGTTGGAGAATTATTTAAAAGATAGAAAACAGTTTTACTAATATTTATGGTATTGTCAGTGGTGTGATCTTGATTAATTGTGGAGTTCCACAAGGTTCAGTACTTGGTCCTCTATTGTTTTTAATTCATATTAATGATTTATTTTTCATTGAAATTACATTCTAAGATTTTTGGTTTTGCTGATGATATTGCTTTATCCTGTAATGCTGTTTCTTATAGTCTTCTTGAAAAATTACTGAATGAGGATTTGGACTCAGTTGGTAAATGGCTGGTCAATTTAGATAAAACAAAAGATGTTCTTTTTTCTTATAAGCATATTTTTCCCCTCTTAAGATTAAAATTTGTTGTAAATATGTTTTCCATTTTAATAATATATGTACTTGTAAGAATATTCCTTTGGTAAATAATTATTGTTATTTGGGATTAAATATTGACTCCAGATTGTTCTGGATAAGTCATATTACCAATCTTTGTTAATGGTTATGTAATTTAAACTATATGTTTTATTTTTTAAATAATTTTCTTCCTAGGTCAGCTATCATTTTTATTTACATTGCCAGTTATCATAGTATTTTATCTTATAATTATTTGGGATAATGCTTCTTTCTATACTTTATCTCCTTTGTATGTTTTACAAAATTATACTTTGCACATCATCTTTGGTAGCTTTTGTTCCTTTTCTGTTTGAGGTTTTATATTGATTTTGGTTTATTTGAAGTAAAACACTTATATCAATATAGAATTATTTTTGATATTTTTTGTGCTAAACTTTTTCTGAATTTAGGAACTATAGTCTTAAAATTATTAATCTATTTTTGACAGTAATGGTTAAAAATGTGACTGTCTTTGATGGACTTTCCATCATTGAAATCCTGGAAATTTTAGAGCTATGGGAAAGATTTTACCATCATTGGAAAGGTTATAAAAAGTTCCATAAGATGCTGCTCTCTCATGAATTATTTTACAAGTAAAAAGATCATTAAACCTGTAAGTTAATGTGAAACAAAGATGGAAGGCAGACTTATCTTAGATCTGATTATCTGGTAAATTTTAACAACAAAGAAAATCTCTTGTCAATAATGAAATCACTCCAAATTCTTTTGTTTGATTTCGAAAGCAATAAACGAATGTTTTAGACCATTCTAAAAGGTTTTTTTGACATATTATGAATTATTTT